>VDFB02000008.1:214484048-214558593 GCA_007258455.2 Sequoia sempervirens | reverse complement strand
TTATTATATAGTGTATATTTAATTTTGTCAGATATAATAATTATAATTATTTTATTTAATTTATTAAATATAATAATTATAATTTAGTTTATTAAAAATATATATATATATATGGAAATAAAGAAATGTAAGATGTTCATTAGAATTAAAATAGTAAGCAATTTTTAGTATAATAAAATTAATTTGTTATGAATAATTTTGTATATAAACTTTAAATTGGCATGAATTATTTTATTGTTATTTGTTCGGTAAGACTATATATATATATACATTTTAATATATATATATATATTGCATTATTCTATGATAATTAATTATTTTACTTTATTGTAAAAAGAATATTAGATTGTATGGATTATTTCGAATAAAATTGATTAATAGGGTAAAATCTTTTGTTACAAATATTTATGGTAAAATTCTATTGACTGAGTGCATGTAATGGATGAAAAGCAGTTTGTTTGCGTTGATGAAATTTATTATCTTTGAGAAATTAAAGAAAGCAAATTAGATAAGTTGTCAATAATATTATTGTTCTTTGTTTTCGACTCTATGTCGAGTAAAATAGAGATATTATACGTATTTGGTTGAATCGTCTTCTTGAGTTAGAAACTCGTGTGATCTTTTTTTTTGACTTCTATTTATTGTTTTGACTTTATCCTTGTGTTGTGGAAACTTTGTTGTGTTTTGAACCTCGTTTGAATTATTGTAAATCTCGGTCTTCTCCAGAGGCATGTCTTATATCCTTTGATGTTTATACTTGTATCTTTGTGATTAGAATATTACATGATTTTGAGTTTTATTAATTGGAATGGTTGTACGTGGTTGTAGTCGTGGTTACGATGTATCGCGAGTTGGATTTGCCTCGTATGTCTCATTTTGAGTTATGCTTTAAATGTTATCCTCATTTTGGTTATACTTTTGGAGTTGAAGCTTATTGGCATTCTGTTAGGAAGGGTTGAACGGTTGTTAAACTTTTGGATTTTGAAATTATTGCAAGAGGGTTAATGCCTCGCGTGTTCTTGTTGTGGATTATGCTTTATATGTTTTGGTTCAACCCTTGCCTAGTTTGGTTTATGTTAAGGGTCTTAGGGAGAGTGGCTCTTCGTGGGCACCGGCGCCTCAGGATAAGGAAGGGCTCTAGATAACCCACGAAAGAGTAGTTAAACAAGTGATAACCTAAAAATAGAATTTAGGGGGATGGGTAGTAAAACATACAAGATAATTAAAACTGGATTCCTCGTCTATGCATTAGGGCTACCGTAGACTAGTGATAGACTGAGTAGGCCGTGGTCGGCAAAGTCGTAGTCTCGTCTTCATGAGAGACTATCGGCTCCGCATTAGCTACCCTATGGTGCCAGCGCCTCAGTTAGGAGGAAGGGCCAGGGGATCCATAGATGGGTGTCGGCGCCTCAGTTAGGAGGAAGGGCCAGGGGATCCCATGAGAGCTATGCGATGACACTCTCTACTAGACATCCTTATTCTTGTTTCTTGTCGCCTCTAGATATGGTTATATTTATGTTATTTTTGAGGGTTAGGGAATCCATAGATGGGTGTCGGCGCCTCAGTAGGAGGAAGTGCCAGGGGATCCCATGGAAGCTATGTGATGACCCTCTCCACTTGACACCCTTGTGCTTGCTAGTAGTTGCTTTTGGATATTGTAATCTCTTTGTTGTTTATGATTTTAGGGCTAGGAGATCCATAGTTGGGTGCCGGCGCCTCGGTTGGAGGAAGTGCCAGGGGATCCCATGAGAGCTATGCGACGATCCTCCCCACTTGATACCCGTTGGACTTGTTTCTTGTTGCCCATGGAATTGTGTATTGAATGGTTGATTTAGATTTATTACGGAATCGTGTCCTTTTTATTGTTTCAGATTTATTTGGAAATGTATTTTGGATGTTGTTACGGTTCTTCTGGATATTGTATCTTTATGATGCCTTTGATTCTTGTGAATTGATTCATGATTGTTAATTGATAGTACTTCATGTTATTGTGATGAGTTTCATGGTTTTAACTTGTTATGTGTTTTGAGAACGTCGATGGTTGTGCATTGCATGCTTGAGTCATACTTGTTTTGTATCATGTTTTGGTTGAGTTGGTTTGACTTTCATGGTCGGGTTCACTTCCTCGTCACCTCTGAGCATGGGGGGTGAGTTACTTGTAATTCACATGGTTGGGTGGAACGTGCTCCACACCCATTGGGTTCCCCATCAGCGACCTATCTTCTCAGCATTTACAGTCAGAGTTGTACCATCATTCACCTTGTATTTCATATTCCTCTATTCTTGTATCAATCCCCATGTTGGGAAGCTCAATGTAATTCAATTATCAAGAGATTGTAATGTAACAGTAAAACGATGATGTAATAGTTAGGCTCATTTGTATCTCTAGTAAGAGATTTATCATGGATGTATTATGTGATGTATAGTGTACTCGCATCATGGTTATCGGATGCATCATTGTTTATGGTTATTATTAAGTTATTGGTTATGTTGTAATCTTTATCTTTATTTATGTTTAGTTGTTGTGATGTAACCTCGCGTGCCCCAGAGAACTAAGTGTGTTAATGTTATGTAATGTGCAATGTGATTATGGTTAAGTGTTATTACATGTTTAATGTAATTGTTTAAAAAAAAATAAAAAAATATTTGCATTATGTGTGTTCTTTGGGGTTTGCATGACGGGCGTTACACAAGCTATCTCCTTGTAAACTTTCTCTTTTTCTTCCCTTTGTCCTAATTCATTTGATTTTCCTTAGAACTTTCTCCTACATCATTCCCCAAGCTAGCTTTTTCTTTACTTGATTTTTGTCTAGCAAGTAGTTCTCCAAGCTTATTGGACTTCTAGACCTAAAATTATTCTCACAAAGTTTTTCCTTCTCTACCTCAACTCTCAAGTTTACTACCTCCTGTTCAAGTTTAGAAAATTTATCAAGCTTATTTTGTACCATTGTATTCAGAGATTCTTAAATTCTCTTCTCTTCTTCTATAGTCACTTTTAGTCCAATTATCTCTTGTTTCAGCTACTCACTCACTTCTCTGTGTCTTTCCATGAATTTCTTTAATTGTTCTTTCAGCTTTCAGACACATTCATTTGCTTCATCAAGATTCTCTTTCAAATATTTTTCTTCATTTTCAACTTTGTCAAGATCCTCAAGTGTAGTATGAAGTTCTTCTTTATCATCCATTTGATCAACCTTCAGGATCTACCTCAAGTGGTTAAGCTCTATACCAAGGAACCAAAGCTCTAATACCAATTGTTAAAAGGTGCAAGACAATTGAGAGGGGGGGTAAATTAGTTGTCATAAAATTTGTAATTTAAAACTTCAACACTTGTCAATTCCACAACCACACTATTCTATTATTAAGTTTGAGCATAAAACACAAATAACCGAAAGAAAAATCAACACAATGTACACCAAATTTTTACGTGAAAAAACCAATGAGGGAAAAACCACGGTGAGGATTAACTCACAATATAAAGTAGTTCCAAAACTGAATATATAAGGCTTACTACCAAGGGCTCACTACCCCAAATAGGACTCAGTATCTGAATACAAAGTTCATTGCTTACAAGGGAGGCTCACTACCTAGAAAAAGATACAAAAAAAAATTGGGCTTCACAGCCAAAATGAACTAAAAATAGTACACCTAACAAGTGTTGATGTAGTTCCAATGATGCTTAATAGATTGACTTGACACACTTCATCATTTTTTCTCTTCTTCACTTTCACATTCACTACTACTACATTGATCACAAACAAACACACACCACACACATCATCATTAAATACTATTCAACACATGTATATATATACTCGGTCTATCTGCAAGCATCAATTAGGTCTGCCTAATTAAATGCACTTCTTATTTACCAAAAATACCAATTGTTGGCTTTAAGCTTCCATAAAGTCTTCCCAAATATCAATTCAAACTCTGAATATGCTACCTCATGTTAGCATAGGCCTAAGATAGGTCGCACGTATATCCACATAACAAAATTAATTCACCATATCACAACTAATCCAAGAAGTCGGCCATAAATAGACTTCATTGCAAAAAGTAATCAACAGAATAATGCCAATATGTTGTACGAGCACTAAAGCACGTGAAATTATAAACATACATTCCTTCAACAACCATAAATATTTTCCCAAAACCACAAGCAATAACTGTCAACTATGGAGAATTGCAGACTAGAATACTAGAGAGTGTAGCTTGAATATCAATTTAGATACTAGAACGACATACCAGATCAAGCACTGACTTAGACTTGCAACCACAAGATGGTGACATCAATGAAAACACAAAACTATAGAGATGATCATTCTTCTTCATTCTTCCAACACTAACATGTCACTAACTTCTCATTTTGTCTTTTAGGCTAACTTGTTTTGTAGGTTTGGACGACAACATTGAAAGTGGAGCATATCATTGTTTAAATATTATAATTGTAACAAGTGTTTTGACACTTATGGGGCAATTATAATCCATTTATGATTATAATTTGTCACTAACTTCTCATTTTGTCTTTTAGGCTAACTTGTTTTGTAGGTTTGGACGACAACATTGAAAGTGGAGCATATCATTGTTTAAATATTATAATTGTAACAAGTGTTTTGACACTTATGGGGCAATTATAATCCATTTATGATGCTTTTATTTCATGTTTTAGGACCAAATTAGATTTCATTTTTGGATTTAAAATGAACACTCAAATTGGTTAAAACTCAACCCTCACATCATTATGCTTGATTGTTTAAAATTGAATGACACAACTTTCACACTTCAAATTGGTGTTTAAAATGAACTCATTCTGCTATGATGGATTAAAATGAACATGTTTCTGACTTGTTTAAGTATGTTTGTTGTGTTTATCCAATCCCCTTGCACTTTGTGTGATCTTGGGTGGAGAGAAACACACAAGTATACCTTTTCTTCTTGGAATTCCTTATCCTCTTCCCTTGCGCCTTTTGGAAATCTTGGGTGATGAAAATAATTTTATACTTCAAACTTGTGTTGCCTTTAGAGGGCTTGCCTCCCAACTTGTGAGGGGAAATGACCCAAGTAGTGCTATCATTTTGGTATACTATATAAATAATTGGTTGTGACTAAAGTCATTAATTATTTGGTTGTGGTTGTCCCATACTGACGAACGGCTCCCTTAGTATCCTTGTGATGTGTTAAAACCCTTAGATATTTCTACAGGTTGGGAGGCCTCTTAATTGAGTGAATCGTTGCATGTATGGCACCGATTTACCTCAAATATGGTCATTAAAATCCTTGTTTATAGTGGCTAACCAAGTCCAAATTTTGAAATATATTTTAAGGCAGTGCATTGGAGTAGCACTACGCCAAGAATTTACTTACCATGTCTAGTTTTTGATTGAGGAAATAAAGCAAATGGGGAAGGGACTCCTTTGCTTGGCATGTCAAGATATTACATTTCCTTGAAATAGCTTATATGTCCATTTCATCTTCATAGATTAATCATCTCTTCCGATGATGGTAATCCTAATATGAAATACATACCATTGTAAATGCTTGAGAGTCAATTTAACGCTTGCTTGGTTCCAAAACAATTGCAAAAAAATATCAAGTCTTTTCAAAATTTCAAAGTCCCTTTTGTCTAAGTATGGATACCCTTTGAAACAACCTTGATATTGATGCTTGTGCTAAAGATTTATTCTTAGAGACTTCTAAATATTTTGGTTTACATCTCAATCCATACTTCCCGAAGTTAACCTAGGTAACTATGCCCCTAACTTCATCCTTTTCATAAAATGGACTTTGTGAAATTTATGATGTTTTGGCATAGACAATTAGTTTGAACTTAAGTAATACAAAGTGTTTTTGTTAAAAGGAAACTCATTTAAGAAAAATAAATTAACAAATTGAACCCCACATGACCATTTGGCATTTGATCACTCCAGTTGAACAACCAAACCTTACACCTACTATCATTCAACCAAAATTTGAACTAATTGAGGGAGGAAAAAAAATACAATTAGTAGTTTGAGAAACTTCACTTTTGAAACAAAGGAAACAACCATCCAGTGGAGAAACACAACATAGATCGTAGAATAACAAGAGGAACAAGCTGATATTGTGGTCAGAAGGCCCATATTATCATCTCCCACATGGCAATAAATATCCTCTTTTCCACAAACTTGAACTTCTCTAAATAATCTCTCACAAAATCAAAATCCCCAAGAGAAGGTCTACATGTCATCACTTCAAACATAGGAATCATAGTCCAAAATCTGTCAAGTGACACCTTGTGGTACTCTACTACAATAGGAACATTTTAGTAAGGAATTTTAATAGATGTGTTTCAAAGACTGATCCTGACATGTATGCTCAATATGAACCCCTCATTTAAGTCAACATTGGTTTTTTGGATTTGAACACTTTAGAGGTCTAGCATGTTTCTCACCACCTTGGTATTATCAAACAAAGGTTCACTCTAGGTCAACATTGGGTCAAACATTTCATCCACCCCTTCATCAAAACTCATCCTTCAGTTCACCTATCTTTGCAAAAAAAATTGAATACACCAACACTTTTTGACTTAGAAATCTATCAACCTAAACTGTAGCTTAGCTACTTTGTATGTGAAATGAATCCTTTTCCATGCATCTAGTTAATTTAGTTATCATATTTGGACTAGTTTATCTTGAAGGTCACAATTCTACCCTAAATATTTACAAGTTCATAAACATCCTTTATCCAAACATAAAATAATAAAACTTAAGTCAAAAGTGTTGTCACAAAACATTTGCAAAGATCACTCCACAAATCATTCACCTTTTCATCTCCCATTATCATCATTTCTCCAAAAATACTTAGAGCATCCATTTTACCAAGATTTGAGTCAACTAGAGAGTTTAAACATTACAAATCTCAACACAAATCTCCCATGGGTGACCCAAAATCTATGGTAAGGATAATAACACAACACAAGAGAATCATGGAGAAAACCAAAGTCACATTCACCTCAAGTGATCCCAATCCTCAAGAATTTGATCTAAGAAGTCAAGTTACCCCATCACAACAACCCTCATTTCCATTAGGACCATAAGAGATAGAAGATGTTACAAACAATCCATTTGAACTTAGTAGGGAGGAAATCATGGAGTACAAACAAGAATATCAAGCCTTGGAAAACATGGCTCCAATTTCCCCATCTTTTGTTTTGCAATAATTAACATAAGGCTTGACTTCATCCACCATTCAGATAACTCCATTTCTAGGGGTAAATCAAACATCCTTTCCTAGTATTGCAGTTACTCTTGCTAAGGACTTTGGCCACACTCTTCCATTGGAAAGCAACATGCTTGTGGGTACCCTATATACCAATCCATCTCAAAACACCACTTGGACACCGAAATTTGGCACTCTTCTACCTCCTACCATTCTCAAACACCCCTTGAATCAAAATAAATCACTTACACTTCATGAATCCATGACAACCTCACCATACCAAGGGAACCCATCTTCATCCATCCCCACAAGTACCACAAGTGTGCCTAACATCACGCAAAGTAGAATAGGCCCAATGTCCTAAGTGGATCAAACTCAACCCTTAATGCAAATAGGGACATCTCTATCCAATCCCCCAATTGGTTGATTTTCACCATTGGTTTCACAAAAACCATCCATCCCATCCATCATCAACCTGAATCAAAACAATCCCTTGGTCATGAACCCCATCAACCCAGGTAATATCTTGACCACATCCCTAACACAAGGAAATCCCCAAGTCACCAGTCAAGGGAACCTTTTCAATCAATGGACTCAAGGTCCTAATGTGTCATTACCATCACAATACCTAATGGCACCATCATCATCTTTTTCATTGGTCCCCAATGCCATGCAAAATCAAGTGGGGCCTCAAACTTACATTTCTCCACCACAATCCCCCATCTTACAAGGAATGTTAAACCAAGGGGACCCCCAAACTCTCATCAACAACCCACAACCCAATCTAAACATCAACACCATGATCCCATCATAAATATCCCAACAACCAATTGATCCTACATTGTAAGCACATGCCTTAGCTTTTAAAAAAGCACAATAGGCTTATCAACAAGCTATCCAACAATAGAAACATCAGAAAGCAGCCCTAGCAGCATAACAATAACAATAACAAGCAGACCTGGCAGCAAAACAACCGCAACAACAATAACAAGAATCCCTAGTAGCACAACAACAGCAGCAAGAAGCAACCTTAGCAACACAACAAAAGCCTTAGTAGCACAACAACAACAATCCCAACAACAAGACTTTGTAGCCCAACAACAAAAACAAGCCTTACTAGCTCAAAAGTATTCCCAACAACAACAACAACTACTACAACAACAAGGTTCCTAGTATAATCCTCAACAAAACATCATCAATACAAATACATTAGGAACATATACATCAACACCACAATCACCTGAAAAAAATCCTACACCACCTCCTTATATTAGAATCTGATGCAAACCCAGGGGTGGAGACCAACTTCAAATGACAAATATAAGAATATCAACCAATCTCTAAAACAATATCAAGTGAATTTCACAAAATCCTCCTATCAGGCATGCATTTCTTAGTAGCATAGCCAACCTGGTTCTAGGGACTTTTCAATAAAAATTTCCCAAATGGCTTACCAAAATAAAGAAAGTTTTATATTCCCATTAAGGGTTCACATAACATGCCTCAAGATCAACTGAGACTCTTTTGGACTAATATTGACTCTTAATACACTCACCATGGAAAGACCTAGTGAAATAGGACCATTTTTCAAAGGAAGTATCCTCCAAAGTTCTCCAATCTCCTTGAAACCTTGGGGAAGAAAATTAAATGCATCAAACCCATATATTCCACTATTGGATTGCACTTGTACATTCAGATTCATACCAAACTCAAAAACCCTCCATTTTCCCTCAAAATACTAGGGTTTTAGAGAAACATCATATACTCGACCTCCCAAACTCAACTATTATACTAAACACCTTCCCATAGGTCTACATAGACTCTTTGCACCCTCACAAACTCAATCTCATTAGTATTTCATTGAGGACCCTCACAAAACCACCACTTTTCAAGGAAAAATTGCACTTTCAACCCTAGGGCATCACACAATCACCCAGTTTCTTGATCTATTAAACCTCTAAATGCAAAGTATATCTACTCTAACATATTATCTACCAATCCACCAAGAAACAAGACCAATACAATAGGTGGATTGGTTAATATTTCATTATTTTTGGTATGTGGCAATTGATCATGCTATACTGTACACCTCGGCATGTATCCTTGTTAGGGTTCGATGATGAGTTGGGCCCTAGGTAGGGGTTCAGGGGCGGCAGCCCCCGAGAACAAATTTCTTCCTACTTTTTTGCATTATCACCGAAAAAGGGAAAAATCAACGAATTTTTTTTTCCAATTTTGAAGAACCCAAAATATGGAAGCTTCTAAGCTTGTTAAAAAAGGGTTTAGATGGGTGTTACAGTATGATGAAAAACGCGATTATTCACAAGATTGTAATAAGTTTTTCACTGGATAATAAAATTATTGGATGGTTGCGGTTTGGTGGATGTAGCCTAGATTGGGTGAACCACGTTAAATTCTCTATGTTATATTTATTCTGTGTGCATTTTAGTTTCTCTATTTATTAATTAAATCTACATTTAATTGTTAGATATCTGCCATTTCTAACCCTAACAAGTGGTATTAGAGCGGCTTGTGTTTCGATTATTTTTTTTGTTTCGGGGATGAGTTTTTTATTGTTCACTATCATGGGAGTCCATTTCTTTGCCCATTTGCCCATCTACCCATCCATTTCCACCTTTCTTTCTCTTCCATCAAATCACTTCATTACACTCCACCTCATTCCACCTCATTTTCATTAATTTGTCAACTTATTTCCTAAAAAAGTGAACGGTACTTTCTCCACAATCTTTGCAATGAATGTTCCACACATTCAAGTATGTGTGCATTAATTTCTATATCTTAATTTTATTTTAGTTCATTCATTTAACTATTGTACATTAATATGGACACTCACCATAGCATGCCATTATTCCCTACCCCTGTCAAATCATCATTTCACTTGTGAGAACACATGCTAAAATTTAGGTTGGGGGGAGGAAAAAGATGTGAATATTTTTCCCACATGTCAATCAATGTTGGTCTACGTTAGCAAAATTTAAATTAAGCTGATTTTAAATCTAAGTGAGAAGATAGCTCACATGTGTGAAGTGACACAAACTACCACCACCATTTCTCTCCATCATAGCTTTCCTTTATTATTCCTTCCTTGCCATTATTGATCCTGTCATAATCTCAAGTTGTAAAAAAAAGGTAAAAAGGGAAAATTCAGTCAACATTGGCATTCGAAATTTAGCAAGTGTTGCAAGAAGGTGAATTTTGTTTTCAGATGAGAATTGCAGGGAGGAAACCATAGTGTGATTGTTTGATTACAGACAATGGGAGGCGGGTTAATTCAAAATGAACCCATAGTGCATAATGTATTACTACAGGATGCACCCTGCCTAGATGAATTTAGAAACTATGCCTGGTTAGATTATCTCATGAAGTTGGATGGTTTTTATGAAGGCATTGCAATAGAATTCTCCCAAACTTTTTCTAAAGGGAAATCCACGATAAAAGGGTTGGAAGTATTGGCTATCGAAGAAAGAATTGTAAAAGTTACAGGTTTACTTGTCGATTGTGAAGATTACCCTATTTCTAGAGATGCCAGGTCAACTAGGGCTGAATTTATAGAACCAAGCGACCCTCTATTGAGCATAAATAAACAAGGGGTGAAGAGAATTTCTTTTCCCAAGCCATGGAAGAAAATAGCTGCTTATTTCCTAAAATATATCACCCGTGAGGAACGCCAATCAAATCTACATTCTGTGCACTTTAAGCTTTTGAATCACCTGAGGCATGGGAGGAGGATGAATGTGTTGAACATGCTATGCAACCTTCTTTCAATCATGGTCCATGCCAAGACTTAGAAAGGTAGGGGAAATTTTGTTTCACACAATTGTTTGATTAAATTTCTAGTTGAGAAGTCTTTGCATGATGTATCTAGAATGACCTGGGAGGAATTCATAAAAAATGATCAAAATAGACCTGAGCACTTGCAACCTAGGGTTTTGCCTCAATCCTATAGGTCTAGTAGGATATTGAGAATGGCTGAAGCCACTCTTGGTGCTTCAACCTCTGGCACAGGCCCTGGTGCAAACCCTCCTATAGCAAAATAAACCATAGAAATTAGCTCTTCTTAGATAGAGAACTCAGAAAAAGAAAGTTCTCCCCCAGATCCTATTGATGATGTTCCACTTGGAATCCTAATGAAAAATAGGGTACAATAAAGGGAGGAAGAAATGACAAAAGGAAAAGCCAAAAAGTAGCTGACAGAAAAAGAAGTACCAAGCTCTAGGAAGCAGAAGGTTGGCATTGTCCATCTTGCATCCAAAGAAAAACATGAGAGCCCTCCTAGAAAATCAAGACTTGTTAGGCCAGCCTTTGGTATGCCTCCATAGGAAAGCCCTAATTTTAGAGAAATGTCACAGGGGGACATAGAAGCTCCAATTGAGCAGGTGAATATTGAGGAAGAGGATGTATTTAAGATGAAAGCAAACATAACATTGGTAGATCTTGTTGACATTGCATAACAAGTGGATAATAAAAGGGTATGAGGAAAGTTATAATTTCTTGCAACAAGAGATCTTGCAGTAAGAGTTCCTGTAGCAACAACAAAAATAAGAACACTCAGTACCCCTACAACTTGAATCAATAGGATAGCCTGAATCCTTCTCGTTACTACTATATGGAGAGCTAGCATCAATGCCAAGAAAAATGCTGGTAGGAATGCATAAACCCCCTAATTTCTCAATGCACATGGTAGCTATGAATTTATGGAAAGAAATGAAAAGTAGAGAAGAAGAACGGAAGGAGGAGAAGCTATAAGGCCCCAACCTTATGAGTACTACAACAATTGTATATTGTTCCTTAGTGACTTCTGCTATTATTGGTTAACCTTGTTAAAATAGTGAAGTAGATAATTAGACCTCGATGGAAATATTGGGATGTGAGTTGTATTAAGTGTAAGATGTGAAATATGTTGCAAAGAGTCATATGGATATAATGTGAGTCATTAGGTAAATTTAAACATCTTAAGTATGATCCAGATCATAGAAATGGTTACTTAATCATCATTACTTCTAACCCTTTTATTTCTATGATAATATAGTAAAGGAGGAATCTCTTAATGACATAGTGAAGAACATAGCATTCATTAGCTATGATCATAACACTTTTATGTTTAATGATAATGGGAGGATGGATGGTTTGGTTATAAACATGATACCCTTGTTTCAAGGTTTTTATTTAATGCACATATATTGGTGATTGTACTAATTTATAATTATATTTTCATAAGCTCATTTTTTTGAAAGAAAATAATTTTAACACTTGTTGATTATTTTTGTAGCATGGATAATTAGGTTGCCACTTTGTCATTCACAGTAAAAAGGTTCATCTTGTGTTAGTATTTTTCATATCACCTTGGAGAATTTTCTTGAACTCATCAATTTGTTATGTATATCCATATGAAGAAGAAAAAAGGAGTGATAAATCATCTTCTATGTACTTATTGATGTTATTTCAAGAACTAGAGTCTTGGATTTACTAACATTGGATTTCAAGCCTTGTGCATTCTAAATCCCCAAGCTCAAACCATGATTGTCTAAGGGTGCAAGCCAAAATATTCTTGAGGTATGGAAGTTTAATTAGTGACAATTGTTAATGTACATGTAAAGATGTTATTTTCACTATTTTATATCATGGAAAACTAATAAGCGTAATGAGAATTTATGTAATATGAGGAGAAGGAAAAAACAAATGGGATAAAAATGAGATAACCCACAAGGCCTTAGCCATCCTAGTCCTTGAGGTGAGGGTAATGTGTCTTTTTGTGCTAAATTTTGAGTCAATTCTCACTTCTAAGGTGAACCAAATAAATTAAAAAAAATGTTAAGGGTCTACATATGGGAGAAAATCAATTGTGAAGTATGGCATATTTTAATGGTGACATGTTTTGGGGGGGATTTTGCTGCTATTTTATGGCTGGGGTATTTTGGGGGAAAGAGACAAGGGAGTCGAGTGCTAAGGAAGAGAGGGTGAAGGAATTACTCCAATGACCATTTTATGCAAGCCCAAGAGGTAATTTACATGCGCTAATATTTGATTTGTGTGGGTAAAATTCATACATTAATGGTCTGTTGGTTGGATGAATCCTTGGTTTGTAATCTATGCATGTTGTGGGTCTGATTTGAACAATAGCATCTTCTATTATTTCTTAGTATCATCACTACTGATTGGTGTTATGTTTGATTAACCTCCATAGCAATGTCACTCCTTGGTTGTGTACATAAATGGGCATTGTGTTTCCTTTGGGTATTGTGTTTTCCTTAGACATATGAAATATTTTCGAGGGTCCTTGTGGGTTATCTTGGCTTAGGGGTATGGTGAGAGCCTTAGGGCTTGAGGATCCATTATGGTTGGGAGGAAAGAGTTGTTTAACAAATTGGTTTTTCCTTGGCTTCAGAAATCCATTGACGCAGATGGGATTTGATGTATGCAAGCTTGTAGATTTTAAAAGGATTTGTTACTAAAAAGATTATTAATAATTTTTTTGTTAATGAGTAAATAGGTTCTTCTAGTGCATGAGACATGGAGAGTATATTGTTTTCTTAAAACTGACGCTCTTGATGTTTGTATTAACTAGAGTAGAAAATGAAGGTATTGTGATGTAAACCCTCAGAGTTTTCCAACCCATACTATTTTGGGTATGAAGGTCTTATGAAATGAATAGAAAGCTTGTTTATGTAATTCTTGTACCCCTATAAACATATTATTAGATAATAGATGGAGTAAAGTTATAGAGGAAAGTTAGAATTTTGGATATCAAATGGGGTATATGTTGTAGAAAGATGCTTCATTTTTTTTTAAATAATAAATGGGGTAGATATTATAGAATAGTGTTGAATTAACATATTCTTCAATTACAGTGTTGTATCTATGCTACTATCTTTCCCTTCTATTATGAATCCACCCTTCAATATTCCCCTGCACAAGCACACATACACACCCAAAGGTAAATAAATAATTAAAAAAAATGAAAATTAAATAAAATAAAAATGTATTGTAAAATAAATGTCACACAATGCTACTAAAAAAATACACTTTGGAAAGGGGTCTCTACTTGCTAATTTATTTTGAACCTACTCATCTTTTTGGGTTCGCATTCTCCACTTAACATATAACCCATAACTTTGTTTCAAGCAAACACTAGATAAAACACATGAAATGAACACTTATCTATTTACACTCAAAATGGAGCAGACCAAAGACCGTATTATGGAATTTTTGGTTGACTAGTATATGCAAATCTAGGGAGAATTCGGGGTTTCGGTGCACTATGTCCAATGCCTCACTAACCTTCAATTGATTTTTTCACTTTTTGCATCGCACATATCCTATATATTTTCCCTGCACACTTCAAAAAATTCTCGTGCTACTGTCCCAAAAGACTTGCCCCATTCTGTTATGTGTTGCTATCCCAATCCCGCCTCTTCTTGTGCTACCACTATCACTGGTGCATTACTCATAAAACTACAACCAAATCATGGAGTTAGCCACCATTTTTTTCCCTATATTCTTATTGTTGGATTTGGAGTCATAGAATGTTTGTTAAGGAAAAATAAAACAACAAAAGAGAGTTTAGGGTTTACTATTTCCTTTCCTTGTTAGGGTAAACATCTCCATGCCTAGTTTAGACTTATAAATAAATAAATTTCTCCCCATTTTATTTATTTGAAATTAGAAGCATTGGCTAACATAGGCATTTAATTTTTTACCCAGAGAAATTTGTTGATTTATGGCATTTTGAGTTGGCCTCTTTTGGAACATATGTAGCTGAAACACTATTGCCACCTAGCTGCACTTTGGAAATCGATGAACATATGGTTGCATGTATTAATTTAAATCTATCTTACACCTTAATAAATGGTTATACCTCCACACTAATTTTCTCCCCTTCATTGCTTTTATCGTGCTCAGTAAAAAAAAATTAGTTCCAAATAAGTATGCAAGGTGAGTTTTTTTCTTCTAGCCAATAACGTAAAGGCATATAATTAACGGTGGTGTATCTTCAGGAAATGCATTTAATAATGAATGTATTATCATTGGACTCTGAGAGCATATACAATTTTCTTTTATTTGATACTATTCATATAAAAATAGTGTGAATATGGTTATCTCCTCAAGTTATTATTAGGGTCTTCCTTAGTATCTCACTATTGGTGTGAATACCAATATTTCTTCTTAATAATAAAATTTTATGAACATTTTGTATATCATAATAGATGTGGTAAAATGAAGGAGAAATCATCATATTACCAAGAGTAGCATCGATATTCCGCTCTCAAAAAAAAATCAACAAATAAAGATACTATAATTAAAAGCTGGGAATAATATTTACATTAATATGAGGAATAACTTTAATGTTAGTAGACTTTAGAAATTTTGTTAATAATGAGAGTAGATTTATTCATTTTGGAAATGGTGATAAGTAATAATAACAAAAATTAGAATTATTGTTAAGTGATATATCAATATTACTAAATTAGAGAATAATGTGAATTTTTTTTATTTTTATTTTTTTGGTAAGAAGACATGTTGGTACTTAATAGCTTATTGATAATTATTGTAAATACATATACCTACTTAATAAATAAAAATTACATAATTGATTTTAAAAGCTTACTGCTAATTATTATAAATATATTTATTTTCTTAGAAGCTATTTTTTAGTTATCATAAATGTTTTGTGTAAACAAAAATTAAACATGTGTAAACAAAAAAATTAATCACTTAAATTTCAAAGGCTTATTGTTAATTATTATAAATATATTTATTTACTAATAGTTCCTAATATTAATTATGTGTTTTGGAGTACATTTATTAAAATGAAAATTATGATCAGATTCCTAATGATAATCATAGGATTTTAGAGTATATCTATTTTAAAATGGAAAGAAAACTAATACAACTAAGATTCTTACAATGAACATATTTAGGTTTTAGGATATTAAAAACTTTAATTAAATGTGTAGTATACTCTAAGGCTAAAGGATAATCAAGGATGAGGTGGCATTGTCGAAGATAAGACTAAGAATGGTGAAAATATTAGTTGTATAAATAATGAGATTTGATAATTAGATGACACCAATGTTAATACTTAATATGAGTGATGATCATATGAAGAGTAACACCATTAACAATAACATGAATGAATGACATTAGGATTATCCATAATAAACATAAAGCATTAACATTATTATATTATTTTTCCCCCAAAGGGAGATAAATGTGAAGAACACATTTTAAATACTATCTTTAATATGATGGTTCAAATTTAAACATTAATAGCATCTATACTAAGTTTGAAATTAACTAATTCAGTATTAGAAGGGTTAACAAGAGTCAATCATTAACGCAATTCTTGATCGCACTTTAATGACACTTTCCATATAAGATATGATTTTAAAATACCTAGACAGTTCAATATCAATGTATATGTATTTAACGATGAAAGCAACATTATTAATGATACACTATTAAATAAAATTTAATTGAAGTTTGGTTGCTAATTACAATGTCTCATTGAAGAGTAAATTACCATTGAATAATATTGCTATTATTGGGTCACTAAGTGAGTGAGTGCAATTGTTAACTATGCTTGATATTCACCTCATGAATTCACTGATTCAAGATTGACCGTAAATTATTGTCCTTATAAACACTATAATAGTATTTTTGGAGTTAGGTGGAATATTTCTCAGATACTCTTCATATGCCCAATTAAGGAATGTGTATACTATCAAATGTGTCCATTAAATATCATTAAAAAAAACTTAAAATTAAAAAAAATTATTAGGGCATGACATTAGGTATCAGAGCGCCCAGGTTCTAACATTGAGAACTTAAGGGATTATTTGAAATTTAGTCACTGTGTGTGCAAGTTATTGTAAATAGATTATGCTGGTATGTTTAAAATATTAATAATAAATATATTTAACATCTATAAATCCATATGATATTTTAAGATAAAATTGTTCCCTAC
Source organism: Sequoia sempervirens (assembly GCA_007258455.2). Lineage (NCBI taxonomy): Eukaryota > Viridiplantae > Streptophyta > Pinopsida > Cupressales > Cupressaceae > Sequoia > Sequoia sempervirens. The sequence goes on along the minus strand of VDFB02000008.1, from coordinate 214,541,408 downwards.
ATTATCTATAGAATCCTTGAGGATACACAAAAGAGTTGGGAATGACCATAGTAGATGCTTGGTTTAGTAGCGAGAGTCTTTGTGTGTTTGGGATAGACCTCTTTTAACTTCTTAATGTAAGTAAAACATATAAAATTACTAAGTGAAAATCACTAGGATCATTCACTTCATTCTATATGCAATCAGGATACCCTCCCTTGTCCTTAATGGATTCTAGCAAGGAATAAGAGTGCCAATTGTTAAAAAATATTAAGTATCATGATACCCCTTCCTAGGGATGTATAATTATAACTTTGGTATTGATTAGGACAATTACCTATTTTGACCTCGAACACTTAAATTATTTGAATCTTCCTTGTGCTCTTTAGCTTAAAGGTCATGATTTAGCATATGTATTAATGAATTTCCCCTTAAATGTGCTAAAATATCTCACTCCATGCTTAAAAAGAAGACTGATAGCACAATGAGTTCAAATAATTGGATATGTTGTCATCCTTAAAACAATTCAATATAGAATAGCACAATGTTATCCCACCATGACCAAAACAATAGGAGTCTATATGATTACTTGAAAGCTTTACACATAAGTATGCAAATTTTCTTAAGTATGTGAAATAATTATGGGAACTTACTAACCACTACATTTCCTTGAGTAGGAATAAAGTAACAAATTGTGAAATGTAAAAGTTAAAATTTAAATCTAAGAAATTAAATGAATAGGGTTGTTAAGAAAAAAGAAAATTCAACTAGCATCATATGTAAATATATTTGTTTTGACTAGTATTTGAATGTGGAAAATTCTTGGGTAAAGATACTGAGTAAGTGGAATGTGGTTGGGATTAATACCTTGTCTATGAACATTTAATTCCCTTGTCCATTTACTATAAGATGCAACTTAATAGTGAATGTATGTCAAATTACACTTATTAAGAATGCAATTGTTGACTTCTAGAAAGTGGGTGTTATTTAGTAGATAAAAAAAACATGTGTGATGCCACAACCTTTTAACATTCCCTTGTCTATCTTACTACCATCTATCATTGTAAACCAAAAGGGTTGAGGATGGACCTAAGTGTGCCCTTGTTCTACAATAGATTTACCATTGATAACTCAGTTATTATATGATTGTCCCAAGTTGTGTGGGACATGAGACATATTGATTATTATACGATTAACTCTCGTTGGGTGAGACACATTAACATTATATTATAATTTATTGATGAGCTCTGTAACGCCCGCCAGGCAAGCCCCAAAGAACAAACAACAAAAGAGCGCAAATAAATTTTTTTTTTAAAAACATGAAGATAAATAATCATCATATCAATATTAAATGATCATATATAACAACAAAATCAACCATGTCCTTTGGGGCCCCCACGAGATTACGTTGAAAATAGACATTACTAAACATCATTTCATAAGATATCAATAGGAGCTATAATGACATCATAAGATAAGTACATACATAAATTCTATCACAAGATAACCCATAATACATTTCATAGCCAATTAAAAATTACAAAGTAAATAATTACATTACATCATCTTTCAATGTTACATCATCCATAAAGTTACATCCTGAATCCCAAACATGTGGGATGAATACAATATACAAGTTATCAAAATACAATGAGATCAACTGTAATAAATCTTCAACTGGATAAGATTGAAGCCACGAACGCTGATGGGGAACCCAACGGTGTGCGGAGCACGTTCCACCCGACCACCCCCGTGCTAAGAGGTGACAGAGAAGTAACTCCGACCAAGAATAACAACAAAAGGGTACAACCAAATAAAAAGTACCAACATAGATCCATCACACAATACACCAATTAAAAAGAGCAACCAATAACATCAAATCACAATGTCCTAAAGATGCAAGATGATAAACCCAATATAAATGAGATCATACAATACATGCTAAAGATGTAATACTTATAAATCAATTTAAAGCAATTCAAACAACAATCTAAATCAATTCCCATACCCCACTTCCAGAGGAACACAATAAAACAACACATGGGCTACTAGGGGAGAGTGTCATCGCATAGTCCTACATGGGCTGTCCTGTGCTCTTCCTCCCAACTGGAGGCACCGGTCCCATCTATGGTTGTCCTGTGCTCTTCCTCCCAACTGGAGGCGCCGGTCCATAGGGTGACTCATGCGGAGCCGTAGACCTCTCGCGAGGACGAGGCCACGAACTTGCCAACCACGACCTTCTCAGCCTTCCATTAGTCTGCAGAAGCACTAATGAAGATGAGGCATCCATTTTTAAAGTCTTGCAATGATATTACTACCCAACCCAACCCTCCTAATTTAATTATTAGGTTTTCACTTATTTACTAACTCACTCGTGGGTTATCCTGAGCTCTTCCCCTTAAACGGGGCGCCGGCCCCCACGAGGAGCCACTCTCCCTAGAGACCCATCAAAACAAGGGGGTTGTACCATGCCAAACATAAACATCAAAGTATGACAACAAAGTAATATGCGAGGCATAAACCATCTCGCATGTAAAAATACCATAATAAAATCTCATCATTCGGTACACCCCATTAATAAACATAACTCAACAGAACTTCAAGATAAAAAGATATAAATTCAACAAACCCAACTTCCTCTGGAAGACTAAAGAGTTAACATAAAAGGGGGTTCCCACATCCATAAAATCACAAGTCCAAACCCAACAAGGCCACAAGAGTTAATAAATAAAAGAAATAACTTGTTGAAATCCAAAATAAATTCCATTCCTAAAATACAGTCATACTAAAACCAGAATAAACAACAAGGCTGTTTTACTTTCGTAATTAGATTTTTCCATCAACATTATCCTCTCAAGAGTTGTAATTTGACAAAATCAACAAAACAGATTTCTTACTATTTTACTATTATTTACATGGTAACAATTTCTGCTTTATTTTTAATCAGAAAAGAAACAAAATCTAAATGTAAATATTTATCTTCTAAATAACGATTAAATTAATAGAAAATATCATTTAAATCATAAACGAAACAGAATAGAATATATACATACATGCCTTTGTTTAACTATTAGTTATATTTAACAGAATATATTCATCAAAAGAAATTGAATACATATATATCTGTATATTGTACATAGAACTGAATTATATATATATATATTTTTTTATCAGAAAACACAGAATAATTAAACTAACTAATAAATATATATGTAAATATATACAAATATATATATATATATATATTTATATATCTTTATAAAAATATACATCCGCACAAAAGAAATTACCATATAAAAATTTGCGGAATAACAAAAGCTTAACATATAAAATTCCTATGGGAATTTTATTCCCAGCGAATACAGCCAACGCATTTTCGCCGCCGGCCGTGGTAGTCTACGGACTGTCGTGGACAGTCCGCAGGCTGTCCCACGGACCGGTGGTGGGGTGGTGGGTACAGCCAAGGCCGACCCCCACACACAGCCATAGGAAATGAATGTAAACAAAAATTGAATACTGTGAAAATTTCAGCAGATTAAAATTCTTTTTTTTTTCAAAAATTTCATAAATTCGAATATAAAGATATATATATATATATATATTTATATATATATATATACCATATATATATATATATATGTATATATATATATATATACAAAGATAAGAACATTTTTCAAAGAAAATAGGGAAAAGATACTACTGCATATTTACTGTGCCAAATTGAAAAAAAAGGACTGTTTTAATAAAATGCAGACACAGACCAGAATATCACACCCAGAGATTTATTGGAAATAAAAATTGTCCCTACCCATATGTATATTTTATTATATATTTTTTTAAAACAATTTGAGACAGCAAACTACTGTTTGTTCCCAGATTACAATAAAACCCTTTTTTAATCAACAATTCAGAAACCCCAAACAACGATTTAGAAACCCCAAAGAATTTCATTAAATAAATAACAATTCTACATTTTCTGATTTAAACATTCTTGAATTAACCATAACCCCAGTAGATTTTTCTTTCTACCATTATTTAATTTTCATCCCTAAATATAAATTTCACACACAGAAAGCAATTCCTATTTAACAGAAAATAACAATTAACAAGAGTAGAACCTGGCGTCCTACGCTTGCAGCAAACTGTAGAAGCCTTGCCCCCCTCTTGCTGCACTATTTCTTTGCTGCAAATCTTCCAGCAACAGATCCAAATCTTCCTTCCTCTTCCCAATTTCTCCAAAATAGAAAAGTACTAAAGACAGAAGAAAATGATTGGAAATAGAATTCTTCCAGCATTCGAACCAAAATCCCCTCAAACAAAGAGAAACTCTTAATAAATTTCATGCCCAAAAGTCCTTTCAATTCCTCTTCCCGTGAATACCAGAGGTCATAATTCAAAAAAATCAAATAATGTTTTACCCTAATTTCATTTTGATGCTTTTCCCATATAACATTTTCATTTTCATGCATTTAATTAAAACTAAATAAATTCTAAATTCATAACATAAACTTTTATTTAAACAAATGTATAAATATGCCTCATTTCCACAATTCTTCATTAAATATTTACTTATTTAAAATCAGCCATTGAGAGATTTTAAATAAATGCAATGCATTTATTATTTCCAATATTTATTCATTGCCATATTCAATTATTATTTTATGTTTTTTTATTTTACCAATTACTTAATTATTTAAATTACCACATAAGACCATTCACTATTTTAGACAAATCATATAATCATACAGAGACCAATATAACCACACAAATGAAGGAGACTAACATGCACAAACCATAAAGATACAAGACTGTTGACAACTTGGTACGGAGTTACTTTTCATGTCACCTCAAATATTCAACTTCTTGCCATTGGGTTGGTTCTATGCTCACCCAGACCTACCGAAATAGGTGGAATCGAGTCTTATTCCTGCAAAGCCTGCATCCACAAAGTGATATACAATATTCATAAAATCAAAGCATTGTGAGGAGGATTCACAGCGTAGCAGGGCGCTCATGAACGAGTGATGCTACCTGTCCCCTCACCAAAACATATCATCATAAACTTTTACACCACATCATAAATTACTATTCTATAGTCTATTGCATTCCAAATATCTCCATCAAATGATCATAATAAAAATGTCATCACAATATCCATGGCATCATAAGAGTATAGTAATAGTCTAAGCTACCACACATAATAGCAACAGTATCAATCACAAATCACAATGTACCAAACAGAAACCACAGTGAATGTCAAAAATCAAATAGTAGCATGAGGGGTATTACAAGCTCTATGTGGTTTGAGACCACCTTATCCCCTCCTTCCCCTTAGGTGACTTGATTGAAGTCATGAAGTGATCATAATGTGAAAATTCATTTGATTTGGGATTCATAAATTTGTGATTGGTAATTTAATTTTTATTTTGACTGATGAAGCTAGTAGTTTTTAAATTCTTTAAGTTTTTGATTAAATACATTGCAAAAATTGTCCTTTTTGCCTACAGGATTGGTTATTGATACTTTGCTTCCAAATTTTGAATTGATGATTGGTGACCACCGTTTAGAATTTTATCTTTCTTTGTAAATTTTGAATTGTTGTTTTATTTGAAATTTGAAATTTCCTATTTTCAAGCTTTACCAATTTTATGTTGTTGTTGGCATATTTGAAGTAATGTGGAATATATGATAGACTATCATACTTATATGGAGTCATTGACAAGTTGTATGGGGGGTTTAGATGGCCTGGGGATTTATTGTGAAGGGGTAAATGAGACCAGTATGGGATGGTTACTATCCATTTTCCCTTGATCTATCAGATATTTCTATACAAAGGTTCCTCAAGAGGACTTGAAGGTAATTATTACGAGATATGAATTCTCAGAGGAGAATTTTGGGCACTAAGAATCCTCATCCCTTTGTGTAAGCCTTGTGTTGTGAGTAAAGTGTGTGCTTGTTCTGATCAATTATGTGTTGTTTATGTCATTTTGGTTGTACAAATGAGAAAACCAAAGTAAGAGGATAAGAGTTAAAGAGGAAAATAAAATGACTACTTAAAAAAAAAAAGAATCTGATATGTTGATGTCATGTTGTGACATATAGTACTCTATAAAGGATAAAGTATAATTGAACCACTTTTGACAACTCGTAGCATTTGATTAATTAGAGATTGTCAATAATAGCATAATGATTGTGTAAGTAAAACTACCTTGGGTATAGGATGTAAGTATTTGTAAGTAATTGTCTTATAGCCTTTCAAAGAGGACCCAACTATCCTATAGTGGCATGACGCTTCAAGTTACAAGACCTAAATTATTGTGATTTCATGGGAATTTAGTGGTCCATGACACCCTCCTATTAATAAATTCAATTAAGTAAAACCTTGTGCCATTTTTTGTGTGTTGTGAGAGTCCTTGTGGTGGTTGTAATTATGTATGAATGGATGTAGTATAAGTTGCTTATGATTCATATAATTATGGAATCTTACAATAAGTAAAATAAGGTAAATTATATTTGAGGTACAATGAGACAAGAGTGTAATTCTTTTTTATGTAGCATGCCTTCTAAGAAACACTTACATAAACTACAACTTTATGGGTTTTTGATGTAAAGAAATGAATTGTAAGGAAGAAGGGTTTTAAAGGGGTTTTGTTCCATATATGTATGATAAAAGCTGAAATCAATATGGATGTTAATCTAGAATCTATGTGGTTGGTTTTAGCACCTTTGTAATGATCTTTGATGGATATATGCATCTTGTGTGGGATCCTTGTTTCAGTTATGTGGTGATTAAGATGGTACACGAGATTCTCTATCTTACAATAGATTGTTTTTTCTTTATTTCTATTTTATATGATTCTAATTGCTTTAGTAAATTAAAAATTAATGCATCAACATATTTATGTATATTCATGGTTGGGGGTTATGATTCCCAATCCTTAGTAACTTTCAAGAGGAACTTTAGACTAAGGGGAGGGGAAATGTAAGGCCCTGACCTTATGAGTACCAAAACTATTGTTTATTGTTCCTTAGTGACTTCCGCTATTAATGGTTAACCTTGTTAAAATACTAAAGTAGATTGGACCTTGATGGAAATATTAGGATGTGAGTTGTATTAAGTGTAAGATGTGACATGTGTTGCAAAGATTCATATAGATATAATGTGAGTCATTAGGTAAATTTAAACATCTTAAGTATGATTCAAATCATAGAAATGGTTACTTAATCATCATTACTTCTAGATAACCCTTTTATTTCTACAATAATATAGTAAAGGAGGAATCTCTTAATGACATAGTGAAGAACTTAGCATTCATTAGCTATGATCATAACACTTTCATGTATAATGATAATGGGAGGATGGATGGTTTGGTTATAAACATGATACCCTTGTTTCAAGGTTTTTATTTAATGCACATATATTTGTGATTGTACTCATTTATAATTATATTTTCATAAGATCATTTGTTTGAAAGAAAATTATTTTAACACTTGTTCATTATTTTGTAGCATGGATAATTAGGTTTCCAATCTTTCATTGACAGTAAAAGGGTCAGCTTGTGTTAGTATTTGTCATATCACCGTGAAGAATTTTCTTGAAATCATCAAGTTGTTATATATATCCATACGAAGAAGAAAAAAGGAGTAATAAACTGTCTTCTATGTGATTACATTCATGTTATTTCAAGAACTAGAGTCTTGGATTTACTAACATTGGATTTCAAGCATTGTGCATTCTAACTCCCCAAGCTCAAACCATAATTGTCTAAGCGTGCAAGCCAAAATATTCCTAAGGTATGTAAGTTTAATTGGTGACAATTGTTAATGTACATATAAAGATGTTATTTTAACTATTTTATATCATGGAAAACTGATAAGCGTAATGATAATGCAGGTAATAGGAGGAGAGGAAAAAAACCAATGGGATAAAAATGAGATAACCCACAAGGCCTTACACATCCCAGTCCTTTAGGTGAGGGTAATGTGTCTTTTTTTGCTAAATTTTGAGTCAATTATCACTTCTAACGTGAACCAAATAAATTAAATAAAATTTTAACAGTCTAAATATGGGAGAAAATCAATTGTGAAGTGTGGCCTCTTTTACTAGTGATATGTTTTGGTGGGAATTTTGCTGCTATTTTATGGTTAGGGTATTTTAGGGGCATGGGAGTAGGGAATCAAGTGCTAAGGAAGTGAGAGTGAAGGAAGTACTCCAGTGACCATTTTATGCAAGCCCAAAAGGTCATTTCCATTTGCTAATATCCAATTTGTGTGGGTAAAATTTATACATTAATGGTATGTTGCTTGGATGAATCCTTGGTTTGTAATCTATGCATGTTGTGGGTCTGATTTGAAAACTAGTATCTTCTATTATCAATTGGTATCAGCCCTATTAAATGGTGTGTTGTTCTTTGTTTGATTAACCTCCATAACAATGTCACTCCTTGGTTGTGTACATAAATGAGCATTGTTTTTTCTTTGGGTATTTTGTTTTCCTTAGACATATGAAATATTTTCTAGGTTCCTTGTGGGTTATGTTGGCTCGAGGGTATGGTGAGAGCCTTAGGGCTTGAGGACCCATTATGGTTTTGAGGAAATAGTTGTTTAACCTATTGGTTTTTCCTTGGATTCATACATCCATTGACACAAATAGGATTTGATGTATGCAGGCCTATAGCTTTTAAAAAAATTTGTTACTAGAAAGCTTATTTATAAATTTTTTGTTAATGAGTAAATAGGTTCTTCTAGTGCATGAGACATGGAGGGTATATTGTTTTCTTGAAACCTACACTCTTGATGCTTGTATTAAGAGTAGAAAATGAAGGTACTGTGATGTAAACCCTCAAAGTTGTCCAACCCATACTATTTTGGGTATGAAGGTCTTATGAAATGAATAGAACACTTGTTTACGTAATTCTTGTACCCCTATAAACATATTATTAGATAATAGGTAGAGTAAAGCTATAGAAGAAAGTTAGAATTCTAGATTTCAAATGGGGTATATGCTGTAGAAAGATGCTTCATTTTTTTTTAAATAATAAATGGGGCAAATACTGTAGAATAGTGTTTAATTAAAATATTATTCAATTACAGTGTTGTAGCTGTGCTACTATCTTTCCCTTCTTTTATGAATCCACCCTTCAATATACCCCTGCACAGGTAGACATACACACCCAAACGTAAATAAATAATAATAATAATAATAAATGAATACTTTTTTTGTTTCTGGTTTTTTATTGTGTTCTAATTTTTGAATCAACGTTTCGAATCACACTTCGTGATCCATCATCGGGATGTAAAGAGAGCATAAGGAGATGAATAATGTTCCATTGCAAACTCAAAATTTGCTTAAAAGAAGGGAAGAAAGGAGGAAAGAAGACACAAAGTACGAGGAGAGAGAGAGAGAGAAGTTGAAAGGATAAAAAGAGAAGAAAAAATTACAAAGGAAAAAAGTAAATCAAAGAAAGTAAATCAATTTGCATACATAAGAAACAAAAAACAAAATGCTAAGAAAGCAAGTTGATTAATAAATTAAAAGAATACTAAAGAGCAAGTTAATGCACCCAAAGAGAATAAATTTTGAGAAGGAAATGATATATTTAAATGCAAGAATTAAATTTTTTTACAAGACCACCAAAGAGAACAAAAATTACACAAAGAGAAATCGAATTTCAAAAACATAAATATAAACAAAAAACTAGATGGAATTGTAAGAAACCTATTGAGAAGAGAGAAAACAATGAGCACTAATTCCACATAAAGAGAAAATGAAAAATGAAAAAACTATATATACATACATATATATATATATATATATATATATATATATATATATATATATATATATATATATATATATATATATATATATATAGGAAACATAATCAGAAGCAAAAAACAACAAAAATAAGTAAATTCCAAAAAGGACTAATTGTGCTAAAATTAACAAAAACAAAAATAAATAAATAAATACAAATAAAAATATAAGAATAAAATATAAATATAATTATAAATAAAATATAAATAAAATATAAAATATAAAAATAAGATAAATAAAAAGAAATAAAATTAAAAAAATAAAATTAAAAATTAAAAAATTAAAATTAAAAAATTAAAAAATTGTGCAAAAACTATATGAATAAATAAATGCAAAATAACTTGAAATTGTACAAAATTGCAAAAGCAAGTTGAAACAAAAATAAAAGTGAAAACTATAAATTTTTTAAAAGAGAGATACAAGAAGATTAATAAAAGCACAAAGAGTAAAAACTAAGAAAAGAAAAGAGTCAAAAGAGAATAAGGAAAAACTAAATTATCTACAAGCCCAAAGAGATGAAAATGAATCAACAAATGTTGATGCAAAAATTAGAACACAATCAAAAACCAGAAACAAAAAAAGTATTCATTTATTATTATAATTATTATTTATTTACGTTTGGGTGTGTATGTCTACTTGTGCAGGGGTATATTGAAGGGTGGATTCATAACAGAAGGGAAAGATAGTAGCACAGATACAACACTGTAATTGAATAATATTTTAATTAAACACTATTCTATAGTATTTGCCCCATTTATTATTTAAAAAAAAATGAAGCATCTTTCTTCTTCAAGTGCTTGTAGTTTATAGATAATTTAGTTTTTCCTTATTCTCTTTTTACTCTTTTATTTTCTTAGTTTTTACTCTTTGTGCTTTTATTAATCTTCTTGTATCTCTCTTTTAAAAAAATTATAGTTTTCACTTTTATTTTCGTTTCAACTTGCTTTTGCAATTTTGTGCAATTTCAAGTTATTTTGCATTTATTTATTCATATAGTTTTTGCACAATTTTTTAATTTTTTAATTTTTATTTTTAATTTTTGTTTCTTTATTTATCTTATTTTTATATTTTATATTTTATTTTTATTTTTATTTTTATTTTATTCTTATATTTTTTATTTGTATTTATTTATTTATTTTTGTTTTTGTTAATTTTAGCACAATTAGTCCTTTTTGGAATTTACTTATTTTTGTTGCTTTTCGCTTCTAATTATGTTTCCTAGTTTGTTTATATATATATGTATATAGTTTTTTCATTTTTCATTTTCTCTCTATGTGGAATTAGTGCTCACTGTTTTCTCTCTTCTCATTAGGTTTCTTACAATTCCATCTAGTTTTTTGTTTATATTTATGTTTTAATTCGAGGAACATTATTTTGCATTGGACATTATAGTTATAATTTTGAGTGTGCAATGGAACATTATTCATCTCCCTATGCTCTCTTTACATCCTGAGGATGGATCACGGAGTGTGATCCGAAACGTTGATGCAAAAATTAGAACACAATCAAAAATCAGAAACAAAAAAAGTAAGCATTATGGATTGTGGAAATCTCATAGCATTAAATAATAAATGAATTTAGATTAAATAAAATAAAAATGTATTGTAAAATAAATTTCACGCAATGATATTGAAAAAATATAGTTTGGAAAGGGATCTCTACATGCTAATTTATTTTGAACCTACTCATCTTTTTGGGTTCGTGTTCTCCACTTAACATATAACCCATCACTCTGTTTCAGGAAAACACTAGATAAAACACATGAAATAAACACTTATCTATTTACACTCAAAATGGAGTAGACCAAAGGCCGTATTATGGAATTTTTGGTCGACTGGTATATGCAAAGCTAGGGAGAATTTGGGGTTTTAGTGCACTACATCCAATGCATCGCCGACCTTCACTAGATTTTTCCACATTCTATATATATGAAAATTGTGCAAAAATTATATGAATAAAAACATGCAAAATAACTTGAAATTGCACAAAACAAACTAGGAAACATAATCAGAAGCGAAAAACAACAAAAATAAGTAAATTCCAAAAAGGACTAATTGTGCTAAAATTAACAAAAACAAAAATAAATAAATAAATACAAATAAAAAATATAAGAATAAAATATAAATATAATTATAAATAAAATATAAATAAAATATAAAATATAAAAATAAGATAAAATAAAAGAAATAAAATTAAAAAAAAAATTAAAATTAAAAAATTAAAATTAAAAAATTAAAAAATTAAGCAAAAACTATATGAATAAATGAATGCAAAATAACTTGAATTTTTTCTTGGTGGTTTTTTATAAAATTTTAATTCTATAGTATTTGCCCCAAAACGTTGATGCAAAAATTAGAACACAATAAAAAACCATAAACAAATACTGTAGAATAAATAAATGCAAAATAACTTGAAATTGCACAAAATTGCAAAAGCAATTTGAGAAGAAAATGATATATGTAAATAGATAAGTGATCCGACGTTTATTGATTCATTTTGAGAAAGAAATGATATATGTAAATGCAAGAATTAAATTTTTTTACAAGACCACCAAAGAGCACAAAAAATACACAAAGAGAAATCAAATTTCAAAAACATAAATATAAACAAAAAACTAGATGGAATTGTAAGAAACCTATTGAGAAGAGAGAAAACAGTGAGCACTAATTCCACATAGAGAGAAAATGAAAAACAAAAAAACTATATATATATAAACAAACTAGGAAACATAATCAGAAGCAAAAAACAACAAAAATAAGTAAATTTCAAAAAGGACTAATTGTGCTAAAATTAACAAAAACAAAAATAAATAAATAAATACAAATAAAAAATATAAGAATAAAATATAAATATAAATATAAATAAAATATAAAATATAAAAATAAGATAAATAAAAGAAATAAAAATTAAAAAATAAAATTAAAAATTAAAAATTAAAAATTAAAAAATTAAAAAATTGTGCAAAAACTATATGAATAAATAAATGCAAAATAACTTGAAATTGCAATTTTGTAAATTATCTATAAACTACAAGCCCAAAGAGATGAAAATGAATCAACAAAAGCAAATGCAATTATTAATAAAAACCAAAAACTCAAAAAAGAAGAACAATACAGAGCACTTGAAGAAGAAAGATGCTTCATTTTTTTTAAATAATAAATGGGGCAAATACTGTAGAATAGTGTTTAATTAAAATATTATTCAATTACAGTGTTGTATTTGTGCTACTATCTTTCCCTTCTGTTATGAATCCACCCTTCAATATACCCCTCCAAAAACTCAAAAAAGAAGAACAATACAGAGCACTTGAAGAAGAAAGATGCTTCATTTTTTTTAAATAATAAATGGGACAAATAGTGTAGAATAGTGTTTAATTAAAATATTATTCAATTATAGTGTTGTATCTGTGCTACTATCTTTCCCTTCTGTTATGAATCCACCCTTCAATATACCCCTGCACAGGTAGACATACACACCCAAACATAAATAAATAATAATAATAATAATAAATGAATACTTTTTTTCTTTCTAGTTTTTGATTGTGTTCTAATTTTTGCATCAACGTTTGTTGATTCATTTTCATCTCTTTGGGCTTGTAGTTTATAGATAATTTAGTTTTTCCTTATTCTCTTTTGACTCTTTTCTTTTCTTAGTTTTTACTCTTTGTGCTTTTATTAATCTTCTTGTATCTCTCTTTTAAAAAAATTTATAGTTTTCACTTTTATTTTTCGTTTCAACTTGCTTTCGCAATTTTGTGCAATTTCAAGTTATTTTGCATTTATTTATTCATATAGTTTTTGCACAATTTTTTAATTTTTTAATTTTAATTTTTTAATTTTTAATTTATTTTTTAATTTTTTATTTCTTTTATTTATCTTATTTTATATTTTATATTTTATTTTATATTTTATTTTTATTTTAATTTTTATTTTTATTTTATTCTATATTTTTATTTGTATTTATTTATTTATTTTTTGTTTTTGTTAATTTTGGCACAATTGTAGTCCTTTGCAGGTTGCTGCACCAGCCTGTTACTGGCTTGACTGTGTTTCTAGTTCTTCTTCTTTCTCTTTCTTATATATATATATATATATATATATATATATATATATATATATATATATATATATATATATATATATATATATATATATATATATATATATGTATGTATATGTATATATATATATATGTATATGTATAGTTTTTTCGTTTTTCATTTTCTCTCTATGTGGAATTAGTGCTCATTGTTTTCTCTCTTCTCAATAGGTTTCTTACAATTTCATCTAGTTTTTTGTTTATATTTATGTTTTTGAAATTCGATTTCTCTTTGTTTAATTTTTGTGCTCTTTGGTGGTCTTGTAAAAAAATTTAGTTTCTGCATTTACATATATGTTTTCCTTCTCAAATTTATTCTCTTTAGGGTGCATTAACTTGCTCTTTAGTATTCTTTAATTTATTAATCGACTTGCTTTCTTAGCACATTTTGTTTTTGTTTCATATGTATGCAAATTGATTTACTTTCTTTGATTTACTTTTTTCCTTTGTAATTTTTTCTTCTCTTTTTATCCTTTCAACTTGTCTCTCTCTCTCCTCGTACTTTGTGTCTTCTTTCCTCCTTTCTTCCCTTCTTTTAAGCAAATTTTGAGTTGAACATTATTCATCTCCTTATGCTCTCTTTACATCCTGAGGATGGATCACAAAGTGTCATCTGAAACGTTGATACAAAAATTAGAACACAATAACAAACCAGAAACAAAAAAAGTATTCATTTATTATTATTATTATTTTTTATTTACATTTGGGTGTGTATGTCTACCTGTGCAGGGGTATATTGAAGGGTGGATTAATAACAGAAGGGAAAGATAGTAGCACAGATACAACACTATAATTGAATAATATTTTAATTAAACACTATTCTACAGTATTTTCCCCATTTATTATTTAAAAAAGAAGAAGCATCTTTCTACATGCCCATTTGAAATCTAAATTCTTTCTTCTATAGATTTACTCCATCTATTATCTAATAATATGTTTACAGGGGTACAAGAATTACATAAACAAGCTTTCTATTTATTTCATAAGACCTTCATACCCAAAATAGTATGGTTGGAGCGGCTTTGAGGGTTTACATCCACGGTAGCCTTCATTTCTACTCTTTCATACAAGCATCAAGGTGTGGGTTTAAAAGGCAATATGCCCTCATCAATGCTCATGCGCTGAAGAACTATTTACTCGTTAACAGCAGGGTATAAATAGCTTTCTGGTAACAGGTTACAAAACTATGAACTGCATACACATCCAAATCTATTTGTGTCGATGAATGTTGAATCGGAAAAACCAATGGAACCAAACAACTCTTTCCTCAAAACCATAATGGTCTCAAGCCTGAGCTCTCACTACCACCGGTAACTGTACAAGGAACCACAGAAAATATTCATGTATCTGGGAAAACCAAAACAAGCTAAAAACACCGACCCCATACCTGACTGGTGTTTATTGTGGAGGTTAATCAGGCAAAGACAACACACCATTTAATGAGACTGATGCCAGCCAATAATAGAGATACTATTTTTTCAAATTAGACCCACAACAATGCATAGATTACAAACCAATGATTCATCAAGCAACATAGCATTAATATTGTAGATTTTACTTTACAAATTGGAGATAAGCAAATGGAAATTACCTCTTGAGCACGCCAAAATAAGTAAATTCAAAAAGGACTAATTGTTAACAAAATTAACAAAAACAAAAATAAATAAATAAATACAAATAAAAAGGAATAAAGAATAAAATATAAATAAAATATAAATAAAATATAAAATATAAAATAAAATAAGATAAATACAAAAAAGAAATAAAAATTAAAATTAAAAATTAAAATTGTGCAAAAACTATGCTTGAATAAATAAATGCGAAATAACTTTGAAATTGCACAAAATTGCAGATTTCAAGAGTTATTTACATTATTATTCATATAGTTACTATTTATTTTCACCCACTAATTTTATTTTTATTTTTTATTTTTATTTGTCATTTTTTTATATTTTATTTATATTTTATTTATATTTATATTTTTATTCTATTCTTATATTTTTTATTTGTATCTATTTATTTATTTTTGTTTTTTTAATTTTAGCACAATTAGTCTTTTTTGGAATTTACTTATTTTTGTTGTTTTTTGCTTCTAATTATGTTTCCTAGTTTGTTTATATATATATATATATATATATATATATATAGTTTTTTTGTTTTTCATTTTCTCTCTATGTGGAATTAGTGCTCACTATTTTCTCTCTTCTCAATAGGTTTCTTACAATTCCATCTAGTTTTTTGTTTATATTTATGTTTTTGAAATTCAATTTCTCTTTGTGTAATTTTTGTGCTCTTTGGTGGACTTGTAAAAAAATTTAATTCTTGCATTTACACATATCATTTCCTTCTCAATATGAATCAATAAATGTCGGATCACTGAATCAATAAACACTTATCTATTTACACTCAAAATTGTTTATAACTATGTCCAATGCCTCGTTGACCTTCACTAGGTTTTAATTCGATTTCTCTTTGTGTAATTTTTGTGCTCTTGGTGGTCTTGTATAAAATTTTAATTCTATGGTATTTTCCCTGAAACGTTGATGCAAAAATTAGAACACAATAAAAAACCAGAAACAAAAAAAGTATTCATTTATTATTATTATTATTATTTATTTACGTTTGGGTGTGTATGTCTACCTGTGCAGAGGTATATTGAAGGGTGGATTCATAACAGAAGGGAAAGATAGTAGCACAGATACAACACTATTATTGAATAATATTTTAATTAAACACTATTCTACAGTATTTGCCCCATTTATTATTTAAAAAAAAATGAAGCATCTTTCTACAGCATATACTCCATTTGAAATCTAGAATTCTAACTTTCTTCTATAGCTTTACTCTACCTATTATCTAATAATATGTTTACAGGGGTACAAGAATTACATAAACAAGTGTTCTATTCATTTCATAAGACCTTCATACCCAAAATAGTATGGGTTGGATAGCTTTGAGGGTTTACATCACAGTACCTTCATTTTCTACTCTTCATACAAGCATCAAGAGTGTAGGTTTCAAGAAAACAATATACCCTCCATGTCTCATGCACTAGAAGAACCTATTTACTCATTAACAAAAAATTTATAAATAAGCTTTCTAGTAACAAATTTTTTTAAAAGCTATAGGCCTGCATACATCAAATCCTATTTGTGTCAATGGATGTTTGAATCCAAGGAAAAACCAATAGGTTAAACAACTCTTTCCTCAAAACCATAATGGGTCCTCAAGCCCTAAGGCTCTCACCATACCTCGAGCCAACATAACCCACAAGGAACCTAGAAAATATTTCATATGTCTAAGGAAAATAAAATACCCAAAGCAAAAACAATGCCCATTTATGTACACAACCAAGGAGTGATATTGTTATGGAGGTTAATCAAACAAAGAACAACACACCATTTAATAGGGTTGATATCAACCGATAATAGAAGATACTATTTTTTAAATCAGACCCACAACATACATAGATTACAAACCAAGGATTCATCCAAGCAACATACCATTAATGTATGAATTTTACCCACATAAATTGGATATTAGCAAATGGAAATTACCTCTTGGGTTTGCATAAAATAAGTAAATTCCAAAACAGACTAACTGTGCTAAAATTAACAAAAACAAAAATAAATAAATAAATACAAATAAAAAATATAAGAATAAAATATAAATAAAAATATAAATAAAATATAAAATATAAAAATAAGATAAATAAAAATTAAAAATTAAAAATTGTGCAAAAACTATATGAATAAATAAATGCAAAAAATAACTTGAAATTGCTACCAAATTGCAATTTCAAGTTATTTTACATTACTCATATGGACCCTGCTGACCCCTGACCTATTTATTTTAATTACAATTTTATTTTTAATTTTTATTTCTTTATTTATCTTATTTTTTATATTTTATATTTTATTTATATTTAATTTTATTTTGTTTTTATTTTTATTCTTATGTTTTTGTTGTTAATATTTATTTATTTTTGTTTTTTTAATTTTAGCACAATTAGTCTTTTTTGGAATTTAATTATTTTTGTTGTTTTTCGCTTCTGATTATGTTTCCTAGTTTGTTTATATATATATATAGTTTTTTTGTTTTTCATTTTCTCTCTATGTGGAATTAGTGCTCACTGTTTTCTCTCTTTTCAATAGGTTTCTTACAATTCCATCTAGTTTTTTGTTTATATTTATGTTTTTGAAATTTGATTTCTCTTTGTGTAATTTTTGTGCTCTTTGGTGGTCTTGTAAAAAAATTTAATTCTTGCATTTACATATATCATTTCCTTCTCAATATGAATCAATAAACATCGGATCACTGAATCAATAAACACTTATCCATTTACACTCAAAATTGTTTATAACTATGTCCAATGCCTCGCCGACCTTCACTAGGTTTTAATTTGATTTCTCTTTGTGTAATTTTTGTGCTCTTGGTGGTCTTGTATAAAATTTTAATTCTACAGTATTTTCCCCAAAACGTTGATGCAAAAATTAGAACACAATCAAAAAGCAGAAACAAAAAAAGTATTCATTTATTATTATTATTATTTATTTACATTTGGGTGTGTATGTCTACCTGTGCAGGGGTATATTGAAGGGTGGATTCATAACAGAAGGGAAAGATAGTAGCACAGATACAACAATGTAATTGAATAATATTTTAATTAAACACTATTGTACAGTATTTGCCCTATTTATTATTTAAAAAAGAATGAAGCATCTTTCTACAGCATATACCCCATTTCAAATCTAGAATTCTAACTTTCTTCTATAGCTTTACTCTACCTATTATCTAATAATATGTTTACAGGGGTACAAGAATTACGTAAACAAGTGTCTATTCATTTCATAAGACCTTCATACCCAAAATAGTATGGGTTGGACAGCTTTGAGGGTTTACATCACAGTACCTTCATTTTCTCCTCTTCATACAAGCATCAAGAGTGTAGGTTTCAAGAAAACAATATACCCTCCATGTCTCATGCACTAGAAGAACCTATTTACTCATTAACAAAAAATTTATAAATAAGCTTTCTAGTAACAAATTTTTTTAAAAGCTATAGGCCTGCATACATCAAATCTTATTTGTGTCAATGGATGTTTGAATCCAAGGAAAAACCAATAGATTAAACAACTCTTTCCTCAAAGCCATAATGGGTCCTCAAGCCCTAAGGCTCTCACCATACCCTCGAGCAAACATAACCCACAAGAAACCTAGAAAATATTTCATATGTCTAAGGAAAACAAAATACCCAAAGAAAAAACAATGCCCATTTATGTACACAACCAAGGAGTGACATTGTTATGGAGGTTAATCAAACAAAGAACAACACACCATTTAATAGGGCTGATACCAACCGATAATAGAAGATAATATTTTTCAAATCAGACCCACAACATGCATAGATTACAAACCAAGGATTCATCCAAGCAACATACCATTAATGTATGAATTTTACCTGTACACAAATTGGATATTAGCAAAATGTAAATTACCTCTGTTTAGATAATAAGTAATTCCAAAAGGGACTAATTGTACTGTAATTAACAAAACAAAAATAAATAAATAAATACAAATAAAATATAAGAATAAAATATAAATATAAATATAAAATAAAATATAAATAAATATGTAAAATATAAAAACAGATAAATAAAGATAAAAATTAAAATGTAATTAAAATTAGTAAAATATATGAATAAGAAACGAAAAAATAACCTGAAATTGCAACAAAACTGTAACCAAGCTATTCCTAATTTCCATTTATCCACATAGCCTTTACACACCTTTTATTTTAATTTTAATCTTTAACTTTAATCTTTTATTTTAATTTTATTTCCTTTTATTTTATCTCATTTTGCATTTTATATTTTATTTATATTTTATTTTTATTTTTATTTCTATTTTATTTTATATTTTTTATCTTGGTATCTCATTTATTTTATTTTGTTTTAATCTTTTGTCACCATCTCACCACTTATTTTCTCATCGACATGTTTCCTATTTGTTTATATATATATATATATATATAGTTTTTTTGTTTTTCATTTTCTCTCTATGTGGAATTAGTGCTCACTATTTTCTCTCTTCTCAATAGGTTTATTACAATTCCATCTCATTTTTTGTTTATATTTATGTTTTTGAAATTCGATTTCTCTTTGTGTAATTTTTGTGCTCTTTGGTGGTCTTGTAAAAAAATTTAATTCTTGCATTTACATATATCATTTCCTTCTCAATATGAATCAATAAACGCTTGGATCATCAATCAATCAATAAACACTATCTATTTACACTCAAAATTGTATATATAACTATGTCCAGTGTCAAACACCTTCACTAGGTTTCCTAATTCTATTTCTCTTGTGTAATTGTGCCTTGGTGGTCTTCATAAAAATTTAATTCTAAAGCATTTTCCAAACGTTGATGCAAAAATTAGAACACAATCAAAAACCAAAAACGAAAAAGTATACATTTATTATTATTATTATTATTTATTTACGTTTGGGTGTGTATGTCTACCTGTGCAGGGGTATATTGAAGGGTGGATTCATAACAGAAGGGAAAGATAGTAGCACAGATACAACAATGTAATTGAATAATATTTTAATTAAACACTATTCTACAGTATTTTCCCCATTTATTATTTAAAAAAAAATGAAGCATCTTTCTACAGCATATACCCCATTTGAAATCTAGAATTCTAACTTTCTTCTATAGCTTTACTCTACCTATTATCTAATAATATGTTTACAGGGGTACAAGAATTACGTAAACAAGTGTTCTATTCATTTCATAAGACCTTCATACCCAAAATAGTATGGGTTGGACAGCTTTGAGGGTTTACATCACAGTACCTTTATTTTCTACTCTTCATACAAGCATCAAGAGTGTAGATTTCAAGAAAACAATATACCCTGCATGTCTCATACACTAGAAGAACCTATTTACTCATTAACAAAAAATTTATAAATAAGCTTACTAGTAACAAAAAAATTTAAAAGCCATAGGCCTGCATACATCAAATCCTATTTGTGTGAATGGATGTTTGAATCCAAGGAAAAACCAATAGGTTAAACAACTCTTTCCTCAAAACCATAATGGGTCCTCAAGCCCTAAGGCTCTCACCATACCCTCGAGCCAACATAACCCACAAGGAACCTAGAAAATATTTCATATGTCTAAGGAAAACAAAATACCCAAAGGAAAAACAATGCCCATCTATGTCCACAATCAAGCAGTGACATTGTTGTGGAGGTTAATCAAACAAAAAACAACACACCATTTAATAGGGCTGATACCAACCGATAATAGAAGATATTATTTTTCAAATCAGACCCACAACATGCATAGATTACAAACCAAGGATTCATCCAAGCAACATACCATTAATGTATGAATTTTACCCACACAAATTGGATATTAGCAAATGGAAATTACCTCTTGGGCTTGCATAAAATAAATAAATTCCAAAAAGGACTAATTGTGCTAAAATTAACAAAAATAAAAATAAATAAATAAATACACACACAACGTCAATAATTTTTTTTTTAAATAATAAAAGTAAACATGCAATAACATTAAAACATAACCACATAACATAACACATAGCATTAATACACTTGGCTCTCTGGGGCACGCGAGGTTACATCGCAACCACAAAATAGAATAAAGATAAAGATTGTAACATAACCATATAATTTATGATAACCATATACAATGATACATCCGATAATCATGATGCGAGCATAATAAACCTCGCATAATTACATCCATGATAAATCTCTTAATAAAGTTACAAAAGAACCTAACTATTACATCTTTGGTATAATATTACATAACAATTTTCTTTGATACATGAATTACATTGAATTTCCCAACATGGGGATTGATACAAGAATAATGAACATAAAGTACAACTGCTCACTGGAACATCTGCACTGCAGAAAGTTGAGAAGACAAGACGTTGATGGGGAACCCAACGGGTGTGGAGCACGTTCCACCCAACCATGTGAATTACAAGTAACTCACCCCCCGTGCTCAGAGGTGACGAGGAAGTGAACCCGACCATGAATGTCAACCGACTCAACCACAACATGATATGAAACAAGTACAACTCAAGTATGCAATGCAAAACCATCAACGTACTCAAATCACATAACAAGTAAAACCAAGAACTCATCACGATAACATGAAGTACTAACACTTAACAATCATGAATCACCAATCACAAGAATTCAAAGAAACATCATAAAGAGATAACATCCAGAAGAACCGAACCAACACCCAAAATACATTTCCAAATAAAACCAAACCAAACATTATAAAGAATACGATTCCATAATAACTCTGAATCAACCATTCAATACACCATTCCATAAGCAACAAGAAACAAGTCAATGTCATAGGAGGTCACTACATAACTTCCTATATGGGATCCCCCTCGGCTCTTCCTCCAACTCAGGCTAAGACCCAACTATGGATTCCTAGCCCCATAATCAACAATATACAACACACATCCACAACAAGAAAACAAGAACAACAAGGATGTCCTAGTGGGAGAGGTCATCGTGATAGCTCCTATGGGATCCCCCTCGCACTTCCTCCCAACCGAGGTAATCGAAGACCCATCTATGGATCAATTCCGTCTTCCTCCTACTTGGGCCAAAGACCATAGGGTAGTAGCTAATGCGATTGATAATCTCTCATGGAATTAGACCACTTTGTCACGCCTACTCACTTTATCACTAGTCTATGGTAGCCCTAATGTAGATCAGTAATCCAGCTTTATCTTTAAAAGGGCCACCATCCCCAAATTCTATTTTAGGGTTATCACCTATTTAACTCACTCTCACGAAGTCTCCAGACTTCCTCTTACCCGAGGTGCCCAACAAGACACTTCCATGACCCTTGGAATATAACTCCAACCTGCAAGGCTTGAACTAACATTAATAAAGTACAGCAATCTAAACACCCGAGGCATTAACCCTCTCGCGATTACTCAAATTCAAAAGTCTTACCAACCCGTTCAACCCTTCCAACATAAAACCAATAACGCTCAAAAGCAAAGACAAGAGGAGAATAACACTCCAAATGACAAGTCTCTGGAACAAGGTTTTCACAATTTGACAATAGGGTTCCCACATTACGAGTGAAAATTTACAACCAAAAGAAAGGAAGACAATAAAAAAAAACCGCATGAATTCATAGTTAAAGAGAATGACTCACTCAATTACATAACCAAAACCACAAATTAACTCAATTTCATAAACATTCATATTACATCCAGAGTGCTAAACTAATCCAATGTTTAATTATATTTTAAAATTAATCCCCATGACATAATAATTTCCACAATAACACATTAAAGCAAATACTAGTTTAAATAATTCGTTCAACCCATAAAATAAAATAATACCCTTTTATTTGCATATTAATACCAATTAATCCCAAAATATAACACAATAAAAAGAATTACATTATAAACTAACCAAAAAATATTAAATATAATAATCATAATTTCATTTTAAATAAATTAAATTTTAATAATATTCCAATTATAATATTTAAAAATGAAATAAATTATAATCATTATATTTAATAATATCAAACAACAATTATAATATTGAAAAAATGAAAACAATTATAACTAGCTATATTTATTACTGCAACACTACTATAAAACATGAAATATAAATAAAATAAAACATAGAAATATAAATGCACACATTAAATTTTAAATTAAATGTACCTTTAAAACATTTAAATATAAATGAAAATAAATTAAATTTTAAACCTAATACATGGTCAGTCGTGGCTCTTATAAAATGTCAAGTAGGTCAGACAAGCACTCATTTGGCCGTTGTACACAAATACCTTTGAAGTCAGTTGTGACATAGCAACTGTAGAAGGATCACCGTACATACTGCCATTAACGAGGGCTGGGTAATGTACCAGTCATTTCCACTCCCCATACTCAAACAAAATTTAAATAAGAAAATAAAATTTTGATTTAATAAAAACTTTATTAACCGCTATTTAAAACACATTTAATTAAAAATGCATTTTCGATTTTATAAAAAAAAACACAGAAAACAAAGGACGCGGGTTCGCATAATTCTGCACACATCACGAAATATATAAGAAATTTTAAACCGAATAAAATGATTTATAAAACGAATATATATAATACTATAATATTATATATATATATATATATATATATATAGATCTTAAGCATAGAAATACAATTTTCTGTGTTTTTACAGAATTAAATAAATTACAGAGCAATGCATATTTCCCACATACACATATATACAAACCCTCAAACATATTATTCACAATAAGGAAATTATTTTTTTCTAAATGCTAATATTGACAAGTTGAGTATTTCAGAAGCTAAAGGTTCTTGAGTTGATAGATTGGGAGAGTTCAATAACTGTATATTTTTATGTTTATATATATATATATATTTTTTACAAAACAGATACCTTAAAGAGAACAGATTCACATTCATTTGTAAGCATAGTATAATCTAAATATACAGATATTCATATATATACATTAGAGTTTAAAAACAAACTGTATTTGTTTTCAGAGATAAACTATAAACAATTTGGGGATGATGATGAAATTTGTTATCAAATACTTCTCTAAAGGGTTTTCCCACAAACAAATTATATTTATCTAACTTTCAGAAAATATTCTTTTACAAGCAAGATTGATTCAAACACATTTCTATTCGTTTTTCTTGCAGATTTGAACACAACCAAAGAGAGAAAGATGGTGGAACCTGGAGTCCTGTGCTCTCGAAAACTTGATGATGCCCGTTTGATTTTTATTGCCCTCGAACTCGAATCCGATTCTTTTCTTTCAGAAAACTTCCCAGGACAATCACCAGAACAGATTGAAAATCCCCTTTCAAAATTTTCAGAATCCCCACCAATAACTTCTGTAACTAATATTCTCTGTGTGTGTAAACTTGCAAAAATTCATAATTAAATAAAAGATATTCTCCATCTCATCCAAAAATTCACAAAAATCAAAATTAAAAGAAAATCAATTCTTTAAAAGCTAGCTTTTTCCCTGATCTCTCTTCCTATTGGCTCACACAATCTTTTTATTCTTTTATTTGTTTTATTGCTTTCATTTCCATTTTTGCAACTTTTCTTGCACAATACATTACATATTTATTTTAAATAAATTATTCTAGTAATTATCCACCACCAAATAATTAATTAAAATAATTAAGGCACATTTAATATTTAACTATTATTTAATTGCAATATATGACTTCCAAAAATAATTAAATCATTTAAATATTCGAATATAATTTAATCTAACATTAAAACAACTAATTACTTCCATCATTTAAAATCAAATACACCACAACATATAAAGTGCCAACATTAATCAAAAGACGACAAAATACAAGACACAGCCCATAACTGACGACATTTACACAAAGTAAAAAATACCAAACAACGAGACGACCTGACATCATGGGACGGGAGGACTTCATCATCACCTCTGTATCAACATTTAACCGTTGGGTTATTGGTGCTCGCCCTGTCCTACTGAAGCAGGTGGAATCGAGACTTGTACCTGCAAATCCTACATACAAACGAAGTTGTGTACATGTGCATACACATATATATAATCATCAAAGCATTAAATTGAAGTACTGCATTATGAGAAGGAATCGCAACATAGCAAGGCACTCGCGAACGAGTGATGCTATATTGTCCTTCATCACCCCTATTCTAACAATCATAATCTATCTGATAAAATGACATTCCTAGACTAACAATTCATCTCCTAACATAATTCATTAAATTATTGCATCATAATATATTTCTGAAAATCAACTAACGTTACTAACCACAATGTCATATGAAATGCTCATGTCTACTAATGGAATAACAGTATCATCAAAAGTCTAACTAACCAAATCACACAATATCATCATCATCAGAAGTAGCAAACAACCGCATTGAAAAATACTAAATCCTACCAGTAAGAGGAGGGGTACTACATCCTCCCCCCCATAAAATCGGCTTACTCCTGGAAGCCGGTAAACAAAAGGGAATAAGATTCCCAAAAATAGGAGGAATCCTCACACCCAAGACGGTGAACTAATCATCATTAGAAACTAGAATCAAGCTCACACAAAGAGTAACAAATAATAATACAAGTATTAGTAACATGGGGTATTACATCCTCCCCCCCAAGGATATGGCTTACTCCAGGAAGCCATTAAATAGATAAGAGTAAGCACACAACAACCACGCAGAGAACATGCCACAAACCACACACATAACTCACATCACTGGTAACCACATCACACAAAGACACAAGGGTTCATAGTGCATCCTTGATAGGAAGGATATCGGTGCATTGCGCACTACACCGAGGGTCCTATCCATTCCCATCAATTTCCTGCACCATTCCCCTGAGACCGGCTAATGGAAAAAAAACTTAGGTTCACACAACACAACAAAAAAAAGAAACTCTAGACTCAAGAGACTAAACGCAAGGTTACATAGTGATCACACATGGTGCCCAGTGTATGAACCTATGCTCTGATACCAAGTTGTAACGCCCGTCGTGCAAACCCCAGAGAACACACACACAACGCGAATAATTTTTTTAAAAAATAATAAAAGTAAACATGCAATAACATTAAAACATAACCACATAACATAACACATAGCATTAATACACTTGGCTCTTTGGGGCACGCGAGGTTACATCGCAACCACAAAACAGAATAAAGATAAAGATTGTAACATAACCATATAATTTATGATAACCATATACAATGATACATCCGATAATCATGATGCGAGCATAATAAACCTCGCATAATTACATCCATGATAAATCTCTTAATAGAGTTACAAAAGAACCTAACTATTACATCTTTGGTATAATATTACATTACAATTTTCTTTGATACATGAATTACATTGAATTTCCCAACATGGGGATTGATACAAGAATAATGAACATAAAGTACAACTGCTCACTGGAACATCTGCACTGCAGAACGCTGAGAAGACAATACGCTAATGGGGAACCCAATGGGTGTGGAGCAAGTTCCACCCAACCATGTGAATTACAAGTAACTCACCCCCCGTGCTCAGAGGTGACGAGGAAGTGAACCCGACCATGAATGTCAACCGACTCAACCACAACATGATATGAAACAAGTACAACTCAAGTATGCAATGCAAAACCATCAACGTACTCAAATCACATAACAAGTAAAACCAAGAACTCATCACGATAACATGAAGTACTAACACTTAACAATCATGAATCACCAATCACAAGAATTCAAAGAAACATCATAAAGAGATAACATCCAGAAGAACCGAACCAACACCCAAAATACATTTCCAAATAAAACCAAACCAACCATTATAAAGAATACGATTCCATAATAACTCTGAATCAACCATTCAATACACCATTCCATAAGCAACAAGAAACAAGTCAGACGGGTGTCAAGTAGGGAGGGTCATCACATAACTCTCATGGGATCCCCTGGCTCTTCCTCCAACTGAGGCGCCGGCACCCAACTATGGATTCCCTAGCCCTATAATCAGAACAACATACAAATAACAATATCCAGAGACAACAAGAAAACAAGAACAACAAGGATGTCCTAGTGGAGAGTGTCATCGCATAGCTCTCATGGGATCCCCTGGCACTTCCTCCTAACCGAGGCGCCGACACCCATCTATGGATCACCTGGCCCTTCCTCCTACTGAGGCACCGGCACCATAGGGTAGCTAATGCGGAGCCGATAATCTCTCATGTGGACGAGACTACGACTTTGCCGACCATGGCCTACTCAGTCTATCACTAGTCTACGGTAGCCCTAATGCATAGACGAGGAATCCAGTTTTCTTTATCTTGTATGTTTTACTACCCATCCCCCTAAATTCTATTTTTAGGTTATCACTTGTTTAACTACTCTCACGTGGGTTCCCCTGGCCCTTCCTCTTACCCGAGGCGCCGGCGCCCACGAAGAGCCACTCTCCCTATGACCCTTAACATAACTCCAAAACGGGCAAGGGTTGAACTAACATTAATAAAGCATAAAACAATCTAAACACACGAGGAATTAACCCTCTCGCGATTACTCAAAGTCAAAAGTCTTACCACACCGTTCAACCCTTCCAACATAAAACCAATAACGCTCAAAAGCATATACAAGAGGAGAATAACACTCCAAACAAGCAAGCCTCTGGAACAAGGTTTCCACAATTTGACAACAGGGTTCCCGCATTACGAGTAAAAATTTACAACCAAAAGAAAAGAAGACAATAAAAAAGACCGCATGAATTCATAGTTAAGGAGAATGACTCACTCGATTACATAACCAAAACCACAAATTAACTCAATTTCATAAACATTCATATTACATCCAGAGTGCTAAACTAATCCAATGTTTAATTATATTTTAAAATTAATCCCCATGACATAATAATTTCCACAATAACACATTAAAGCAAATACTAGTTTAAATAATTCGTTCAACCCATAAAATAAAATAATACCCTTTTATTTGCATATTAATACCAATTAATCCCAAAATATAACACAATAAAAAGAATTACATTATAAACTAACCAAAAAATATTAAATATAATAATCATAATTTCATTTTAAATAAATTAAATTTTAATAATATTCCAATTATAATATTTAAAAATGAAATAAATTATAATCATTATATTTAATAATATCATAAATTACCAATTATAATATTTAAAAAAAAATGAAATAATTATAATCATTATATTTTTTTATTTTATTTTTTAGACTTGTGAATTGGGTATAATGACTCTATAAACTCGCAGTTGCTCGTAAACTTTTTTAACGGATCAAGCAAGTATCGGCGCTGACACACCTCAAAATTACTCTGACGGGAGACTAGAACTCGTGACTGTGCTAGGATGCGAACGGAATTACTTGCCAACCGAAGCTAGGGCCCCACCAATTATAATCATTATATTTATTAATAAAATAAATTACCATTATAAAACACAGAAATATAAATAAAAATAAAACATAGAAATATAAATAAAAATACATTAAATTTTAAATTAAATTAAATTTTAAAACACAGAAATATAAATGAAAATAAATTAAATTTTAAACTGAATACATGGTCGTCGGCCCTTATGGCAGGCCGCAGGCTGTACGCAGCCTTACGGCTGTTGTACACAGCGGCCTTAAAGGCCGCTGTACATAGCAGTCCGTAAGGACTGCTGGTACACAGCCTGGCCACAACGATAGGGGCGGGGGGTACGGCCTAGCCGTCGCCCCCACTCCCCATACCAAACAAAATTTAAATAAGCAAAATAAAATTTTGATTTAATAAAAACTTTTATTAACTGCTATTTAAAACATTAATTAAAATGCATTTTCGATTTTATAAAAAAAAACACAGAAAACAAAGGACGCGGGTTCGCACAATTCCGCACACATCACGAAATATATAAAAAATTTTAAACCGAATAAAATGATTTATAAAACGAATATATATAATACTATAATATTATATATATATATATATATATCTTAAGCACAGGAATACAATTTTCTGTGTTCTTACAGAATTAAATAAATTACAGAGCAATGCATATTTCCCACATACACATATATACAAACCCTCAAACATATTATTCACAATAAGGAAATTATTTTTTTCTAAATGCTAATATTGACAAGTTGAGTATTTCAGAAGCTAAAGGTTCTTGAATTGATAGATTGGGAGAGTTCAATAACTGTATATTTTTATGTTTATATATATATATATATATATATTTTTTACAAAACAGATACCTTAAAGAGAACAGATTCACATTCATTTGTAAGCATAGTATAATCTAAATATACAGATATTCATATATATACATTAGAGTTTAAAAACAAATTGTATTTGTTTTCAGAGATAAACTATAAACAATTTGGGGATGATGATGAAATTTGTTATCAAATACTTCTCTAAAGGGTTTTCCCACAAACAAATTATATTTATCTAACTTTCAGAAAATATTCTTTTACAAGCAAGATTGATTCAAACACATTTCTATTCGTTTTTCTTGCAGATTTGAACACAACCAAAGAGAGAAAGATGGTGGAACCTGGAGTCCTGTGCTCTCGAAAACTTGATGATGCCCGTTTGATTTTTATTGCCCTCGAACTCGAATCCGATTCTTTTCTTTCAGAAAACTTCCCAGGACAATCACCAGAACAGATTGAAAATCCCCTTTCAAAATTTTCAGAATCCCCACCAATAACTTCTGTAACTAATATTCTCTGTGTGTGTAAACTTGCAAAAATTCATAATTAAATAAAATATATTCTCCATCTCATCCAAAAATTCACAAAAATCAAAATTAAAAGAAAATCAATTCTTTAAAAGCTAGTTTTTTCCCTGATCTCTCTTCCTATTGGCTCACACAATCTTTTTATTCTTTTATTTGTTTTATTGCTTTTATTTCCATTTTTGCAACTTTTCTTGCACAATACATTACATATTTATTTTAAATAAATTATTCTAGTAATTATCCACCACCAAATAATTAATTAAAATAATTAAGGCACATTTAATATTTAACTATTATTTAATTGCAATATATGACTTCCAAAAATAATTAAATCATTTAAATATTCGAATATAATTTAATCTAACATTAAAACAACTAATTACTTCCATCATTTAAAATCAAATACACCACAACATATAAAGTGCCAACATTAATCAAAAGACGACAAAATACAAGACACAGCCCATAACTGACGACATTTACACAAAGTAAAAAATACCAAACAACGAGACGACCTGACATCATGGGACGGGAGGACTTCATCATCACCTCTGTATCAACATTTAACCGTTGGGTTATTGGTGCTCGCCCTGTCCTACCGAAGCAGGTGGAATCGAGACTTGTACCTGCAAATCCTGCATACAAACGAAGTTGTGTACATGTGCATACATATATATATAATCATCAAAGCATTAAATTGAAGTACTGCATTGTGAGAAGGAATCGCAACATAGCAGGGCACTCGCGAACGAGTGATGCTATATTGTCCTTCATCACCCCTATTCTAACAATCATAATATATCTGATAAAATGGCATTCCTAGACTAACAATTCATCTCCTAACATAATTCATTAAATTATTGCATCATAATATATTTCTGAAAATCAACTAACGTTACTAACCACAATGTCATATGAAATGCTCATGTCTACTAATGGAATAACAGTATCATCAAAAGTCTAACTAACCAAATCACACAATATCATCATCGTCAGAAGTAGCAAACAACCGCATTGAAAAATACTAAATCCTACTAGTAAGAGGAGGGGTACTACAATAAAAAACTAGAAACAAAAAAAGTATTCATTTATTATTATTATTATTATTATTATTATTATTTATTTACGTTTGGGTGTGTATGTCTACCTGTGTAAGGGTATATTGAAGGGTGGATTCATAACAGAAGGGAAAGATAGTAGCACAGATACAACACTATAATTGAATAATATTTTAATTAAACACTATTCTACAGTATTTTCCCCATTTATTATTTAAAAAAAAATGAAGCATCTTTCTACAGCATATACTCCATTTGAAATCTAGAATTCTAACTTTCTTCTAAAGCTTTACTCTACCTATTATCTAATAATATGTTTACAGGGGTACAAGAATTACGTAAACAAGTGTTCTATTCATTTCATAAGACCTTCATACCCAAAATAGTATGGGTTGGATAGCTTTGAGGGTTTACATCACAGTACCTTCATTTTTTACTCTTCATACAAGCATCAAGAGTGTAGGTTTCAAGAAAACAATATACCCTCCATGTCTCATGCACTAGAAGAACCTATTTACTCATTAACAAAAAATTTATAAATAAGCTTTCTAGTAACAATTTTTTTTAAAAGCTATAGGCCTGCATACATCAAATCCTATTTGTGTCAATGGATGTTTGAATCCAAGGAAAAACCAATAGGTTAAACAACTCTTTCCTCAAAACCATAATGGGTCCTCAAGCCCTAAGGCTCTCACCATACCCTCGAGCCAACGTAACCCACAAGAAAACTAGAAAATATTTCATATGTCTAAGGAAAACAAAATACCCAAAGAAAAAACAATGCCCATTTATGTACACAACCAACGAGTGACATTGTTACGGAGGTTAATCAAAGAAAGAACAAAACACCATTTAATAGGGCTGATACCAACCGATAATAGAAGATACTATTTTTCAAATCAGACCCACAACATGCATAGATTACAAACCAAGGGTTCATCCAAGCAACATACCATTAATGTATGAATTTTACCCACACAAATTGGATATTAGCAAACGGAAATTACCTCTTCGGCTTGCATAAAATAAGTAAATTCCAAAAAGGACTAATTGTGCTAAAATTAACAAAAACAAAAATAAATAAATAAATACAAATAAAAAATATAAGAATAAAATATAAATATTAAATATAAAAATAAGATAAATAAAAGAAAATCAAAATTAAAAATTAAAAATTAAAAAATTGTGCAAAACCTATATGAATAAATAAATGAAAAATAACTTGAAATTGCACAAAATTGCAATTTCAAGTTATTTTGCATTTATTTATTCATGTAGTTTTTGCACAATTTTTATTTTTTTAATTTTTATTTTTTAATTTTTAATTTTATTTTTTATTTTTATTTCTTTTATTTATCTTATTTTTATATTTTATATTTATTTTTATTTTATTTTTATTTTTATTTTTATTTTATTCTTATATTTTTTATTTGTATCTATTTAATTATTTATGTTTTTTTAATTTTAGCACAATTAGTCTTTTTTGGAATTTACTTATTTTTCTTGTTTTTCGCTTCTGATTATGTTTCCTAGTTTGTTTATATATATATATATAGTTTTTTTGTTTTTCATTTTCTCTCTATGTGGAATTAGTGCTCACTGTTTTCTCTCTTCTCAATAGGTTTCTTACAATTCCATCTCGTTTTTTGTTTATATTTATGTTTTTGAAATTCGATTTCTCTTTGTGTAATTTTTGTGCTCTTTGGTGGTCTTGTAAAAAAATTTAATTCTTGCATTTACATATATCATTTCCTTCTCAATATGAATCAATAAACGTCGGATCACTAAATCAATAAACACTTATCTATTTACACTCAAAATTGTATATAACTATGTCCAATGCCTCGCCGACCTTCACTAGGTTTTAATTCGATTTCTCTTTGTGTAATTTTTGTGCTCTTGGTGGTCTTGTATAAAAATTTAATTCTACAGTATTTTCCCCGAAATGTTGATGCAAAAATTAGAACACAATCAAGAACCAAAAACAAAAAAAGTATTCATTTATTATTATTATTATTATTTATTTACGTTTGGGTGTGTATGTCTACCTGTGCAGGGGTATATTGAAGGGTGGAGTCATAACAGAAGGGAAAAATAGTAGCACAGATACAACACTGTAATTGAATAATATTTTAATTAAACACTATTCTATAGTATTTGCCCAATTTATTATTTAAAAAAAAATGAAGCATCTTTCTACAGCATATACCCCATTTGAAATCTAGAATTCTAACTTTCTTCTATAGCTTTACTCTACCTATTATCTAATAATATGTTTACAGGGGTACAAGAATTACGTAAACAAGTGTTCTATTCATTTAATAAGACCTTCATACCCAAAATAGTATGGGTTGGACAGCTTTGAGGGTTTACATCACAGTACCTTCATTTTCTACTCTTCATACAAGCATCAAGAGTGTAGGTTTCAAGAAAACAATATACCCTGCATGTCTCATACACTAGAAGAACCTATTTACTCATTAACAAAAAATTTATAAATAAGCTTTCTAGTAAAAAAAAAATTTAAAACCATAGGCCTGCATACATCAAATCCTATTTGTGTCAATGGATGTTTGAATCCAAGGAAAAACCAATAGGTTAAACAACTATTTCCTCAAATGTAACGCCCCGCCATGCGAACCCCAAAGGACAATAACACAATAATTACAGCACAATTTTTTTTTTTTAAATAAACATAACATACATGTAATACGCATTAAGTCATAACATGAATTTCAATTAAATAGATTCATTAACACATACATCCCTTGGGGTACACAAAGAGTCATTACGCGACTTAGATCCATACAACAGCAATAAAGAATAAAATCCAAAGATATAAAGTAAACAATAACAAATATAACACACATATGAAAATTCATTGATAAAAAGCCATCTGCACATAAATACAACATATGCATGATTAACATAACACATTGAAAACCAACTGCCATGGCTAATATTACATTACAGTACAATGTTCAAGAAGTACAATGATACAAAAGTGTTTCCAATCATGAACAGAAACCATACAACAAGATAACATGATGCACAATATCATAACTGGTTCCCAATGAATAGCAACATAAATAAAATGAGAGAAAAACTCCAACTCAAAAATCAACTCAGGAAAAGTCACATTGAAAGAATCCATAAAACCACACATTCTAATAATATGTCCATTCATTCAATAAGAAGTAACTTGAAACATTTTAAAAAGAATATTAGTTTAAAGATCAATCATTTCCAACATTTAAGGATAGCACAATATTACGAAGTGAAAATAAAATCTAATGGTTTAAGCCATAAGACACTATTCACAAGTATACTCTTTCAAACACAAATATATTCCAATTTACACATTATAACAACAATCTCTCTTCGAAGATCAACCCACTCAAACCAACAATTTGATCCTGATATCAATCACAAGTATTTTCTAGAACTGTTCTTATAGAAACCCCACAAATCAACTATTAAAAGAATATGAGGGAAATTGACTTAGAAAAGATCATCTAATTTTATTCATTTACATAAACCCTTTGTTTAACTAAATATAATTAATCAAAACATTTATCGAATCAACAATCATTCACTAGCCTTTATCGTAATACCCAACTATTTAAAGTTTTCAAATTTATTTACTTCCATTTATCTTATAAATCAATTCTCCCACCTAAACAGAAATAATCCTTATCGCCAATATTATCTACATACATCAACAACATACAAAACTCTACTTTTCATTATTTCTAAGTTAACTATCCCACTTGAAACTAATCAAATTGAGAATAAACTAATCTATCAATGTTACCCAAATTATTAACATAAGGAAACTCTCTCTCTAATCACTTTACTAACCTACTCAATAACATAATACCTAACTTAACTACCTAATAATTCTAATTTTCTAACTCCTATAAATAAATCATTTTTTGAATATAAACACATTAATTACAAAGTCTTAAGGAATAATTCCATACAAGGAAACCATCAAACACATCAACCTTGAAGAACACTATCTTAAAACACTTACAATGAACAGGCCATTGAGACATCTCCATAAATATCCCACAAATAACACCCATCTTAAAACAATTAAATAACACTTAAACCAGTAATCAAAACACTTTGTTTACATTTACTCACACATTATAACCATAAAGACCTTCCTTTAATTTAAGCATTATTTCAACATTTTTACCACTTATTTTAATATATCCACTTAATTTAATTAAGAGAGTATTTACTACAAATAATTATATTTAAAATAACTATATCATTTATAAGATAACCAACTCCATCAACTGTTTAATACGAATCCTAATTATAACTTTAAAATGTAATACTAAGATGACAATTCTATAATTTACAACTTTATTATAATACTAAGGTGACGACACTAATGGATTATTTCACACAGTAGTTTGATAAATAATTATCATTCACAGACTCATTAGATAACAAAAAGGTAATTAAAACCATTTAACATTTAATCAGTATCATTTAAATTAATTAACCTATGAACCTGGGATTTATCCTCACTTAAAAATAACTTTATCATTAACCTTCAAGTAAAAGAAACTATGTAAATGTAGAATCACTTATCTTCTTTAGTGAACCCTAAAACTTAATTAACCATACAAATGATTTACTTTAACTAAATACACAGTTCATTTATCTACAACAAAATTAAATACCTAATTCAATAATGTTTATTCCATTAAAATCTTTTGTTAAATAATATTTTACTAAGCAACCTATCGAAATAACCATTTTCTCTTTAATTATTTACCTAATTCATTCCCTGGCACAATAATTCACAAGTAATTGTCGCAATATTTTATTCTAAGTAACCAACTACCTATTTGCCAAGAGTATCCATTAGCCAATCCTAAAAGCATGTGAGGAGTTTAGATATTAAGATAACATTTATTTCATTCTAAAAGAATATAAAACAATTAAAAGATATCATGAAATTAATACTATAAAATTAAATTACCAATTAAGAGAACATGTAAGAAAATTCAAGATATATTTTATATTATAATTTTCCTTAATTTAAATCTCACGTTAAAACTTTTAACCTATCTTTCCATCCTAATTTAGATACAATGATTAATAATATTCAAAAAGGACATATGTTTCTTCCTAAGGTAACAAATGTGAGAATTCTATCTGCACCATCCTTAACACCTAATGACTAACTACCTGGCAAGATTTCATGCCAACAATTAATAACTTTATTTATTCAGAACAAGATCCTCTAATTATATCTCACCTCAAACAATATCCAACCTAATTATTATAAACAAATATATATATATATATATATATATATATATATATATATATATATATATATATATATATATATATATATATATATATATATATAATCTTCACTTTCTGATTAAAAATAAGAGATCATTTATCTAGCTGGGATAAAATCTAATTCTTCACAGCACAACCTTAACCTAAATAAAATTAATATTTTACTTATGATTGATTTTATATTTTATTTATTCAATTCTTTTAATATAAATAAATCATTTCCCTCCAAGTATTACTTCCATAATAATCAATTTATTTTAACCACTAAGTTTAATAATTAACAAACTGTAGCTTATTTTAAAATAAACCCTTAACATCTTGATTATTTCTCTATTTATGTCAAAACCTATTATACTAGTAGACCAAAATTTAACTTAACTCTTTATAAATTATATTTATTATCAGTAAAACACAACCATAAGGGAGCAGCTTGATAGCAGCCTCGTATTTTAAGCATAACGCCAAAACTATAATCTGGGTATTTGAGATTTTTGGACAGCAAAAAGAAAACTGGAATTTGGAGAAACCCTTTAAATTTATCAGCAAACTAGTTTGTATAAAAAATGTTATGGATGACACAACTAGACTGTTTGAATAGAGTCACAGGAAACAGTTCATTTATAGACAGTTTACAGTCTCAAAATACATATATTGAATACCATATTTATGTAAGTATATATAAAATGAAAGGAAGGAAAATACAAATTTGTACAGCCCGAAAAATAAGACATTTAAAATACTCAGCTAAATTTTGAAGTTGGCATACAAAAGATTTCAAGGAAGAAGGAAATCTTTCACAGGAAAACATCTATTCACTATTTGTAAGGAAAATATTTAAAAGAAAACCTGGAAGTCGCTTTCCCTTTTGAATTCCTCTTCTTTCTTTCTTTTCAAAAAAAATCTCTTTTCTTGTTCCTTCCTTCGTGGAAATTGCTTTCAGTAAAATTCCTCCCTCTCTTCACAGGTTGCTAATTCTCTTCCCAAAGTCCCCCTTGGCATTCGGAAAAATCACCCTCTTATTTTCTTTCTTGGTCAGTTACCAACCAAGAACGAATTCCCAACCACCGAATGACTTTTCACCTTCCCCAAACCGAACTTGAATTTCAAATAATATTTATTTGCATGTTTATTGTTTATTTAATTATAATTAGGTACCAACTTTTACTGGCTTTTCTCGTTTTTACCTTCATTCAAACTTAAGTAAAATTTTAATATTTGATCCTTTCTAATATTTTCTCACTTTAATTAATCATTACTTTATGTATTTAGTTTATTTAATTTCAACCAATAACTTCTTTTTATTTTAAATTACTTCCACTTAACTCTAAATTTTAACTAAAACAAATTTTCATAAATAATTAACTTTTAATTAAAATATAATTGAATAAATATTTTTACCGTAATTTATTTAAACTTAAGTACAATTTTAATATTTAATCCTCTTTAATATTTTATCACTTTTAAATTTATTAATTGAATTTAATCATTAAATGATAATTACCTTTCTTCATTTAATCTGATTATTTTAAATAACTAACTCTCAACGATAATTAAATTGACGTTTATCATTGAATCTAATTCTTTATTTAATTCCAAATTGTAATTAACCAACACAATAACATCATATCACAGTACCATAAGAGTACAAGGTCGAAACCCAAATTATCAACAAGATTTATACAAGACCAAAGAATACACCAAAGATCAAGTAGGGTAAAACCATAAATCAATTCAAAACAACTATGTTTCATCAACTCAAGACAAAGACCCACTTCCAGAGGATTTCCAAAGTAACAACATAAGAAGGAGTGTTAGAGGAGAGTGTCATCGCATGGCTTAACATGGATTCTCCAGGCTACCTACTGCAAGGTACCGCCTCCATCTACTGACGGATTATCCAGGCAACCAAGCACTAGGAACCACCTCCATCTATGGTTATCCAGGCTACCTATCTCAAGGAACCGCTCCATAGGGTTGCTCATGTGGAACCGTTAACCTTTCATGAAGACAAGGCAACGATCTTGCCAACCACGGCCTTCTCAATCCCCTTTAGTCTGTGGTAGCACTCAAAGGCGGATGAGACATCAATTATCTTTTTAATGTGATTCTACCCACCCCCTAGTTAATTATTTAAATTATCGCTTATTAAATTCACTCTAACGAGGGCTATCATGGCCCTTTGTGCGCCGACCACCCACTTAGAGCCACTCCCACTCTAGACACTCAAAACATAAAAACCAAATCCAAGGGTTGTACAACATAACAAGTACATTAGATCACAACAGAAAAGCATGCAAGGCATTACCCATCTTGCCATAAATACATAATCAAAATCTCAACGATTCATGTACAACCCTTTCAAAAACATGAAACCAAAACACTTGCCATAACAAGGGCACATAAAAGGAGGAACATTAACCAATAGTAAAATAAACCTCTGGAAGCTTCTCATAAAGTTACACTAGGGTTTCCCCATCAAAGAACTGACAGCAATAATTGCAAGACCTCAAAGAACTATTTCCAATATAAATATAATGAGCAAATACACCAAAATAAGATCAACAACTCCACTCAACAACACCAACAACTTCGATACGATCTAAATCGAGAATCCAAGGGAAACCTCTATTTTCTCCTCTCGGAATACTCGTAATTCAAAAAACTTTTCAATTTGACTCATCAAGTAGAACCATCAATCATGACAAAGTTAACATTAACCAATTTACCACTTAGGTAAAGAACAAAAGAACACATACTGAATAAATTGAACCAATTCAAATCATGCCAATCTAGTAAAATATATTGGCAATAATATTTACCCTTTACGTCATTGGGATAATTACCTTTGAATCAACTAATATATTATTAATTATTATCAAATATCATTAAAAGAACAATTAATTAATTTATTTATTAATAATTCTTTACTTAATATTTTATAAAACTAATTTATTTAATTATTTATTTTCTTTTAATTAACCACTATACCTTTTAACTTTATAATCCTATTTAAATGTCGTAATTTGATCAAGAACATTTATCGACCAGAATAAATCAAATGCACTCAAAGTCCAACAATACCTGACCTCACAATGAGTTGAAATGCATTTCAAAGACAATGCAAATGGAGGGCACTACATCAAAACCATAATGGGTCCTCAAGCCCTAAGGCTCTCACCATACCCTCGAGCCAACATAACCCACAAGGAACCTAGAAAGTATTTCATATGTCTAAGGAAAACAAAATACCCAAAGAAAAAAACAATGCCCATTTATGTACACAACCAAGGAGTGACATTGTTATGGAGGTTAATCAAACAAAGAACAACACACCATTTAATAGGGTTGATACCAACCGATAATAGAAGATACTATTTTTCAAATCAGACCCACAACATGCATAGATTACAAACCAAGGATTCATCCAAGCAACATACCATTAATGTATGAATTTTACCCACACAAATTGGATATTAGCAAATGGAAATTACCTCTTCGGCTTGCATAAAATAAGTAAATTCTAAAAAGGACTAATTGTGCTAAAATTAACAAAAACAAAAATAAATAAATAAATACAAATAAAAAATATAAGAATAAAATATTAATATAAATATAAATAAAATATAAATAAAATATAAAATATAAAAATAAGATAAATAAAAATAAAATAAAAATTAAAATTAAAATATGAATAAATAAATGCAAATAACTTGAAATTGCACAAAATTGCAATTTCAAATTATTTTTATTTATTAGTTTTTGCAAAATTTTTTATTTTAATTTTTATTTTTTAATTTTTAATTTTATTTTCTCTCTTCTCAATAGGTTTCTTACAATTCCATCTAGTTTTTTGTTTATATTTATGTTTTTGAAATTCGATTTCTCTTTGTGTAATTTTTGTGCTCTTTGGTGGTCTTGTAAAAAAATTTAATTCTTGCATTTACATATATCATTTCCTTCTCAAAATTTATTCTCTTTGGGTGCATTAACTTGCTCTTTAGTATTCTTTTAATTTATTAATCAGCTTGCTTTCTTAGCGTTTGTTTTTTGTTTCTTATGTATGGAAATTGATTTACTTTCTTCCTTTGTAATTTTTTCTTCTCTTTTTATCCTTTCAACTTGTCTCTCTCTCTCTCTCTCCTCGTACTTTGTGTCTTCTTTCCTCCTTTCTTCCCTTCTTTTAAGCAAATTTTGAGTCTGCAATGGAACATTATTCATCTCCTTATGCTCTCTTTACATCCTGAGGATGGATCACGGAGTGTGATCCGAAACGTTGATGCAAAAATTAGAACACAATCAAAAACCAGAAACAAAAAAAGTAAGCATTATGGATTGTGGAAATCTCATAGCATTAAATAATAAATGAATTTAGATTAAATAAAATAAAAATGTATTGTAAAATAAATTTCTCGCAATGATATTGAAAAAATATAGTTTGGAAAGGGATCTCTACATGCTAATTTATTTTGAACCTACTCATCTTTTTGGGTTCGCGCTCTCCACTTAACATATAACCCATCACTCTGTTTCAGGAAAACACTAGATAAAACACATGAAATAAACACTTATCTATTTACACTCAAAATGGAGTAGACCAAAGGCCGTATTATGGAATTTTTGGTTGACTGGTATATGCAAAGCTAGGGAGAATTTGGGGTTTTAGTGCACTACGTCCAATGCCTCGCCGACCTTCACTAGATTTTTCCACATTCTATATCACACATATCCTATATATTTCCCTTGCACACTTCAAAAAAATTTGGTGTTGTTGTCTTAACAGACTTGCCCCATTCTATTATGTGTTGTTATCCCAAGCTAGCCTCTATGGGTGCTTCCACTATCGCTAGTGCATTACTCGTAAACAAGAGTCAATCATTAAACATTAAACATTAATAGCGCCTATACTAAGTTTGAAATTAACTAATTAAGTATTAGAAGGGTTAACAAGAGTCAAACACTAACGCAAGTCTTGATCGCACTTTACTAATGCTTTCCATATAAGATATGATTTTAAAATACCTAGACAGTTGAATATCAATGTATATGTATTTAACGATGAAAACAACATTATTAATGATATACTATTAAATAAAATTTAATTGAAGTTTGGTTGCTAATTACAATGTCCCATTGAAGAGTAAATTTCCATTGAATAATAATACTATTATTGGGTTACTAAGTGAGTGAGTAAAATTGTTAACAATGCTTGATATTCACTTCATGAATTCACTGAATCAAGATTGACCGTAAATTATTGTACTTAT
Organism: Sequoia sempervirens; assembly: GCA_007258455.2. Classification (NCBI taxonomy): domain Eukaryota; kingdom Viridiplantae; phylum Streptophyta; class Pinopsida; order Cupressales; family Cupressaceae; genus Sequoia; species Sequoia sempervirens. Next base: position 214,499,509 of record VDFB02000008.1, on the reverse strand, counting down.
AAATACTAAAATAGTATTGTTGGAGTTAGGTGGAATATTTCTCAGATACTCTTGATATGCCTAATTAAGGAATGTGTATACTATCAATTGTGTCCACTAAATATCATTAAACAAAACTTAAAATTAAAAAAAATTATTAGGGCATGACATTAGGTATCAGAGCGCCTAGGTTCTAACTCTAGAAACTTTGGGGATCATTTGAAATTTAGTCACTATGTGTGCAAGTTATTGTAAATAGATTATGATGGTATGTTTAAAATATTAATAATAAATATATTTAACATCTATAAATCCATGTGATATTTTAAGATAAAATTGTTCCCTACATTATCTATAGAATCCTTGAGGATATACAAAACAGCTAGGAATGACCATAGTAGATGCTTGGTTTAGTATTTATTCATGATAACCAAACGATTAGTAATTACCTAAATTTGTGAATACCAATTCAAACAAAACACGATGAGTTGGAGAAAATTAAGGATAATGGTACAGTAATTCTATTTCACTTCTTCATCCCTTAACCTTTAGACTTGAAATAGTAGATGTTAAATTTAAGAGCGCGGGTGATTTTTTAGGAGCATGATTGAAAAAAATAAACAATAGATAAAGTGTCGAATGATGTTAACATTTTTTTCTTTTTTTACCTCCCTATAATCTTGGAAACTCAAGGAGATGTTACTGTGGATTGATAAGTGTGTCATCATGTAGGGAGAGTCTATGCATGTCTGGGATAGACCTCTTTTAACTCCTTAATGTAAGTAAAATATATGAAATTACTAAGTAGATAAATATATATATATATATATTGATTTTTTTAATAGATTTAGAAAAATTAATGAATTATGTTTCAAATTATGCTAAAACAACTAAGAATACAACTAAATAGATAGGGGAAAATAAAATAAGCATGTTGATTTCAACTAAGGTCATGAAAGATTGTTCTTGATGCTACTTAAACCTTGGGAAGTTTACACTTTATGAATTACCATTAAGAAAAATTAATACAGAATTAAATTTCATTAAGACATTATACTTATATGTGTGGAGTGTTATGTCCCATGAAATTTTGATGAAATTAGGTTTAAAAATGGGATGGAATTTTGTATCTAAGGATTAATAAGTTATATAAGATAGTAATTGATAACTTAATTTGAGATTTATGCTACCAGTGCATTGCATTTTATTTTATCTTATTATATTTCAATGTGTTCAAATGAATACATAGGTGTATATTCTTGCAAGTAGGGACCTTCCTTCATTAAATTATGAAGATTTAGAATCAATGCATCTAATAGCCATAAAATTTGTGAGCATAGGTAACCTAATTTTGCTAGAATGAGGAAACCAACTAAGGATTAACCATAGAAAGTTATGTAATTTTTTCTTGGAAACTCCCAGCAAAAAAGAGAGTAAGAACTTAAGCAAGCCAGAGGAAGTTTGGAACTTGGAAGTGCGAGGTTTTATTCATGTTAATAAAGTGAAGAGATGTTGATGGCTAAATTATATTCAAGTATGATTTAGTACATGATAACACATATAATTGAGTTGGTATGGATATGAATATGTTGTAAAAGAACTTGTTTTGAGGAAGTTTGGAGGGTGTGAATTTCTTTCTTTTGTGCTATAATATGGTGTGCTTCTTAAAAAAGAACTTTATGTGATGTGACATGTGAAAATAAACTATTAAATGTTTTGTGCCTTAAGAATACGATACAAGACATCTGATTTGGAGTAAGGGTGTGTTTAACATCTAAAAGGAGATACCTATATGTAACCTTTGTGAAAATTTATGTAAAATGTAAATTTAGTTATAGAGATGAATGTCTAGTGTGATTATGTTCAGATATGTGGTGTATTTCCCTAGTGTCAACTACTCCTAAGGAGAAAGATCTGCTACTGTAATTAGGGCTTGAGTGGGAAAGAGAAGAACTTCATTATGACCTAGCCTATTTGGGTGAGGAGAGCTACTATGGGGTGCTTATCTATCTGAGGGAGAGGAGAGCTATTATATGGCCCTCATTGTCATTCAGAGAATTTCTTCCCCCATCTCCCCCTCTTTATGGATCCACTAGTGATTCACATGTGATTCCACTACTTGTTTAACATTCCCTTGTCTCTCTTACTACCATCTATCAATCTAAACCAAAAGGGTTGAGGATGGACCTTAGTGTGCCCTTCTTCTACAACAGATTTATCGTTGATAACTCAGTTGCTAGATGATTGTCCTAGGTTGTGTGGGACACTAGCCATATTGATTAATATACGATTGTCTCTAGTTGTGTGAGATAGATTTCCAATATATTATAATTTATTGATGAGCTCTATATGGTTTGAGACCACCTTATCCCCTCCTTCCCCTTAGGTGACTTGATTGAAGTCACAAAGTGATCATAATGTGAAAATTCATGTGATTTGGGATTCATATTTGTGATTGGTAATTTCATTTTTATTTTGACTAATGAAGCCAATAGTTTTGAAATTCTTTAAGTTTTTAATTAATGCATTGAAAAAATTGTCGTTTCTGCCTACTGGAGAGATTGTTGACACTTCACTTAAAAATTTTGAATCGATGATTGGTGGCCATACTTTAGAATTTTTATCTTTCTTTGTAAATTTTGAATTTTTGTTTTATTTGAAATTTGAAATTTCCTATTTTGAGGCTTTACCAATTTTATGGTGTTGTTGGCATATGTGAAGTAATGTGGAATATATGATAGACTATCATACTTATATCGAGTCACTGACAATTTGTATGGGGGGAGAAGATGGCCTTGGGATCTATTTTGAAGGGGTAAATGAGACCAGTATGGGATGGTTACTATACATTTTCCCTTGATCTATTAGATATTTATATATAGAGGTTCCTCGAGAGGACTTGATGGTAATTATTATGAGATATGAATTCTCAAAGGAGAATTTTGGGCACTAGGAATCCTCATCCCTTTGTGTGAGCCTTGTATTGTGAGTAAAGTGTGTCCTTGTTGTGATCAATTATATGTTGGTTATGTCATTTTGGTTGTACAAATGAGAAAACAAAAGTAAGAGGATAAGAGTTAAAGAAGAAAATCAAATGACTACTTAAAAAACAATTATGAATATGATATGTTGATATCATGTTGTGACATATAGTACTCTATTAAGGAAAAAGTATAATTGAACTACTTTTGACAACTAGTAGCATTTGATTAATTAGAGATTGTCAATAATAGCATAAAGATTGTGTAAGTAAAACTACCTTGGGTATAGGATGTAAGTATTTGTAAGTAATTGTCTTATAGACTTTCAAAGAGTACCCAACTATCCTATAGTGTCATTATGCTTCAAGTTACAAGACCTAAATTATTGTGATTTCATGGGAATTTAGTGGTCCATGACACCCTCCTATCAATAAATTCCATTAAGTAAAACCTTGTGCCATGTGTTGTGTGTTACGAGAGTCCTTGTGGTGGTTGTAATTATGTATGAATGGATGTAGTATAAGTTGCTTATGATTCATATTATGGAATGTTGCAATAACTGAAATAAGGTAAATTATATTTGAAGTACAATGAGACAAGAGTCTAATTATTTTTTATGTAGCATGCCTTCTAAGAAACACTTACATAAACTACAACTTAATGGGTTTTTGTTGTAAACAAATGAATTGTAAAGAAGAAGGGATTTGGAGGGCTTTTTGTTCCATATATGTATGATAAAAGCTTAAATCAATATGGATGTTAATCTAGGAGGAATGTGGTTGGTTTTAGAACCTTTGTATTGATCTTTGATGGATCTATGCATCTTGTGTGGGATTCTTGTTTTAGTTATGTGGTGATTATGATGGTACACGAGATTCTCTATCTCACATTGGATTTTTCTATCTTTATTTATATTTGATATGATTCTAATCGACTTAGTAAATTAAAAATGAATGCATCAACATATTTATGTGTATTCTTGGGTGGGGGTTATGATTCCCAATCCTTAGTAACTTTCAGGAGGAATTTTAGACTAAGGGAAGGGGAAATGTAAGGCCCCAACCTTATGAGTACCAGAGCTACTGTATTTTGTTCCTTAGTGCCTTCCGCTATTATTGGTTAACCTTGTTAAAATAGTAAAGTATATAATTAGACCTTGATGGAAATATTGGGATGTGAGTTGTATTAAGTGTAAAATGTGACATGTGTTGCAAAGAATCATATGGAGATAATGTGAGTCATTAGGTAAATTTAAACATGTTAAATATGATTCAAATCATAGAAATGGTTACTTAATCATCATTACTTCTAACCCTTTTATTTCTACCATAATATAGTAAAGGAGGAATCTCTTAATGACATAGTGAAGAACATAGCATTCATTACCTATGATCATAACACTTTTATGTATAATGATAATGGGAGGATGGATGGTTTGGTTATAAAAATATACCCTTGTTTCAAGGTTTTTATTTAATGCACATATATTGGTGATTGTACTCATTTATAATTATATTTTCATAAGTTCATTTGCTTGAAAGAATATTATATTAACACTTGTTGATTATTTTGTAGCATGGATAATTAGGTTGCCACTCTATCAGTCACAGTAAAAAGGTCATCTTGTGTTAGTATTTGTCATATCACCATGGAGAATTTTCTTGAAATGATCAAGTTGTTATATATATCCATATGAAGAATAAAAAAGGAGTAATAAATCATCTTCTATGTACTTACATTGATGTTATTTCAATAACTAGAGTCTTGGATTTACCAACATTTGATTTCAAGCCTTGTGCATTCTAATTCCCAAAGCTCAAACCATGATCATCTAAGGGTGCAAGCCAAAATATTCCTAAGGTATGTAAGTTTAATTAGTGAAAATTGTTAATGTACATGTAAAGATGTTATTTTAACTATTTTATATCATGGAAAACTGATAAGCGTAATGAGAATACAGGTAATACAAGGAGAGGAAAAAAACCAATGGGATAAAAATGAGATAACCCACAAGGCCTTACGCATCCCAATCCTTGAGTTGAGCGTGATGTATCTTTTTATGCTAAATTTTTAGTCAACTATCACTTCTAAGGTGAACCAAATAAATTAATAAAAATGTTAAGGGTCTAAATATGGGAGAAAATTAATTGTGAATCATGGCCTCTTTTACTAGTGACATGTTTTGGGGGGGATTTTGCTGCTATTTTATGGCTGGTGTGTTTTGGGGGCAAGCGACTAGGGAGTCGAGTTCTAAGGAAGAGACAGTGATGGAAGTACTCTAGTGACCATTTTATGCAAGCCCAAGAGGTAATTTTCATGCACTAATATCTGATTTATGTGGGTAAAATTCATACATTAATGGTCTGTTGGTTGGATGAATCCTTGGTTTCTAATCTATGCATGTTGTGGGTCTGATTTGAACAATAGCATCTTCTACTATATGTATGTATCAGCCCTGCTAACTGGTGTCATAGTTCTCTGTCTGATTAACCTCCAAAACAATGTCACTCCTCGGTTGTCTACATAAACGGGCATTGTGTTTTCTTTGGGTATTGTATTTCCTAAGACATGAAATATTTTTCTACGGTCCTTGTGGGTTATCTTTGCTCGGGGGTTTGGTGAGAGCCTCAGGGCTTGAAAACCCATTATGGCTAGGAGGAAAGAGTTGTTTAACCCATTGGTTTTTCCTTGGCTTCAGACATCCATTGACATAGATGGGATTTGATGTATGTAGGTATGTAGCTTTTAAAAGGTTTTGTTAGAAGAAATATTATTAATAAAAAAAAATTAATGAGTAAATAGGTTCTTCTAGTGCATGAGACATGGAGAGTATATTGTTTTCTTCAAATTTACACTCTTGATACTTGTATTAAGAGTAGAAAATGAAGGTACTGTGATGTAAACCCTCAAATTTGTCCAACCCATACTATTTTGGGTATGAAGGTCTTATGAAATCAATAGAAATCTTGTTTATGTAATTCTTGTACCCCTATCCCTGTAAATATATTATTAGATAATAGATGGAGTAAAGCTATAGAAGAATTTTAGAATTCTCGATATCAAATGGTGTATATGTTGTAGAAAGATGCTTCATTTTTTTTTAAATAATAAATGGGACAGATACTGTAGAATAGTGTTTAATAAACATATTCTTCAATTATAGTGTTGTATCTATGCTACTATCTTTCCCTTCTGTTATGAATCCACCCTTCAATATTCCCCTACACAGACACACATACACACCCAAAGGTTAATAAATAATAATAAAAGAAAATGAAGATTAAATAAAATAAAAATGTATTGTAAAATAAATGTCACACAATGTTGCTAAAAAAATATAGTTAGGAAAGGGTTCTCTACTTGCTAATTTATTTTGAACCTACTCATCCTTTTGGGTTTGTGTTCTCCACTTAACATATAACCCATCACTTTGTTTCAAGAAAACAATAGATAAAACACCTGAAATAAACTCTTATCTATTTACACTCAAAATGGAGTAGACCAAAGGCCGTATTATGGAAATTTTGGTCGACTGGTATATGCAAAGCTAGGGAGAATTCGGGGTTTTAGCACACTACATCCAATGCCTCGCCGACCTTCACTAGATTTTTCCACTTTCTGCATCGCACATATCCTATATATTTTCCCTGCACACACTTCAGAAAATTCTTGTGTTGTTGTCCCAAAAGACTTGCCCCATTCTATTATGCATTGTTATCCCAAGCCTACCTCTTTTTGTGCTACCACTATCATTGGTGCATTACTCATAAAACTACAACCAAATCATGGAGTTAGCCGCCATTTATTTTTCCCTCTATTCTTATCACTAGATTTGGAGTCATAGAAATTCCATTAAGGTAAAATAAAAAAACAAAAGAGATTTTAGGATTTATTATTTCCTTTCCTTCTTAGGGTAAACATCCCATGCCTAGTTCAGATTTATAAACAAATAAATTCCTCCCCATCTTATTTATTTGAAATGAGAGGCATTGGCTACCATAAGCGTTTAATTTTTTACCAAGAGCAATTTGTTGATTTATGGCATTTTGAGTTGGCCTCTTTTGGTACATCTGTAGCTGAAGAACTACTACCACCTAGCTACACTTTGGAAATCAGTGAACATGTGGTTACATACATATTAATTTAAATATATCTTATGACTTAATAAACGGTTAGACCTCGACACTAATTTTCTCCCCTTCATTGCTTTTATCGTGTTCTGTAAAAAAAATGAGTTCCAAATGAGTATGCAAGGTGAGTGTTTTTTTTCTAGCCAATAACGTAAAGGAATATAATTAAGGGTGACATATCTTTTGGAAACACATTTAATAATGAATGTATTATCATTGCACTCTGAGAGCATATACAATTTTCTCATAATTGATACTATCCTTATAAAAATAGTGTGAATGTGGTTAATCACCTCTTATCTCCTCAAGTTATTATTAGGGTCTTCCTTAGTATCTCACTATAGGTGTGAATACCAATATTTCTTCTTCATAATAAAATTTTATGAACATTCTACATATCATATTAGACTTGTTAAAACAAAGGAGAAATCATCATATTACCAAGAGTAGCATCGATATTCCCCTCCCAAATAAAAAAAAATCAACGAATAAAGATACTATAATTGAAAGTTGGGATTAATAATATTTACATTAATATGTGGAATAGCTTTAAAATTAGTAGATATTAGAAATTTTGTTAATAATGAGAGTAGATTTATTCATTTTTGAAATGGTGATAAGTAATAATAACAAGAATTAGAATTATTATTAAGTGATATATCAATATTAGTAAATTAGAGAATAATGTGAAATTTATTTATTTTATTTTATTTTTTGTAAGAAGACATGTTGGTACTTAAAAGTTTATTGATAATTATTGTAAATGCATATACATAATTAATAAATAAAAATTAAATATTTGATTTTAAAAGCTTACAGTTAATTATTATAAATGTATTTATTTTCTTAAAAGTTATTTTTTAGTTATCATAAATGTATTTTGTGTGAACAAAAATTAAACATGTGTAAACAAAAAAATCAATCACTTAAATTTCAAAGGCTTATTGTTAATTATTATAAATATATTTATTTACTAATGCTTCCTAATATTAATTATCAGTTTCGAAGTACATTTATTAAAATAAAAATTATGATCAAATTCCTAACATTAAACATCGGATTTTAGACTATATCTATTAAAATGGAAAGAAAACTAATACGACTAAGATTCTTACAATGGACATATTTAGGTTTTACAATATTAATAACTTTAATGAAATGTGTATTGTACTCAAAGATTAAAGGATAAACAAGGATGAGGTGGCATTGTCGAAGATAAGACTAAGAATGGTGAAAATATTAGTTGTCTAAATAATGAGATTTGATAATTAGATGACACCAATGTTAATACTTAATATGAGTGATGATCATATCAATAGTAATGACTTTAACAATAACATGAATGAACGACATTAATATTATCCATAATAAACATAAAGCATTAACATTATTATATTAATTTTACCCCCAAAGGGAGATAAATGTGAAGACAATTTAAATACAAACTTTAATATGATGGTTCAAATTTAAACATTAATAGCATCTATACTAAGTTTCAAAATAACTAATTAAGTATTAGCAGAGTTAACAGGAGTCAATAATTAACGCAAGTCTTGATCGCGCATTAATGACGCCTTCCATATAAGATATCATTTTAAAATACCTAGACAGTTCAATATCAATGTATATGTATTTAACAATGAAAACAACATTATTAATGATATACTATTAAATAAAATTTAATTGAAGTTTGGTTGCTAATTACAATGTCCCATTGAAGAGTAAATTACCATTGAATAATAATTCTATTATCGGGTCACTAAGTGAGTGAGTAAAATTGTTAACTATGCTTGATATTCACCTCATGAATTCACTAATTCAAGATTGACCGTAAATTATTGTCCTTATAAATATGACAATAGTATTGTTGAAGTTAGGTTGAATATTTCTCAAATACTCTTGATATGCCTAAATAAGGAATGTGTATACTATCAAATGTGTCCATTAAATATCATTAAAAAAAATTAAAATTAAAAAAAAAATATTAGGGCAAGACATTAGGTATTAGAGCGCCTAGGTTCTAACACTGGGAACTTTGGCGATCATTTGAAATTTAGTCACTGTGTGTGCAAGTTATTGTAAATAGATTATGCTGGTATGTTTAAAATATTAATAATAAATATTTTTAACATCTATAAATCCATGTGATATTTTAAGATAAAACTATTCCCTACATTATCTGTAGAATCCTTGAGGATACACAAAAGAGCTAGGAATGACCATAGTAGATGCTTGGTTTAGTATTTATTCGTGACAACCAAACGATTAGTAATTACCTAACTTTGTGAATACCAATTCAAATAAAACACAATCAGTTGGATAAAACTAAGTAAGGATAATTGTATTACTTAGTCTATTTCACTCCTTCATCCCTTAACCTTCAGCCTTGAAATAGTAGATGTTAAATTTAAGAGCGCGAGTGATTTTGTAGGAGCATGATTGACTAAAATAAACAATAGATAAAGTGTCGAATGATGTTGACAGTTTTCTTTCTTTACCTCCCTATAATCTTGGAAACTCAAGGAGACGTTACTATGGATTGATAAGCGTGTCTTCATGTAGAGAAAGTCTTTGTGTGTCTGGGATAGACCTCTTTTAACTCCTTAATGTAAGTAAAACATATAAAATTACTGAGTGAAAATCACTAGGGTCATTCACTTTATTCTATATGCAATCAAGATACCCTCCCTTATCCTTAATGGATTCCAGCAAGGAATAAGAGCACAAGTTGTTAAAAAATATACCCCTTCCTAGGGATGTATAATTATAACATTGGTATTGATTCTATCAATTACCTATTTGGATCTTGAACACTTAAATTATTTGACTTTTCCTTGTTCTCTTTAACTTAAAGGTCACGATTTAGCATATCTACTAATGAATTTCCCCTTAAATGTGCTAAAATATCTCACTCCATGGTAAAAGAGAAGACTGATCGGACAATGAGTTCAAATAATTGGATGTGTTGTCATCCTTAAAAGAATTCAATATAGAATCGCAAAATGTTATCCCACCATGACCAAAAGTAAAATAGGAGTCTATATAATTACTTGAAAGCTTTACACATAAGTATGCAAATTTTCTTAAGTATGTGGAATAATTATAGGAACTTTCTGACCACTACATTTCCTTGAGTAAGAATAAAGTAACAAATTGTGAAATTTGTGAAAGTTAAAATTTAAATCTAAGAAATTGAATGAATAGGGTTGTTAAAAAAAAAGAAAATTCAACTAGCATCGTATGTAAATATATTTGTTTTCATTGGTATTTGAATGTGGAAAATTCTTGGGTAAAGATATTGAGTAAGTGGAACGTGGTTGGGATCAATACCTTGTCTATGAACATTTAATTCCCTTGTACATTTTCTAGAAGATGTAACTTAATAGTGAGTGTATGTGAAATTATACTTATTAAGAGTACAATTGTTGACTTCTAGTAAGTGGGTGTTATTTAGAAGATAAAAAAACAAAAAAATTGATTAATTCTAATAATGAATTATGTTTGCTATTACGCTAAAAACACTAAGAATACAACTAAATAGATAGCGGGAAATAAAATAAGCATGTTGATTTCAACTATTGTCATGAAAGATTGTTCTTGATGCTACTTAAACCTTGGGAAGTTTACACTTTATACATTACCATTAGGAAAAATTAATATGAAATTAAATTTCCTTAAGACATTATACTTATATGTGTGGAGTGTTATGTCCCATGAAATTTTGATGAAATTAGGTCAAAAAATGGGATGGCATTTTGTATCTAAGGATTAATAAGTTATATCAAATAGTAATTGATAACTTGATTTAAGATTTATGCTACTAGTGCATTGTATTTTATTTTATCTTATTATGTTTAAATGTCTTCAAATGAATACATAGATGTATATTATTGCAAGCAAGGACATTCCTTCATTAAACTATGAAGATTTAGAATTGATGTATCTTATGGCCATAAAATTTGTGAGCATAGGTAACCTAATTTTGCTAGAATAAGGAAACCAACTAAGGATTAACCATAGAAAATTATGTATGTTTTGTTTGGAAACTCCCTACCAAAAAAAGAGTAAGAACTTAAGAAAGCCAGAGGAGGTTTGGAAGTTGGAAGTGTGAGGTTTTATGCATATTAATAAAGTAAAGAGATGTCGATGGCTAAATTATATTCAAGTATAATTTAGTACATGATAACACATATAATTGAGTTGGTATGGATATGAATATGTTGTAAAAAAACTTGTTTTGAGGAAGTTTAGATGGTGTGAGTGTCTTTCTTTTGTGATATAATATGGTGTGCTTCTTAAAAAAAAAACCTTATGTGATGTGACATGTGAAAAGAAACTAGTAAATATGTTGTGCCTTAAGAATACAATACAAGATATCTGATTTGGAGTAAGTGTGTGTTTAACATCTAAAAGGAGATACCTATATGTAACCTTCGTGAATTTTTTTGTAAAATGTAAATTTAGTTATAGATATGAATGTCTAGCATGATTATGTTCGGATATGTGGTGTATTTCCCTAGTGTCGACCACTCCTAAGGGAGAAAGGCTTGCTAGTGTAATTAGGGCTTGAGTGGGAAAGAGAAGACCTTCATTATGACCTAGCCTATTTGGGTGAGGAGCGCTACGGTGTGGCCCTCACTTCCTAAGGTAAGTAGAGCTACTATGGGGCCCTTATCTATCTGAGGGTGAGGAGAGTTATTATATAGACCTCATTGTCATTTGGAGAATGTCTTCCCCCATCTCCCCCTCCTTATGGATCCACTAGTGATTCATATCTGATGCCACTACGTGTTTAAACTTCCCTTGTCTCTCTTACCACCATCTATCACTGTAAACCAAAAGGGTTGAGAATGGACCTAAGTGTACCCTTGTTCTACAAAAAATTTACCATTAATAACTCAGGTGCTATATGATTGTCCTAGTTTGTGTGGGACACGAGACATATTGATTATTATACGATTATATATGTTTGTGTGAGGCACATTTCCATTATATTATAATTTATTGATGAGGTCTATGTGGTTTGAGACCACCTTATCACCTCCTTCCCCTTAGCTGACTTGATTGAAATCACGAAGTGATCGTAATGTGAAAATCCATGTGATTTGGGATTCATATTTGTGATTGGTAATTTGATTTTTATTTTGATTGAAGAAGCCAATAGTTTTGAAATCCTTTAAGTTTTTTATTAAATGCATTGCAGATATTGCACTTTTTGCCTCAAGGACTGGTTATTGATAATTTGCTTCCAAATTTTGAATTGATGATTGGTGGCCACCGTTTAGAATTTTATCTTTCTTTGTAAATTTTGAATTGTTGTTTTATTTGAAATTTGAAATTTCCTATTTTCAGGCTTTACTAATTTTATGTTGCTGCTGGCATATGTGAAGTAATGTGGAATATATGATAGTCTGTCATACTTATATGGAGTTGCTGACAAGTTGTATAGGGGGAGTAGCTGGCCTGGGGATTTATTTTTAAGGGGTAAAGGAGACCAGTATGGGATAGTTACTATCTATTTTCCCTTGATCTATTAGATATTTTTATAAAGAGGTTCCTTGAGAGGACTTGATGGTAATTATTATGAGATATGAATTCTCAAAGGAGAATTTTGGGCACTAGGAATCCTCATCCCTTTGTGCAATCCTTGTTGTGTGAGTAAAGTGTGTCCTTGTTTTGATCATTTATATGTTGGTTATGTCATTTTGGTTGTACAAATGACAAAACAAAAGTAAGAGAATAAGAGTTAAAGAGGAAAATAAAATGACTACTAAAAAAAAAAACTTATGAATATGATATGTTGATGTCATGTTGTAACATATAGTACCCTATTAAAGATAAATTATAATTGAACCAATTTTGACAACTAGTAGCATTTGATTAATTGCAGATTGTCAATAATAGCATAACAATTGTGTAAGTAAAACTACCTTGGGTATAGGATGTAAGTATTTGTAAGTAATTATCTTATAGCCTTTCGAAGAGAACCCAACTATCCTATAGTGGCATGATGCTTCAAGTTACAAGACCCAAATTATTATGATTTCATGGGAATTTAGTGGTCCATGGCACCATCCTATCAATCAATTCAATTAAGTAAAACCTTGTGCCATGTGTTGTGTGTTGCGAGAGTCCTTGTGGTGGTTGTAATTATGTATGAATGGATATAGTATAAGTTGCTTATGATTCATATTACAGAATCTTGCAATAAGTAAAATAAGGTAAATTATATTTGAGGTACAATGAGACAAGAGTGTAATTCATTTTTATGTAGCATGCCTTCTAAGAAACACTTACATAAACTACAACTTTATGGGTTTTTGATGTAAAGAAATGAATTGTAAGGAAGAATGGTTTTGAAGGGGTTTTGTTCCATATATGTATGTTAAAAGCTTAAATGAATATGGATGTTAATCTAGAAGCTATGTGGTTGGTTTTAGCACCTTTGTATTGATCTTTGATGGATCTATGCATTTTCTATGGGATCCTTGTTTCAGTTATGTGGTGATTATGATGCTTCACAAGATTCTCTATCTTACAATAGATTGTTTTGTCTTTATTTCTATTTGATATGATTCTAATTGCCTTACTAAATTAAAAATTAATGCATCGACATATTTATGTGTATTCCTTCGTGGGGGTTATGATTCCCAAACCTTAGTAACTATCAAGATGAATTTTAGACTAAGGGGAGGGGAAATGTAAGGTCCGAACCTTATGAGTACTAGAACTACTATATATTGTTCCTTAGTGAGTTCCTCTATTATTGGTTAACCTTGTTAAAATAGTGAAGTAGATAATTAGACCTTGATGAAAATATTAGTATGTGACTTGTATTAAGTGTAAGATGTGACATGTGTTGCAAAGAGTCATATGGATATAATGTGAGTCATTAGGTAAATTTAAACATCTTAAGTATGATTCAGATCATAGAAATGGTTACTTAATCATCATTACTTCTAACCCTTTTATTTCTATGATAATATAGTAAAGGAGGAATCTCTTAATGACATAGTGAAGAACTTACATTCATTAGCTATGATCATAACACTTTTATGTATAATGATAATGGGCGGATGAATGGTTTTTGGTTATAAACATGATACCCTTATTTAATGCACATATATTTGTGATTGTACTCATTTATAATTATGTTTTCATAAATTCATTTGTTTGAAAGAAAAGAATTTTAACACTTGTTCATTATTTTTGCAGCATGGATAATTAGGTATACATTGTGTCATTCACAGTAAAATGGTCAACTTGTGTTAGTATTTGTCATATCACCATGAAGAATTTTCTTGAAACCATCAAGGTTTTTTATATATCCATATTAAGAAGAAAAAAGGAGTAATAAACCGTCTTCTATGTACTTACATTGATGTCAGTTCAAGAACTAGATTCTTGGATTTACTAACATTGGATATTGAGCCTTGTGCATTCTAACTCCCCAAGCTCAAACCATGATAGTCTAAGGGTTCAAGCCAAAATATTCCTAAGGTATGTAAGTTTAATTAGTGACAATTGTTAATGTACATGTAAAGATGTTATTTTAGCTATTTTATATCATGGAAAACTGATAAGCGTAATGAGAATACATGTGATACAAGGAGAGGAAAAAAACCAATGGGATAAAAATGAGATAACCCACAAGACCTTACGCATCCCAGTCCTTGAGTTGAGCGTGATGTGTCTTTTTTTGCTAAATTTTGAGTCAACTATCACTTCTAAGGTGAACCAAATAAATTAATAAAAATGTTAAGGGTCTCAATATGGGAGAAAATCAATTGTGAATTGTGGCCTCTTTTACTAGTGACATGTTTTGGTGGGAATTTTAATGTTATTTTATGGCTAGGGTATTTTGGGGGCATGGGAGTAGGGAATCGAGTGCTAAGGAAGAGAGAGTGATGGAAGTACTCCAATGACCATTTTATGCAATCCCAAGAGGTAATTGCGCTAATATATGATTTGTGTGGGTAAAACTCATACATTAATGGTTCATTGGTTGGATGAATCCTTGGTTTGTAATCTATACATGTTGTGGTTCTGATTTGAAAACTAACATCTTCTATTATCTATTGGTATCAACCGTGTTGACTGGTGTCATAGCTCTCTGTTCGATTAACAACCATAACAAAATCACTCCTTGGTTGTGTACATAAATTGGCATTGTGTTTTCTTTGGGTATTGTGCTTTCCTTAGACATATGAAATATTTTCTAGGGTCCTTATTGGTTATCTTGGTTCTAGGGTATGGTGAGAGCCTTAGGGCTTGAGGACCCATTATGGTTGGGAGGAAAGAGTTGTTTAACCCATTGGTTTTTCCTTGGCTTCAGACATCCATTGAGACAAATGGGATTTGATGTATGTAG
>VDFB02000008.1:214425471-214483948 GCA_007258455.2 Sequoia sempervirens | reverse complement strand
TAGCAGGGGGTGCCTCCAGAACATCTTTCTCAGTTTCAGTCAGGCTCCGCCGTGAACCACTCAGCTCGCCTGTCGGGTTGGTCTGTCAACGAGAAATTAGTGGCGAAGTAGCATGTCAAAATGGAGAAAAGTTGAAAATAGCAAAATTTTGACTAACACTGGTGAAGTTGAGCGCCCCTCTTGAAGAAAGGCGCCCAAAGTTTCATGCCTTAGAATATTTTCAAGAATTTTCAAAATTTCAAAAAATGAAAGAAGAGAACGATGGCGTCCAAGTTCAAGGGGCTGAGATTTAGGGTTTTGAGATAAAAGCAAAAAAGAAAGCAAAACCTAGAAATCAAACAAGTCTATTTAACACTTCTTTTCAATGTATTTTCATTATTTCGCAGGTAGCATCAAAGGGAGAAAGTTGGGCGAAAGCAAGTTTGAAGAATTTTTGTGATTCCAAAGAATCCATAGTTGCTGGTTTTTACATCAGATTTACCAGACCAGCAAGCATAAACCGCACTTACTTTCAAGCTTTTTCATCCAGAAGATCAAACTTTTTAAGAAGACGACCAAGGCATTCCATTTTTCAATCATCTGGGTCTTTTCTCTTCAATCTTCTAAAGAATTTTTCAAGAACTTCATCAAGTTGCAGCAAGTGCTTTTATTTTGCATGTCAGTGAAAACCTCAGTGCATTCAAATTTCAACCATCTGGGTCCTTTCCAATCAGTCTTCTGAAGAAAACCCATATCGTAGCTTTTTCAAGAAAATTTCAAAACCTAAAGGTTGGCTGTTTTTTCGATCAAACGTCAGGGTTTTACAAATCTAATCAACTGGGTCCATTTCTAATCTTGTTCTGAACAAAACCCAGATGCCAGCTTTTTTTTGGTGAAAAATTGAAGAAATTAGGGTTTGCTGTTTTTTCAGTGAAAATTCAAGATTTTCAAAAACGGACGATCTGGGTTGTCTTGCAACAAGATTCTGAGCAAAACCCATATCTCAGAAAAATTTCCAAAAATTTGTCCGTTTAAAGACGAAAAACCAACATTCTAAAAATAGAAAGTTGCTCAAGAATTGTCTGAACATAGGCGAGTTTACAGTCATTCTTCAAGGTTTTCAATATGGAGTACACTCCCCTCGAGTTTGAGACCAAATCAGCATTATGTCAAAACTTCTTCATCTCAGCTGAAGAACGAGAGGTGTGATATGAGAAAAGGGAAAGGTATCAGAAAAGAGTTGCGCAATATTCTTCTGTTGGAAATCAAGAAAAGTATCAGAAGCATAAAGTTGCAGAGCCGCCAAGTCATCAATTTGTGAGTCATCTTTGGGGCAGCGATGTTTTTCAAGAACAAAACTCATAAAGCAATTGAAAAAGTGGAGGATTCTCTAAGTTTGATCACAGAAGACGAGGAGATCTTGGAGAATCAGAATATTGCCTTTGGAGGCATAGATGCACCGAACCGGGACACAATCTCTAATTTCCTAGCGGATGTGATCGAGCTTTAAAGCAGCTTTCTTCTAGAAGCTTTCTTTCCCGCTTTCTTTCTATTCTTGGAATAATCCTTATCCATTCTTTGAGGATAGAAAGAAGATAAGATGTAACAGTTAAGTTTTAGAAACTTTTTGCCTTTCTAGGGTTTTAAATGTTATCTTCTTTCTAGATTTAGTAATAAAGCTTGCTTGCTGAGCAAGCCCTAGATTGTGAAAGCAAGGAGATTTTAGGGTTCCCTACTCCTCTGCTTGTCTATAAATAAGAGCCTTCGCTCATTTATTTTCTTTAACCGTGCTAGTGAGAACTAAAACGCTGAGCCTATTGTGCCTTCTATTTGTTGCTCAAGTAATGTTCATTTGTGTTGTGATAAGCAAATTGTTGAGCCTCTTTAGCCAACAAGGAGTTAGTGAGATTATTGTTTTCTATTGTGTTAAGAATAAGTTTGCAAGCCTCCTTAGCTGCAATTTCTTGTTCAAGGCATGTTAGAAGTGAGCTTTGTTTTAGAGATTTGAGTAATAAAATCATGAGCCTCTTTTGCCTTGGTCTAAAATCTCAGATTTCCGTTATCAGTGTTCTACTTTTATGATCTTTGTTTCAGCTTGCAATGAAGTGTGTAGGTGTTTGTTTAAAGATAGTTCATTGAAGTATTTTGTCAGAAAATCTACCTTGTTAATTTCTAACTTCTCTTGCTCTGCTATTACTTGAGAGGTTAGGAGCGTCTTTAGTTTAAGTTAGTCGTAGTTGAACTTCTTATATCAGAAAATCTCAGCTGCGGCGTTTGTGTTTAAAAACCTTGTGCTCTAAGCTGATCAAAAGATAGGTGGCTTCAGGTTTGGATTTACTTTCTTTCAAACACCATCAGCAAGAGGGAGCTTCCCCTCCTAATTTGAAGAGCATTTTATCTATGCATAGCTGTCCGTTTTCAAATCCGCATTACAGGTTATCTCCTCTTTTGCCTTGGTTCTTTGCTATTGCACTACTTGTGTGTTCCAGTCTTTTTGACCTATTCTACATTCTTTGTTTCTTTCTTTCCTTTAAGATTTTTCAAAGGAGGTACAAAGGTAATCCGAAAGTATTATATATACGAATATGATCATTCCAAATTCATAACACACACACACACACACATGTTATAGGTGTCCTTTAGATGTCCCATCACAAAATTTCAATGAAACTAAATGATGCTCAAAAATGTAAGCTGAATGGAAAGGAGAGTTGGATATCAAGTTAGGTTTTGTAATGTCCCCTTCCTAAGCAGTTGACCGTTGGAGACAATTAGCCTATTCTTCGGATTCTCGTATGCTAATGTGGTTTCTTGTTTTTCTTGTTTATTGTATTTGCTTAAGGTTATCTCCCCTTTTGCCCCAATTCTCTGCTATTGCACTTCTTGTGTGTTCCAATCTTTTTGACCAATTCTTGGCCATCCATGAATGTTAATCTACATTCTTTCTTTCTTTCCTCTACGATTTTTTCAAGGAGGTACAAAGGTAATCCCAAAGTATTACATATATGAATATGATCATTCCAAATTCATAACACACACACACACACATGTTATAGGAGTCCTTTAGATATCCCATCAAAAAATTTCAATAAAACTGAATGATGCTCAAAAATGTAAGCTGAATGAAAAGGAGAGTTGGATATCAAGTTAGGTTCAGCATTCAGAAAATTTTGCAGACTACAAATTTAGGAAATGATAAATCTATGTTTTAAAAAGGATGGAAAATGAAAGGAAACTAGACTGTAAAGATGGATAAATGGAATGCTCAAGATCCATGTTAACATTCTTTGGCTACATACAGAGGTATAAATAGTAGTTTTTTTCTTTCCAATTTGAGTACCTGCAGAATTAGGTTTGCAAGATCCAAAAACAATAAAATAGTTTTCACCTTTCATCTTTCTGTTTCATCATGAGCTGATTAGCAGTGCTAATTTTTCCAGCAATCCATCTGTTTACTGTACAATTACCATCAATGTACTGTTAGACTGAAAACATCAACCATATAAGAAAGCTTAAAACTATAATATGCCACTGTCTAAAATATGTTTTACCTCAATAACTATTAAGTCAAAGATTAATCTATGCAAAATGGGCAGCATAAAACATTATATGAAGGCATACTTCTGGCAATGTGCTACATATGCACTTAATGTTATACATCAAACATTTGCGTGGTATAGCCTTTAATAATTTTTTCTATCTTAGCATAGTTACTTTTTTCAAGTAGTGCTCCATTACCCTAATACTTCTCTATTGAAAACTGAATTACTTAATGTCCCATTGACCTGCTATTGGTCATCAATGGAAGTTAACATGATTTCTTCTTTCTAACCAAGATCCATAAAGAAAAGAAAATATATTGCCTAAAATAAGAATGCTTTTTGATCTGTACCTGGAATCAATAAGACAATCACAGAAAGACCGGCAAGGAA
The DNA here is from genome assembly GCA_007258455.2 of Sequoia sempervirens. Taxonomy (NCBI): domain Eukaryota; kingdom Viridiplantae; phylum Streptophyta; class Pinopsida; order Cupressales; family Cupressaceae; genus Sequoia; species Sequoia sempervirens. Next base: position 214,480,037 of record VDFB02000008.1, on the reverse strand, counting down.
AGCGAACTTGACTTGTGTGTATAAAAGAAATAAAGCAATTCCCATTTGCAATGGTAAACTGGAACACAAGAAAACCAACAGTTATTCATTAAATAAGTATTGCATAGCTACTCTTTTTACAGGAAGGTTGAAAATGAGATTCATTAACTTCTTATCACTGAGGCCGTGAAATGTAATCTTGACAAAATGCAACGATTATTTTGCATCCACTCTAGCATGCAGCAAACAAAACATTTCCTGGAATACATATCCTGTAAATGAAAAAAGATTGAAACAATGTCTCTTACACATAGTGCAGTTCTATAATTTAATTTTTACTTATATAAGAGAAATTTATATATATTAAAAGAAGCTGAAGGCTGATTTTACACCCAATTCCTTTACACAATGAGGAAAGGAGCATTCCCAATAAGTTCAAGGAACCAAAGAACACCATTACAACAAAAAATTAATCCATCAAGTGAAACTGTATATGAAGTCTACAGAAAAGGCAGCTTATCAAAGATATAAAGTCCATAGCATATAGCCTTCTATGTAATACATAAATGTTAACGCATATAACAACAGGCACCCCAGACAAGATGTTGAAGTAAGATCAAAAGAAAGCCTTTTTATCCTTTTCCTCCTATGGAATTCAGGTTGCAAAATTTGCACACAAATAATATTATGCTTCAATTCCTTAAGCTCAATAATTCAATCACTAATATATAGGAATTACATCTCCTTTATTATACAACAGTTCCTATAATGACTCCTTTATATAGACGAGTTGCTCTAACCATAGTTTGAAAACTTGGACTCAGCTCAGAGTCGGCAGCTCAAAACTTTGACTCAATCATGGAAAAAAAACTCAAGATGAACTCTGGCAAAAAATAAAAATATTATAATTGCACAAAAAAAAAAAAAAATTAATGCATTTAGATAACATAGAAGTCTAATTTGACTATCAATTTGTCATAATTCAAATATTACACATGTCATATGATCCTCATACTCTCAAAATTTGAAATTTCATGGTTTCAAATGTATAACAGTATTATAAATTTATAACTATTTACATATGATGATATGTCAAAATGAAAAAAACAACCAAATACAATCTACATCTTCCTATTTCTCCTTCTTGTGTAACTTAATTTTTCAGGCCTCAAACTAAAAGGTAAGTTAGTATCAAAATGATGATAAATTGTTTCTTCAAAAGTGTCTTCGTTTTTCTCCATTGCATCCAATTTTGCAACTCCTCTTTCCAATTTTGCAAGATCTTCAACAGTAAGGAGGACATCATCTTGTTCTTCGATAGTCCATTCACCATAAGGATCAATCTCATCCAAGTCAATGGAATCATATGAAATTCCTTTAACCTTTCTAGTTTCAAACTGTTGGCGTTTAAATTCGCACCTCTGGAATGCATATTTGAAACGGACAGCCATGCACAGTAAAACTGCTCTTCAAATTAGGAGGGGAAGCTCCCTCTTGCTGATGGTGTTGAAAGAAAGTAAACTAAAAACTAAGTTGCCTATCTTTTTGATCAGCTAGAGCACAAGGTTTATTAAACACAAACGCTCCAGTTGAGATTTTTTATTTTAAGAACTTCAACTACGACTAACTTAAGCTAAAGACGTTTCTAACTTCTCAAGTAATACACAGAGCAAGAGAAACTAGAAATGAACAAGGCTGATTCTCTGACAAAGTGCTTCAATAAACTCTTTTCCAACAAACATCTACACACTTCAATGTAAGCTGAAATTAAGATCATAAAAGCATAACACAAATAACACAAATCTGAGACGTTATATCAAGGCAAAGGAGGCTCATGATTTTATTACTCAAATTTCTGGAACAAAATCTACTACTAACATGCCTAGAACAAGAGCTTACAGCTAAAGAGGCTTGCAATCTTGTTCTTACACAATAGGAACAACAATTACAACAACTCCTTGTTGGCTAAAAGAGACTCAACAATTCACTACCATAAAACAATTGAACACTTGAATAACAAATAGAAGGCACAATAGGCTTAGCGTTTTGTTATCAATAGCATGGTTAAAGAAAACTAATGAGCAAAGGCTCTTATTTATAGGCAAGCAGAGGAGTAGGGAACCCTAAAATCTCCTTGCTTTCACAATCTAGGGCTTGCTCAGCAAGCAAGCTTTATTTCTAAATCTAGAAAGAAGATAACATCTAACACCTAGGAAAGCAGGAAAAGCGGGAAACGCCAACTATTACATTTATCTTCTTTCTCTTCTTCAAAGAATGGATAAGAATTGCTCCAAGAATAGAAAGAAAGCGGAAAGAAAGCTTCTAGATGAAAGCCATTTCAAATCTCAATCATATCCGCTAAAAAGCAGGAAACTGTGTCCCGGTTGTAATATCCCCATTTTTGCGAGCATCAGAATTTGAAGGATTAGCCTATCAATTGACCCTTGTAGGCTAGTGTGGTGGATTAGAGGGTTCAGTTTGGGTGTTATGGAGCTCTCCAAGTGGCATTTATCAGTGTTTATCTCTCCAGATCCTTCTTATGTTCCGAGGCATTGATATTTAGAGGTCTCTGGTTTAGTTTTGAGGGATTTACTATTTATAGTAAGTCAACGGATGTTAGCGAGGGACCCTTACTATTTTTAGTAAGGTAGTTGGATGCACAGGGGATACAATGGTTAACTTCTAGGGTCAGACGGAACTGAAAAATAATGATTATTTGTGGAGTTATGCTATTTAATTATTAATAAAGTGATTACTTTATTAATAATTAATTATAAAGTGCAATTATATGGTTTTAAATTCACTTTATGTTTGATGGGGCCATGACCCTCAAAAGGTCACTTAAAGTACATTAAATAATAATATTTAATGAGTACCCATTTATTGAAGCATTTATTAAAGTGAAAGGAAAATATTAAATATCATTTTAAATGATAAAAAAGGAGACTTCTAGAAGGGTGTTGTACCCCAAAATTAAAATTTTTGTTACACTTAGACATTTTGAAGAAATGAGTAAAAGTCTTGTTAAATCAGTCAAAAAGGTCAAAATTTGGGTGTGCATGTCTTGCATGAGGGGTCAAAACACAGAATTTTCAATTTCTGGCGATCTGGGTCTACTAAGAACAGCTTAACCTACAAATCCCAGATCTCAGTTTTTCATCCCTCAAATTTAGGAAAACTGCTATTTTTAGAAATTTTCTCGAAATAGTAACGTTTTCTGGGTTTTTCTGGGTTTTTTTCGAAATGTATACTGGCAAAATGTTCTAAAAATAGAAAGTTTCTAAAAGTAGAAAGTTGGTCCGACAAGGTCCAAACTAATTTTGATTGGCTCAAAATGTGTCTGTATTAGGCTGGTGCAGTCAGAATCTTAAAATAATCAGTTTTGCCCTACTGGGTCTATTCTGCTTTTTCAGAAGCATATCTGGAAGCCAGAGATCAAGGTCAAACCAGGGGTCAAAATTGAAGAAAAGTTGAAAACTTAAGGAAAATGGTTAAGTCTGGTAAACTTGGGCACCCCTAGTGAAGAAGGGCGTCCAAACTTTTGGAGGTTAAGATGAAGTCTTTAGACAAAGTTGTCTCCAGATGATCTCCTCAGAAACAATCAAGCTCCGTAACGGATCATTCCGCCAGATCATAGCATTTACCGAGTTCCTGAAAATCGAGATTGAACAGAGGATGAAACTCAAGCAAAAAATTGAAAATAGTAAAGAAAATGGTTAAGTATGGAGAAGAAAAGCGCCCCAAGAGGAGATCAACACCCAAGGAGTCTTGCCTTAGCCAAATTTTCGAAATGTCAAAATTTCAAGTTGAAGGCAAATGTCCAAATTCAATGCACAAGAGGAGTTTAGGGTTTTGAAGATTAAAGCAAAAGAAAGCAAAGCAAAGACAAAACCCTAAGTCTATTTAACATCTTTCTTTTATGTTATTTTCATTATTTTTGCAAGTAGCCTTCAAGGGAGAAAGTTGGAGCAGCAAGTTTGAAGAAATTTTTCAAGATTCAAGAACATAGCTTGCTGGTTTTTCATCATATTTTTCAGACCAGCAACCTAAAACCCTTGCTTTTTCAAGCTTTTTCATCCAGAAAATCAAACTTTTCAAGAAGAAGACCAAGGCATTCCATTTTTCAATCATCTGGGTCTTTTCTCTTCAATCTTCTGAAGGAAATTTTCAAGAACTTCATCAAGTTGCAGCAGCTGCTTTTAGTTTGCATGTCAATGAAATCCTCAGTGCATTCAGTTTTCAACCATCTGGGTCCTCTCAAATCAGTCTTCTAAAGAAAACCCATATCACAGCTTTTTCAAGAAAATTTCAAATTCTAGGGTTGGCTGCTTTTTCGATCAGCCATCAGTGTTTTTCAAATCTGATCAACTGGGTCCATTTCTAATTGTATTCTGAACAAAACCAGTGCAGGCTTTTTGAAAATTGAAGAAATTAGGGTTTGATGCTTTTTCGGTCAAAATTCAAGATTTTCAAAACCGTCGGGTTGTCTTACAACGAAGATCTGACAAAACCCATATCTCAAAAAATTTCCAAAAATTTGTCCGTTTGAAGACGAAAAACCAGCATTCTAAAAATAGAAAGTTGCTCAAGACTTGTCTGAACATAGGCGAGTTTACAGTCATTCTTCAAGGTTTTCAATATGGAATACACTCCCCTCGAGTTTAAGACCAAATCAGCACTATGTCAGAACTTAATCATCTCAGCTGAAGAACGAAGGAAGGTGTGATATGAGAAAAAGGAAAGGTATCAAAAAAAAAAAAGAGTTGTTTCAATAATCTTCTGATGGAAATCAAGAGAGGTGTCAGAAGCATAAAGTTGCAGAGGCGCCAAGTTATCAATTAGTGAGTCATCTTTTTGGGCAGCGATGTTTTGCAAGAATAGAACTCATAAAACAGTTGAAAAAGTGAAAGATTCTCTAAGGGCGAAGAGATCTTGGAGAATCAGAATATTGCCTTAGTTGGCATAGATGCACCGAACCGGGACACAATCTTTAACTTCCTAGCGGATGTGATCGAGCTTTAAAGCAGCTTTCTTCTAGAAGCTTTCTTTCCGCTTTCTTTCTATTCTTGGAACGATTCTTATCCATTCTTTGAAGAAGAGAAAGAAGATAATTGTAATAGTTGGCGTTTCCCGCTTTTTCTGCTTTCTTAGGGTTTTAGATGTTATCTTCTTTCTAGATTTAGTAATAAAGCTTGCTTGTTGAGCAAGCCCTAGATTGTGAAAGCAGGTAGATTTTAGGGTTCCCTACTCCTCTGCTTGTCTATAAATAAGAGCCTTTGCTCATTAGTTTTTTTAACGGTTATTGTGTTAGCAAATTGCGAGCCTGTATTGCAGCAAGTTGTTATTCAATTTCAATTCAATTGTGTTGTGATAGCAAATTGTTGAGCCTCTTTAGCCAACAAGGAGTTAGTGTGATTGTTGTTTCTATTGTGTAAGAATAAGATTGCAAGCCTCTTTAGCTGCAATTTCTTATTCCAGGCATGTTAGAAGTGAGTTTTGTTCCAGAAGTTCGAGTAATAAAATCATGAGCCTCCTTTGCCTTGATATAAAATCTCTGATTTCCGTTATTGGTGTTTTACTTTTATGATCTTGATTTCAACTTACATTGAAGTGTGTAGATGTTCGTTGAGAAAGAGTTTATCGAAGTATTTTGTCAGAAAATCTACCTTGTTCATTTCTAGTTTCTCTTGCTCTGCTTATTACTTGAGAAGTTAGAAACGTCTTAAGTTTAAGTTAGTCGTAGTTGAAGTTCTTAAATCAGAAAATCTCAGCTGCGGCGTTTGTGTTTTATAAACCTTGTGCTCTAAGCTGATCAAAAGATAGGCAACTTAGTTTTAGTTTACTTTCTTGAATACCATCAGCAAGAGGGTGTAATGTCCCCTTCTCAGCAGTGATCGTTTCTGTTGACCGTTGGCCTGTTCCGGAGACCCGTAGGCTGTGCGGATGATAAAATTAGGGTTTCCAAGTTTTGAGGTGGTTGTTGCTTGGAGTTTGGGTTTCTGTTTGCGGATTCTTTCTGGGTTTTCAGAGAGCTTCGCAGTGGTGTGTTCAGTTTGGCATTCCGGGCAACTTCGCGAATTTACTATTTTTAGTAAATTCTATTTTTGGCAGTGGGCAGTTTGGGTTCAGTTCAGTTGGGTTTCTTCTGCAGATGTTTCAGCTGGCACTTCAATTCTTGGCCTTGGGCGCAATTTTCAGTGGAGAGATAAGTATTTTATTATAATATTATTATTTTAATATTATACCCCTTTGCCTAGCAGTGCAACTTTAAGTTGTTTTTAAAAAAGGGGACTTTGAGGGTCTAGGCGTCATAAGGTGATAAATTATATTTTTAATGTCAAATTTTGAGACCTTGAAATGGACGCCCTTTTGAGAGATGAAGTTTATTTTAAAAGTGAAATATTTTATGGAGGAAAAAGGACGCCATCTTTTGGAGGGAAAAGAGGAATTCGAAATTAGGGTTTGGGGCGCCCTCTGGAAGCTTCTAGATGTTTCTCTCACTTCTATTTAATCAGGCCTCAGCTCTTCATTTGGTATCTTCTGTCTACTACACCGTTATGCTGCTGGATTGTATTCAGGCACTCGCTTCGAGGAAAGCACACCTCCTAGCATTGGCTCATCTTCTTGCTTGAAAGATAGCAACTAGTTGAGAGGTTAGCTGGTAATTTGATAGTTTGCATTGTAGTTGAGTATATTGCATTTTGGTAGTGTTATTCAAGCATTTTGTCATGTTTTCAAGTTGCTGTTGCCTTATAGCTGTAAGCTCTTTTTATTCATAATCCAAAAATACAAAAAGATTTCCTTGTGGGTATTGCATATTTACTTTAGTCATGGCTAGGCGCCACTTATTGTGAAGTCTCATGATTTTTAATAAAGTATTGAATTTTTAAGAGAAAATCGCCCTCCTCTTGGGGCCGTACCATTGTACCTTGCTTGGAGAGTGAGCAGAAAATAAATATCACTAGTTTGGGTCTGTTTTGTGTCATGAGTTTAGGCGCCTTCATCTTAGAGGATATTTGCATTTATTTATCTGCACTTTGATTGAGTGGTGTGAGGTTTGTGAGCTTATTTTGGCATTTCAGTGTGGCTGATAACATAAAATACAGTCTATCCTCTGTCACAACAGCAAGCTCGAATTACTCATTTGAGTTGTTTGGAGAGAAAGGTCATTGGAGGACTTGAAGTTACCATTCTATATTGTTGTAAGGACGAAGACTCTCTTATATTGTGCTTAACTGATGCAATTTCTGATATTGTAAGCTGTACAGTAGTACTGTCAGCATCTTTTAATATTTCCGCACTTTCTCTATGTTTGTACTGCCCACTGAACAAGTGGAAGAGGCTGGCTTGCCGCCTATTTCTGTTTTGCATTGTAATTTCCTTAAGTCTCCGCCATATGGTCGCCTCTTATCCATCACGGATTGAGTAGCACATACTTGGTGTTGAGCTCTTTTCAGTATTGCAATAGATAGGGATCCTCTGACCGAATGCTCGTCGTTCACCGGCGCATCTCTGGTTAGAGTTCTTGTTCAAGCATTTACTTTGAGATCCTCTGACCAATGCTCACACCTTGCCCGCATCGGGATCCTGGTGTACATTCTGGTTAGAGTTACTTTCTGCATCGTTTTGGTTTATGCTAACCTTAACGGGTGCATGTTGCATTGTAATCTTTTATGAAAAAAAAAAAAAAAATTGGTCCGGTTCATTACAGTGGTATCAGAGCCATGATTCTGCCAACCTGTGCCCAACAGTGATTCAGTGGTCAGATGAGTGACAGTGATTGCAGATACTTCACCAGAGGTCAGGCCAGAAGACAATAGATACAGCTTCCGTCAGTGCCAGAAGCAGATACTTTTTCAGAGGCTTTGAGAGAAACAGGGTTAGCTGTGGATACGGGTAAAACAGTTGAGAACATGTCAGACAATCTTAGGACAGCCATGGAAGAGAAGGATGCAAGGATGGAAAAGAAATTTGATGGGATGATTGAGATGATGTCTCGATTACTTGCTAAAATGGATCAGCAAGCTACTCAGAACCATATTCCGAATCAAAACCATGCTACAGGAGAAAGCAGTGGTGTCAATGGAAACAATGGGAATAATGGAAACAATGGTAATGGAGGTAGTAGAACTATTGGACAGCATGATGCCATCTCTAGCGGATCAGCCTCTAGACCGCTCTTTCCTACATTCACTCCAAGAGAAGAACAACCAGTTGAAGCTCCCATTCCCTTGGTAGACGATGCCAGACAAGCCTATATGGAGTATGCTACCCTACCTCCTGATCTTAGGAACCAATGGTCCTTTGATCAATTCTTGAATCAGAGGGACAGAAGACACGGAAGAAGAGTTGATAACCGAGCTTATATGGCTCCTAGAACAGATTTTCATCAAGCCTTAGGAAAGGTAACATTGGCTCACTTCGATGGAAGTGATACGTGTTCAGCAAGATCATGGGTTCAGAAGTTAGACAACTACCTTTCACTTCGTCCCATGCCAGAAGAAGATGCCATCAAGTTTGCAACGCTTCATTTGGAGGGAGCTGCCCATGAGTGGTGGTACCATGGTTTGGTCACTCTTGGCCATAACCTTATTCGAACCTATGGAGAATTCACCAACAAGCTGATTGAAAGGTTCGACACTAAGGATCCTGAAGTAAGGTTTCGCGAGCTTGCACAACTCAAACAGCATGGCTCCTTGGATTCTTACATTGCTGATTTCCAGAGACTTTCTGTGATGGTGCCCAACATCACCGAAAGAAGATTGGTTGTGTTGTTTTCTGAAGGTTTGGTTGAACCCTTGAAAGGATGGGTTAAAGCTTTCGATCCACCAAGTCTTGATGAGGCAATCAAGAAGGCTCGTAGTATGGAGTTATCAGCCCCTAGGCCTAAATTTCCGCCTAAGCCTTTTGGCCATAAGAGGGATAAGGATAAAAGACATTCTTCTAATCAGCACAAGAAGTTCCCACCTAAATTGACTGAAGAGCAACGTGAACAGCTCAGAAAGGAGGGCAAGTGTTACACATGTTTAGAGCCTTGGACTAAAGGCCATAGATGTCCTGGAAGAGGGCGTTATAATCAAATGGGAACCTATTCTGATTATGAATCAGCATCTGATATGTCTGATCAGCAGTCTTATTTTGGGGACAGCGAGGATGAAAGAGCCACAGAAGAGTCCGATCATGAGCAAGGAGTTGGGGGCCCTATTGCCCAACTCTCTAGTTTCCAAAAGAACGAATCTTTCAAGGTTCGTGGTGGAGTTGGAGGCCATCGTATTGTTGCATTAATTGATACTGGTGCAACGCATAACTTCATTGATGAAGGTGTGGTTGCAAAGAGAGGTCTCAAAACTGAAGAATTTGAAGGCTTCAAAGTCATGGTGGCTGATGGGTTTCACATTTCATGCACACGAAGAGTTCCTAACATGTCCTTGCAGTTGGGAAACTATGAAGTCAAAGATGACTTCTATGTGGTTACTATTGGTGACACAGATGCAGTCTTGGGCATACAATGGTTACGCTCACTTGGTGAAATCTCTCTCAACCTACAAACCATGGAGCTCAAGTTCCAATCTGATGGTAAGAGAGTTGTTTTGAGAGGAATGTCTAATGGTGGTCCTCGTATAGTTTCTTTCAAAAGGATGGAAAGGCTGATTAGACATGACCAAGTGGAGTGGGCTGCGGAATGCATGGTTCTTCCTGCCAGTCCAGTTGAGACCAAGAGGGAATATCCTCCTGATATTCAATCCATACTCACCAAAAGGAGTAAGGTGTTTGCTGATCTACCACCTGGGCCACCACCAGAAAGAGGTGCTGAGCATGTTATTGAACTTAAGGAAGGGGCCAAACCAGTCATTACAACACCGTATAGATATCCTAAGAAGCAGAAGGACGAAATTGAGAAGAACATAAGAGAACTCCTGGAGATGGGCTTCATTCGCCCTAGCAAGAGTCCCTTTGCTTCAGCTGTGGTTCTTGTGAAGAAGAAAGACGGCACCATCCGCATGTGTGTAGATTATCGTGCCTTGAATCAAAGCACAATAAAAAATCGGTATCCTATTCCTCGGATCGATGAGCTCATTGATGAGCTACATGGTGCTAAATTCTTCTCCAAAATTGACTTGAGATCGGGTTACTATCAAATCCGGATGAGGGGCTCAGATGTTGAGAAGACGGCATTCAGATGCCACTATGGTCATTTTGAGTTCCTAGTCATGCCCTTTGGCTTGACTAATGCTCCAGCCACTTTCCAGTCTTGCATGAACAGAGTCTTCCAGAAGCAGTTGAGGAAATTTGTGTTAATTTTCTTTGATGATATTCTCATCTTCAGCAAGACGTGGGAAGAACACCTCAAGCACTTGGAGGAAGTGCTTAGCATTCTTGAATCAGAAAGTTTGTTTGCAAAAGAGTCCAAATGTGAATTTGGAATGAAGGAGCTGCTCTACCTTGGCCATATAATCAGCGCTGAAGGGGTGAAGGTTGATCCAGAAAAGATCAAGGCTATAGTAGATTGGCCACCTCCAGAAAATCTGACTCATTTGAAGGGATTCTTGGGTCTTTGTGGCTTCTATAGAAGGTTCGTAAAGGGGTATTCTCAAAGTGCTGCTCCTCTTACTGACCTCACTAAAAAGGGGGCTTTCATGTGGTCAGAAAAAGCTCAAAGTGTGTTTGATAAGTTCAAGAAAATCATGAGTTCTTGTCCTGTATTGGCCATACCAGATTTCTCCAAACCCTTCGAGTTACAGTGTGATGCATCAGGGGAAGGTATTGGGGCTGTTTTGATGCAAGAGAAGCATCCAATTGTATTTGAAAGCAGAAAATTAAGAGGGGTTGAAAGAACCTACTCTATCTATGACAAGGAAATGCTTGCAATCATGCATGCATTAGCCAAGTTCAGACAGTATCTAGTGGGGAGCAAATTCGTGGTCAAGACTGATCACAACAGTCTCAAGCACTTTATGCATCAGAAGGATTTGAATGAGAGACAGCAGAAGTGGGTGAGTAAGCTACAAGCTTACGATTTTGATATTGAGTATGTCAAAGGGAAGAATAACGTTGTGGCAGATGCTTTGTCTAGAAGGCCTCACTTGAGCTCATTGTGTGAGCTTAATGCTGATTGGAAGGAGTTGTTGCTTGCTGATTATGCCAAAAATCAGTTTGCAACCAGCGTTATTGAAGGTACTTTTCATGATGAAAGGTACAAGGTAGTTGATGGGTTGATCCACTACAAGGGAAGAATCTTCTTGGTGGCTGATTCTAAACTTAAGAAGAAGATTTTGGTGACCTTCCATGACAGTCCACTTGCTGGTCATCAAGGGTACTTCAAGACATACAAGCAGATTCGAGAGAGATTCTCTTGGAAGGGGTTGAAGGATGATGTTCAGCGTCACATCAAGGAGTGTAGTACTTGTCAAATGAATAAAAATGAGCACTCTCTTCCAGCTGGTCTACTGCAGCCACTTCCCATTCCAAATCAAAAATGGGAGAGTATCTCTATGGATTTCATCACCGGGTTGCCTAGGGCTCAAGGCAAAGACTGTATTTATGTTGTAGTGGACAGATTGACCAAATTCTCTCATTTCTTTGCCATCACAAGCACATTCACAGCAGCACAAGTTGCAGATTTGTTCTTCCATGAAGTGTTTAGACTGCATGGGTTGCCTAAAAATATTGTGAGTGATAGGGACAGCAAGTTCCTAAGCACCTTTTGGCAGGAAATCTTTAGGATGAGTGGTACAGTGCTTACTCCAAGCACTAGCTATCACCCACAAACAGATGGTCAAACGGAGATTGTGAACAAATGGTTGGAGGGCTATCTCAGAAATTATGTCTCAGAACAGCAAAGGGCATGGGTAAAATGGCTCCACTTGGGAGAATATTGCTACAATTCATCTTTCCACATGTCAATAAAGATGTCTCCATTCATGGCCCTCTATGGCTACGAGGCTCCAAGCTTTGCTGATTTGGTGTTTGGCGATAGCAAAGCTCCTCAAGCCAAGGATTGGTTGCAGCAGAGCCAAGATGTTTTGAAATCTTTAAAGGACAACCTTCAAATGGCACAAAATCAGCAAAAGATGTACACTGATCAGCAGCGTGTTGAGCGCTCATTTGAGGTTGGTGACATGGTATATCTTCGGCTTCAGCCCTACAGACAATCCACACTTAAGAAGAGTGGAGCTGAGAAGCTGAAACCACGCTTCTATGGACCATTCAAGGTTGTTAGGAAGGTTGGAGCGGTGGCCTATGAGTTGGAACTACCTTTGAGTAGTAAGGTCCACAGTGTCTTTCATGTGTCTCGCCTCAAAAAGGCACTTGGACACAACGTTGTGGCTTCATCACAGTTACCCCCTTTGGATGAAGAAGGGCAGTTGACCTTGGTTCCAGAACAGATTATTGATTCCAGAGAGCGTTCCTTGAGGAGGAGAACAATCAAAGAGTATTTGGTAAAGTGGAAGAATTTACCATTGGAAGATGCTACTTGGGAGGCTGAGGAGATTCTACAGCATCCAGACTTGCGATTGCTTGAGGGCAAGCAATCTTGGGGAGGGCGGACTGTAATGTCCCCTTCTCAGCAGTGATCGTTTCTGTTGACCGTTGGCCTGTTCCGGAGACCCGTAGGCTGTGCGGATGATAAAATTAGGGTTTCCAAGTTTTGAGGTGGTTGTTGCTTGGAGTTTGGGTTTCTGTTTGCGGATTCTTTCTGGGTTTTCAGAGAGCTTCGCAGTGGTGTGTTCAGTTTGGCATTCCGGGCCACTTCGCGAATTTACTATTTTTAGTAAATTCTATTTTTGGCAGTGGGCAGTTTGGGTTCAGTTCAGTTGGGTTTCTTCTGCAGATGTTTCAGCTGGCACTTCAATTCTTGGCCTTGGGCGCAATTTTCAGTGGAGAGATAAGTATTTTATTATAATATTATTATTTTAATATTATACCCCTTTTGCCTAGCAGTGCAACTTTAAGTTGTTTTTTAAAAAAAAGGGGACTTTGAGGGTCTAGGCGTCATAAGGTGATAAATTATATTTTTTAATGTCAAATTTTGAGACCTTGAAATGGACGCCCCTTTTGAGAAATGAAGTTTGTTTTAAAAAGTGAAATATTTTGTGGAGGAAAAAGGACGCCTTCTTTTGGAGGGAAAAGTGGAATTCGAAATTAGGGTTTGGGGCGCCCTCTGGAAGCTTCTAGATGTTTCTCTCACTTCTATTTAATCAGGCCTCAGCTCTTCATTTGGTATCTTCTGTCTACTACACCGTTATGCTGCTGGATTGTATTCGGGCACTCGCTTCGAGGAAAGCACACCTCCTAGCATTGGCTCATCTTCTTGTTTGAAAGATAGCAACTAGTTGAGAGGTTAGCTGGTAATTTGATAGTTTGCATTATAGTTGAGTATATTGCATTTTGGTAGTGTTATTCAAGCATTTTGTCATGTTTTCAAGTTGTTGTTGCCTTATAGCTGTAAGCTCTTTTTATTCATAATCCAAAAATACAAAAAGATTTCCTTGTGGGTATTGCATATTTACTTTAGTCATGGCTAGGCGCCACTTATTGTGAAGTCTCGTGATTTTTAATAAAGTATTGAATTTTTAAGAGAAAATCGCCCTCCTCTTGGGGCCGTACCATTGTACCTTGCTTGGAGAGTGAGCAGAAAATAAATATCACTAGTTTGGGTCTGTTTTGTGTCATGAGTTTAGGCGCCTTCATCTTAGAGGATATTTGCATTTATTTATCTGCACTTTGATTGAGTGGTGTGAGGTTTGTGAGCTTATTTTGGCATTTCAGTGTGGCTGATAACAGAAAATACAGTCTATCCTCTGTCACAACAGCAAGCTCGAATTACTCATTTGAGTTGTTTGGAGAGAAAGGTCATTGGAGGACTTGAAGTTACCATTCTATATTGTTGTAAGGACGAAGACTCTCTTATATTGTGCTTAACTGATGCAATTTCTGATATTGTAAGCTGTACAGTAGTACTGTCAGCATCTTTTAATATTTCCGCACTTTCTCTATGTTTGTACTGCCCACTGAACAAGTGGAAGAGGCTGGCTTGCCGCCTATTTCTGTTTTGCATTGTAATTTCCTTAAGTCTCCGCCATATGGTCGCCTCTTATCCATCACGGATTGAGTAGCACATACTTGGTGTTGAGCTCTTTTCAGTACTGCAATAGATAGGGATCCTCTGACCGAATGCTCGTCGTTCACCGGCGCATCTCTGGTTAGAGTTCTTGTTCAGCATTTACTTTGAGATCCTCTGACCAATGCTCACACCTTGCCCGCATCGGGATCCTGGTGTACATTCTGGTTAGAGTTACTTTCTGCTTCGTTTTGGTTTATGCTAACCTTAACGGGTGCAAGTTGCATTGTAATCTTTTATGAAAAAACAAAAAAAAATTGGTCCGGTTCATTACAGAGGGAGCTTCCCCTCCTAATTTGAAGAGCAGTTTATCTGTGCATAGCTGTCCGTTTCAAATACGCATTCCAAAGGTGCGAATTTAAACGCCAACAAAGGGATCAACTAAAATTGGAGAAATATATATATGCCATCAAAAAGTAAATGAAGGCATCATTGGATCATTTTACATATTGAATTTGCGCTTTGGAGAGCTTGGCTCTTGAAGGTGGAAATCTAGGGTTTTCATGATTTTTTTATCAGTGGGAACGAAAACTCTCATTGATTGGCATAACTGAGGTTGTGAGAGATCAGCTGAAGGGTTGCCCGCAGATTGGCTTTATCCTAAAAATAACATTGTGCTTCATCAGATTTGCAGTAGAGATTTAGAATAAGGGTTTCAACATCTTTTCAAGATCTGAAGACTGTTTCCGGGTATCTTTCTTTGTAAAGCTTTATGAAATTATGCAATATCAATAAAGCTTTAATTTCTTGCATTCATTTTCCAGTTGTATATCTTTGCAACTTATGTTTTAGATATTGTTAATTTCCTCCATGCATATTTCTGCTTGGTAATAACGGAGTAAATACATAAAATTATAAACCCTAGTCACTCAGCATCAGGTTTTAGAGGTTAGAGACGGACAGGTCTCTTACAGTGGTATCAGAGCGGTTTTCCTGCCATCCTGTGTTGAGAAAAAATATTTTCACCTTCAGAATTTAGGGTTTGATATCAGAGTTTATTAAAGAATACTTTCAGAAATCCATTTAAAATATTTGCTAGGAGGGTTTGATCTAAGATGTGACTCTTGCTTAAAAGTAAAAATCGCAGAGCATTTAAATTCATCGGGTGCCAAGTCCAAATGCAGTTAAAGTTTTATTTACAAGGGGTTTGAGCCGATAATATTAAATCTTTGATCTTTGCACCTTCTGTCGGGAGCTGCCTGTCAGTGAGCTTGTGTTGGCGTGAAGCTCTTGTATGCTTGCATGTGAATAAAGACAAAATGAGGTCTTCAATTTGTGATGCCTTTGAAATCCAATGGGAAAAGCCTAAGAGTAAAGATGAATCTCAGTAAAGACAAAATTAAGTAAATCTAAAGGAATCGCATGTTGTTTAAGAGCAAACGGAACTTTTGAAGAAGTCAATAATTTTTTTTTTAATCAAACCGCAGCCTCTATATACTGGGATCGAAGTTTTTGAAGGTTAAAAAATTGAGACATCATCACTTAAGAAGAGACAAATTTTGAACAATTGACGTGGCAAAAAAAGGGGTTCAAAATATTTAATCGCAGCCTGTGGGAATTAAAACGTAGCTTTATTCCTTGGCCGCCCCATACAAAGATGTGGAGCTTTGAAGACAAAAAAAAAAGAGAGAAAAAATCTGAAGAAAAGTGTCGGGTCCTGGTTGAATGATATCATAAACACCATTGCTTGGCCACGTCTTTGAATAAGAAAATAGGTGATTTATGTGGGTCGATATAACAAGGACGCGATTTAATAAATGAATATCGTCTTAAGAGGAGACCTGTCGGGACCAGCTTCTCATCTGAAATCGCATACCATAGAGCAATAGATGGCAGTAGAAGTCAAAGGAAATTATCACTTCAATAAAAGAATAGATCTTTTTTGGGAGCTGCTTTCTTGTGATATTTGATCACAGGAAATTTTGAGATATCGCTATCTCCATAGAGGACATCTCTTATTTGATGTTGCTAGCGCCATTCTCGTTGATATTCTTCAACTGTTATACACGGGTGACCTGTCTAGTGAAGGAGTCGGATTGGTCTTTGCGCTAGAGTGAGTCCCCTGCTTCAAGGCCTGTCAATTCTTCAAGCCGTCTCCATAAGGCTCATTTAATCATACTCGTGTGAATTTTGGGCACCAAGGGAAGTGCGAATTGCATCAGTATTAATTAATTTACATCTGGAGAGTGTCAGGCAATATGGAAATCGCTTTTCATTAATAATAAATTGGACAGACAAATTCAAATTGTCTTATTATTGAGACCGCTACTTCATAAAGGCTATTGTCAGAACTCTTTGCTTGGCTGCTAACCCGATAAGACATTTAGTGGAGATCAAAATGAATTTTGGAGGCACAAGTCATATATCCAAAGATATTCCTGGTTGATAAAGTCATATTTCATAAGGGACGACTATTGCAGAGTGGACAAAGGTTCAAATAAGACAAGTTGCGTCAGAATTCTTTCTTCTAAGCACCGAACCAAGTCACAAGGAAGTGACGTGGATGTTGGAAGGGTGTTTTTTTTTGTAATTTGAAACAATTGAACTCTTGCGCATGAACTCAAAGAATTGTATCTAGTTGAGTTCCAAGTCTATATAATTTGTCTGCAAATATTGTTAATATATTTTGTCACCTGCTGTAGGAATTTCTGGGCAATATTTGGTATTATTATAATAAATTTTGGAATATAAACTTTCCATCAGCATTGAATTGGCATAGTCAAAGTCTGCTCTTAACTAGAGGCTATTTGCTTTCAAGTTCAATATATGGAAGGGTTTAAATATAAACTGTTGATCAACCTGTTATGTATTGACTTGCACTTGTAATTCAACAAGGTCTTCAAAAATCAGTCTTGAGGCATTATCTGGGTGATAATCTTTTCATATCATCATAAAGTTCTGGAATAGATCCAAGCATATATTTCTAAACTTGCAATATAACCACTGTCAAATGAATGTTCAGAATTTGTAATCAGAATATGTGAAGATTGTTTGACAACAGCCTAAGGGGGCAAAGGATTGTACAGTCAATAAACATTGTTCATTCAAGTGATCAGCACTCTTTCACATTCAGTTTCATTGATTCCAGTCAAGTTTTGAAATGAGTTCTAGCAGTAGGGAAATAATGGATTCGGGAGATGGAAAATGGTTCGCCGGAATGCTTTATAAACAGGGTGAAAAACATGATAAACCATCACAATCCAAATATGATACATTGTGTATTTTGAGTAGGATGGAAGAAATTTTAAGTTATGTAGAACAGTCACCTTCAACATTGCTTCAGATAAAGAGGCATGCAATTTGCCCTTACACAAAGTGAACTGACACTGAATAACAACTTACAGCATTACAGGCGTGCAATTTGCTATCACAATAACCGTTAAAAAAAAAAACAATGAGCAAATGCTCTTATTTATAGACAAGCAAGAGGTAGGGAACCTTACAATCCCCTTGCTTTTACAACTCAACTTGCCAACATGCAAGCACTTTATTTCTAAATGCAACCTAGATAAACATCTAACACCTAAGAAAGCATGAAAACAGGAAATGCCAACTATTACAATATTGTTTTCTTTCTCTTCTTCAAAGAGTAGATAAGAATTGAGACGAGAATAGAAAGAAAACAGAAAGAAAGCTTCTAGATGATGGCTGCTTTAAATCTCGATATCATCCGCCAAAAAAAACTTATTTGTTTCTTGATTTTGAATGAAGAATGTTGATCTTGCCTTGAAAAAGCAATTTCTCTGAAAAAAGTTGGGACCTGAGTTTTGTAGAAAATCACGTTCCGGAGAAACCCAGATGCTCAGAAACTAAAAAAGCTAAATCCATCCTGAAAAAGCAGCCAAAACGCAGTTTCTAGAAGAGGGAAAAGTTTCTCAATGTTGAAGAGGATGAAAAAGTGGAGAGACCCATGTGATCAGAAACGGAAAAAGTTGAGTGGCTCTTTTGAAAAAGCAACACCATAGAGGTTTGGAGCCTGAAAAAGCATTCCTGCTTGCTCACTGATCTCAAAACCACAAAGAACATCGAAAATTCCATCACCTCTCCAGACTTGGGCATTTTTCTAAGGGAGAACATACTTCACGCCTTAGAAAATTTTTTGAATCACTTAGCATTCCTTTTGAAAAATTTTCCCTTAGAAAATTTCATTCATTCTTCAATCCATCTTGCCAGTGGTGAGAAAATTTCATCAACTTCTCTTAGAAAATTTTCATGAAGGAGCCTAGCATACTTAATCTTCCACTCACCACCCTGGATTTTATTTCACACTTAGAAAATATTTTCAGTTGAAGCTCCAACGCCTTAGGAAAAAAAAATTTATCACATCATCTTTTATCGCACTTCACACTCTAAGCACGTAGCATACTTGAAGAAAATTTGAAATCACGCCCAGCATTTTGTTTTTTACCCTACACGCCTTAGAACTTTTTCTAACACCTACCACCCTAGGTGCATATAGCACTTGCCATGGAAAACATGTTTCCAACGTCTTAAGCTCTTCACTCTTTAACTTACCTCCACCTTGGCGTATCTCATGTGTTATGGAGGATATTAGCCACGCCTTAGTAATATTTTCATCTTTACCTTCACCTTGGCGTACTTAGCATGTTTTATTATTCACATCATCCCACAGCCTAGCGCATTTAGCACATGTGGAAGGAATAACTCCAACGCCTCTTTGACTTTCTTCCATATTTTGTCTTCACATGCCCTCACTTGGGCGCATATTGCATGTTCATGAGGATGGGCGCATATCATGTATGAAGGAGGACAAACTTTTCAACGCCACCTTGGCTTCCTTATTTTTGTCTTTACATGCCTTGATTTGGGCACATTTTGCCCATGTAGGAGGATGAACTTTACTTAGAAATTTTCCTTGACTTTCTTATGAGGTGGGCGCATTTGGCACATAGAGGAGGATAACAACTTTTGACTACTTTGACCATTTGCTGCATGGGCGCATTTTGAAGGGGGTGGAGGATAAACTCAGACACTTAGAATTTTTTTTTACCTTCCTCTGCTTGCTTCCCATGCCTTACTATAAATAGTAAGTCTCTCAATTTTCATACTTCAAAAGTTCAAAATGATTTGAAATTTTGAATGTTGGATCTTCAAGACTTCTTCAACCTGTTGGCACTACTATTTCGGGTTGGCCTGCTATTTTTAGCCCATTTTTGAAAGTGATTTACTATAAATAGTAACTGCTCATTTCTGATAGCTCCACTGCTCAGATTAATTTGAAATTTGAATGAGGCGCTCCTCACCACGTGACCTGCCGGCTGACATTGACGCATGCACCTGATTTACTATTTTTAGCCTATTTCCAAAACGACTTACTATAAATAGTAAGTGCTCCGTTTGACTTGAAATTTTACCAGCAGATAGCCTGAAGGATACTGATCGCAATGGTTTACACCGGTTTTCGAAAATTC
This sequence comes from Sequoia sempervirens, assembly GCA_007258455.2. Taxonomy (NCBI): domain Eukaryota; kingdom Viridiplantae; phylum Streptophyta; class Pinopsida; order Cupressales; family Cupressaceae; genus Sequoia; species Sequoia sempervirens. The sequence goes on along the minus strand of VDFB02000008.1, from coordinate 214,460,504 downwards.
TGACTTTTGACCCCTCTTTTCAGGCTCCGAAGTTGGAAACCCTAATTCGCTCTGCATGCGTATCAAAAGATCTCTGTTTGCTCTCGTTTCTGTGGCATTGCGATCAGCTCGTGATTCTGAACTGCTGGGAAGCGGCTGCCGGGACGCACCTGCTAAAAATAGTAAGTTCCTTACTGAGTGGTTATCTCTGTTTGCATGTCACACCATCGCGAAGCTCTCGAAAAACCCATCAGGAATCACCCGACATGCAAAAGAAACCCTGACATGCAAACCCTAAAAATAGCCTCGGAAGACTGAATTCTGAAAGTGGTCGTCTCGTTTTGCATGTTATATCATTGCGAAGGTCTCAAAAAACCCAGAAGGAATATGCCAACATATAAAGAAAAACTCTGCATCTGAGCCCTGAAATTTGTCCCGGAAGCTGGACTGCTAAAAATAGTAAGTTGCCTGTTTTCGCTCGAATTTTGCATATGAGTAGTCTGATGTATTCTGAATGCAGTGTGACCATCGGAATCTCAAAAATGCTGGCGAATTGCTTGTAATTGCACACTTACTAAAAATAGTAAGTACCTCAAAATTCAATGGAAATTTGTTGAAAGCCTGTTGGAAGCATACTGACAACAATGTTAAGCTCAATTTCAATTTATTCACCCTATTCGACCTCAGACTGACCAGGAAAAATGAAACCCTAATTTTCAGACTTGGTCAATTTCACGCTTAAGCTCACTGACGGGCGCAACCCTCGAAAGGCAGACATCAGAAAAGAGACAGAGAGAGAGAGAGAGAGAAAAAAACAAAGCCGAAAGACCAGAATGGAGCAAAAATTAGGGGTCCCCATTTTGAATGGGGCGATGTGTGAAAAGGTCACAACAATACCCTCAAATGTGCCCAAGCTTGAGAGGGAGGTAAGAAAACGCCTAAGTGTTGAAAATTGAAAGTGTAAGGGTGGAGATGCGCCTAAATCAAGAGGTGGAGATAGAAAATATTCCAAGTTTCAAAAAATGGAAGTAGAGGTCCTTAAATGCGCCTTAGCAACCTACAGCAATGGAAACTTTTCTAAGTGTTGAAAATTGAAAGTGTAAGGGTGGAGATGCGCCTAAATCAAGAGGTGGAGATAGAAAATACTCTAAGTTTCAAAAAATGGAAGTAGAGGTCCTTAAATGCGCCTTAGCAACCTGAAGCAGTGGAAACTTTTATAAGTCTTGAAAATTGAAAGTGTAAGGGTTGACCTTGCCAAATGCGCTCAAGATAAAGAAGTTGAGAAAAAAAATTGTCTAAGGCATTAGGAATGAAAGTTGGCTTAGGTAAATGCGCCCAAGGTTGGAGAGATAAATAAACCTTAGAAATAAATATTTTTCAAGGGTAAAGAAAAATTAAATGTACCCCTTCGCCTTATACACATGAATTTCGCATTTTTTGAGGGGAATTTTCTTCTAGGTATTGGATATTTTCAACGGATAGATGATTTTGAAACTCTCCACGCCTTACCTGAGATTTTAAAGTGGAGATTTTAAGTGGGCGCTTGGTGGATGAAATTTTCTAGGCAGAGGATCTAAAATTTGTCTAAGGCATGAAGAATTTGGAGATGAAGTGAAACTCAAATATCAGGATGATATGCACCCTAGCTCACAGATGCTAAATGCGCCCGTGATGAAAATTATGAAGAAAGCAAGGTTTGCTAGAGAAAAATGATGAACACTATCAGATCCGAAGATCAACCAGACCTTGGAAGTCAGAGTATGAAAATCAGGTAAGTGAAGAGATTTTATATCATGAAGTGTTCTGATGCTCCTCTTTTTTTTGTTTTGTAGGATGAACACCGAGGCCAAAGCACGATGACTTGAGGTGATGAAAAAAGCACTCCAGGACAACATTATGAAATATGCCAACCAATTTTTTTCTTGAATTATCATAACACAAGCCAACACTACCAACTTGATTAGCGTTAGCATTAAAACTGAAATCCAAGCTTGAAAGAACTCAACGCCAAGAATGCACACTCAATCCCAAGGAAGGATAGGTGTTGTCATATGGCGGAGAAATTAAAGAACAATACTTGAAATGAAACAAACTCAACATCAAGAATGTGCACTCAAGATCCCACTGAGGGCGAGGTGCTAACATATGACGGAGTTATTAATTGAAAACTGAAATAAATAGGCGGTGAACCAGCCATGAGAATTTCCACGCTATCACTTGAACAGTGGGGGGAAAAACATTACAATACAAAACTAATTCATCCGCTGCGGCGGGCATCCACTTATGAGTGGGAATTCGCCACTTTACAGTGGGTGACTAAAGAGAGATTAATTGTTTTTTCTCCACACTGGCGGTAAACCATCCAGGGGTTACAAATGTATGAAATTATAACAAGTAATTGCAGCAAATAAAATAAATAGTTGTTAGTACTACTAATCAGCTTTACAATGAATTAAACAGCTGCAAATAAGAAAGATATGCTTCCAAATCCATCAGAGGTTAGAGTAACACTTCCTCTAACTCTTACAATACAATAATGATATAAAAATGTAGCTCAAACCATCATTATATCAAAAACTAACAAGTCTGATATAAAAATCTGCAATCTGGAAATGTCTATCAGCAAATAGCAAACTCATAAAAATGTTCACAACTCCTTCTAAATACCTCCAAATAAGCTGAAATGTTTTGCAAAGACCTTCTAGGAGGATGGCACCCAAACTCAAACTACAAAATTGCATCAAAAACTCAAGATATTATTCTTGCACAAATCCCAAAGCACTCATGAGATGGTACGGCCCTGTAGAGGGGTGATTTCTCTTGAAAAAATCAGAAACTTGGAATTAAAATCTAAAAACCTCCAAATATGGTCACCATTATCATAGAAATGCAATGATCAAATACCCATAACCAAAATAAATTCATACCAAAAGCTGTAAATGAAAACCACCTTCAGCTGTGTATACACCAGCAACATAAAAACTGAAGTTCTCACCAAAATTCACCAATTTTGAAGCACAATCTGCTAGTCTGATTGAGAAGCAGCAATAATACCAACTAGGTGTTATCTTTCAAACACGAAATTGGATTGGAACTAGGAGGTAAGCATCCCTCGAAGTAAAAAACAAGTTGTCATTCCGACAGCATAACATTAGCATAAACATTGGATAATCAGCTCTTCAAACAGCAGCAATATATAAGCTTTAGTTGGCAAATGAAGCAACAAGAACTCTTCAAATTCCAAGAAGTTGAATCACTTCAACTTCCAAAAGGGACGCCACCTTTTTGCCTTTTACTTTTTGAAATAATAAAATATCATTCAACTTCCCTTTTAGGCATCCATTTCATATTGCAACAATAAAGCATTTATTAAATAATTAAATGCTCACTTGACCCCTTTATGTCCCCTTCTTTAAAACAACTTGAAGTCATCAAGCCTAGGCGTGGGGTACAACTTCAAGACATGAAAATTGACTAAGTCTAAAACTCAGTCCAAGGAGATAACCAAATACAATGCCCAAGCTGCAACTAATGAATTGCTAAAAATAGCAAACTGACAAATGCCAAACTAAACCAAATTGATGATGATGCTTCTGCCAAAAATGAACTTACTAAAAATAGTAAATGCCAAAAATAGTAAGTTAACTTCAAAACCATCAGAAAGCCAAACTGAACACTGAACTGCAAAGGATTGAATTGCTGCTAGATAGATACTGCCAAAAGATAGACTTGCTAAAAATAGCAAACTGCTATAAATAGTAAGTCTGCACAACATCCTCTGAACGCCAACTGAGCAGTATCTGAAAGAGGAAACCCTAGTTTTATACTTCAGCTTAGCCTACGGATTTCCGGAAATAGGCTAAATCCAAAAGAAGAGTGTATGGCCAAAATGGGGACATTACACATTACAACCTCGGAAAGGAGATAAAGTTACATGTTTCAAGCTCCTTCATGATGTCTCAGCCACGAAGGGGAGATGTTGGAAGAATTAGCTAAGTGTTAGAATTTCTCCTCAAAAATCTAATGTACACCCAACTCAGGGAGGCAAGTGGCAAAGAAGAAATGATTGAGTCCAAGACTGGAGAATCCTCCAAGATCAGATGGGGAAATAATGAAGGCCAAGGCATTAGAAATCACCCTCAAGCACTTTCAAGTTAAAGAATGACAGTAGGATGTATTGAAAGTGGATGAATTCTTCTTAGGAATGACGTCCTTCTCTGACAGTGACCCAGCAGATGTTCTTCAACAATGACAACAGAAAGGAAGATCATCATCAAGCAGCTGAACGTACTTGCCATCTCAGTCCTAGAAGCTGAGATTGTGTTGGCCAAATTCATTCAGTTTGCATTCAAGAAGAGGAACAAGAACAATGCGAACGCGTTTCCAGACAGGAATCTTCTAGAAGATGGTGGACATTAATTGCTCATTTATTACTCCACTCTTCTTGGTGGCAGTTTTTAGGGTTAGGGTTTATGTGGCTCAATTTGAGCCCTTCATTGTAATTGAATCTAAGCCGTCTGTCAGAATAGGCCAACTATAAAAGGGGCATCCCCCCTCATTTGTACCTCATTAGATTAGGATCATAGAATAGTAAAGAGACTAATAGTGTAGCATAGATTGGTAGGATAGTTTGAAGGAGGAAAGTTTTTCCTTTGAAAACTTTGTAAGAAATTGTTGTGAACACTCTCTCAATAAAATGGGTTTTCATTGATGATGATCTCGTCTTTTGTTGTGAGTAGCTAGCAAGGTTTCTTCGTCCTTCTAATTCGAGTAGTAGCTTAAAGTAGAGTAAATTTCATTTCATGCAAGTAGATAGTAATAATGGAATGTGGTGTTTGATCTAAGCGAGCTTCGCTTATCCATACCACTAGCGGGCTCACTGATGGTGTGTTCGCCTTGTGTGGTCAACTAGCAACATTGTGGACCTAACTTCAATCACAGTTTGAATGATGGTATGCGTCGTTGTGATGGTATCTTCATGTCAAGTGGTGGTTTGAATATCTTTAGTCACCTCCCTTGAAGATTGTACCGACTCCGCGGAAGCTGTCCGACACGAGGCAAAGCGAAGTCCTGTTGAAGTTTGCTGAAGTTGACCTCCATATCCCGCACTTAGGATAGAATTTAGGCTTTCTAAACCTTGCACCCATTTTAATTCAGTACTTTCTGGTTAGTTTAGGAAACAAGAGTTTTATAGACAATACCTTTCGAGCATTCAAATTCCTTTCTCCGTTATTGAACAATTTTGTAAGTCCCCTTGAAATACCAGCAAATCACATCGAGCCAACTGAGACTATCCACTGCATGAAGGAACCTTGGAGTTGAATGCATGATCTTTCTAGCAATCTTAACATGCAAGAGATTTTGTTCAAGAGAGGATAGAGTAGCCGTTGGTGAACTTTATTCTGTGTTGGTGCAGTCATGAAAAACACATCAACAGGCGAACTTGGCAGTTGCTTAGCCATCTCCATAGTAGGCTAGGGCGGACTTTATCATGTGCTTGCCACCTCCATTTTCTTCTAGGCGGACTTCACCATGCGCTAGACCATATGCATGGCGGACTTTGTCTTTCTTTTGCCATCCATTCTTCATGTCTAGGCGAACTTGGTGATGCTTATGCCATGCTTACTCTTCCTAACATTTGGATGAATTTCTTGCTTTCATCTGGATCATCTGGAAGAAAACCATCGCCTGGAGATTTTCTCTTGCTTTTTGTACTTGCAGGCACAGATTTTTTATTCTGAAGATAGAGGCGTTGTTACCATGACTTGATGGACCCAATCCTAGGTCAACTTTCAAAAAAGCTGAAAAATGCAAAAAGCAAAAAGCAAAAAAGCATGCCAAAAAAGTTACTTCCTGGATTGGTCCCAAAGTGCTAAAAATAGAAAAAAGCAAAAAGCAAAAAGCGGAATTCCACAAAAATAGGAAGTGTTAGAATTGACTCAAAGCAATGGCGTTCTTTGTCCTGCGGACCTTCTGAGCACTTTGACGACGTATAGGCACTATTCTGGGCTTGAAAACTCTACTTGACCCAAGTGATCTCTCAAAACTCTAACTCCAAACTCTCAAAGCAATGGACTTATGAAATTGCAACTCGAAGGACAAAACCCTAAAAAGAAAACCACTGGGGGTCCCCATTTGTAATGGGGCGATGTGTGAAATAGGTCACAACAAGACCATTTGAAGACAAGCAAGCAAACTGAAAAATATAGAAACAGCAAGTTGAAGGGTTGTATGAGAAGTGTTTGATAATATTCCTTGAGGCCTAAATAAGTAAATTAAGGGTTGATATTGCAAGGGAATCTACAGTGATATAAGAAGTGTGAGCATTGTCATTTTGGTCTATCCCTCTCCTTTAGGTGAAAAACCCTAAAGTGTTAGAAGGTCATAGTAACCAAGATCTTTGTTTCGCATTTTGGTAACACTGATGATATTCCTTGAAGACAAATTTAGATCAAAAGTAGCAAGGGATATTACATCTAGTGAAAAAAGAATAAATGGGAAAGCAAGCTTGATCAAATGTGACAAGGCCTAAAGCTCTCAAACATGTATATCGGAGGTGAATCACAAACATTGCTAATTATTTAACCTCATAGGAAGGTACGCAATCATCCTATCACACTTGAGGGTGTAGCCATCCGCGACCTTCACTCTTATGCCCTCAAATTCTTCAGTCTGAATTCCACGCCTTTCAACTAGCCTTGCATCAATGAAATTATGCGTGGCACCTGTATCCAATAAGGTAGTGATCTTCTTCCCAGCTAAGACCCCTCGCATTCTAAAAGAGCCCTCTCACTGTATGCTTGTGAGACGTGCTTCTTGAAGCTTTACTTCCTCCTCCGTTTCGGTGCCGTTTTCAATCTCATTCTCAGATTTTTCCACCTTGGATTCCTCATGCTCAGTGTGGATCTGATTTTTCAAATTCAAAGTCCTCATAGTATGCCCACACAACTCAGTTAGCCTTTCCCTTAGGTCTCAAAGGACCGTCGTGGTTTGCATCATATGGTCCTTACAATAGAAGCACAACTTCTTCCTACGCAAGTCATCGATGGTTTCTTTGTCTAAAGGGGCTGCTGATTTCCCTTTAGAATCTGATTTCTCATTCTTCTTAGGAAATGCTTTTCCGTCCCTGTATGAAAATGACGCTTTAGATGAGGACTTATTTTGCGGAGCTGCAAGTTCCATGCTCCTAGCTTTTTTCATAGCCTCCTGTAGGGTCGGGGGATCAAAAGCTTTGATCCAACCTCTCAATGGTTCCAGGAGTCCTTCAATGAATAACACCAGCAACCTTCTTTCGGATATGTTGGGAACCATAACTAACAACTGCTGGAAATCACCTATATATCCCTCCAAACTCCCAACCTACTTGAGTCGGGCTAGATCTCTAAAATATGTTTCTGGATCTTTCCTATCAAAGCGTTCAATCAACTGATTAACAAACTCCTAATAAGAAGTAAAACAATCATGGTGCAGGGTCACCAACCCATGGTACCACCAATCGTGGGTTGCTCCCTTTAGATGCAGTGTAGCATACTTAATTGCGTCTGCCTCTGCCATAGGTTGAAGGTTCAAGAAAGTATCCAACTTATGGACCCAAGACTGAGCTGTAACTGTCCCACTGCCATCAAATGTGGGTAACGTGAGTTTGCTGGTGGCATGCTTGAGATCACTGTGTTGATCTTTGTTTTGTCCTCTTGGTCTCCGATTCGACCTGTCTCTGTAATGCTCTCTTCTTTGACTCAAGAATTTGTCAAAGCTTAGGCGTTCTCTCACCTGGGGTGTCAACAATTCCCATTCATCATTAGCGGCCATGAGAGTGTCTACAAATATTTCCTCTCTTTCTTCTTCTGCGTTACCATATTCTAATTCATCCCTTAAAAAGGTAGGACAAGTGGGTCTATCTGCAGTTCGTGAAGGGGCACAATACGCCCTAGGTGTCCCAGCCACACTCCTGTTATCCTCTGCAACCCGGTTCTGCTGTATCCGCGGAACAAACTGCCGCATCGTTGTTGTGAACCCTTCAAAAGCCCAAGTCATCCGCTCGAAAAGCTCTCTACCATCTATGTCTTCATTGTTTTCCTCATTTCTTCTTTCATTTCTCAGTGGACCCTCTTCTTCCCTGTCACCCATTCCTACTACTGATATATCGTCAAACGGGTTATCCTTTTGCCAATTGTCTACTTGCTCTTCCCTTCTGCGAGTGTAGTACCTAGTATGACCTCTCATGTGAAACTTTGACCCTCCAGGATGGCAGGATCAAGGCTCTGATACCACTGTAGTGTTCCACCACTCTGCTGATTGGGTTTAACTGTGATTTTTGTAGGTCTGATTTTTTCGTTTGTTTTGGTATTTTGCTTTTTTTTTTTTTTGTGTTTTTGAGTTTACTTGATAATAATGTGAAATAAGAGCTAAGAACATGTACATGAAGTGAAGACTTTAAATGAACTAATCTACTAAGACACAGCTGATAAAATACTTGATATTCGAAGCCAATACGAGTTCTTCATTACATTAAGGATTACATGAAATAGATGACTTACATAGGATTTCAAACTAGTTACATCATATGCAATATTTCACTTACAGCCTTACAACACAGTGAATAGTGATTTGCTACAGTACCAAACCCTAATGAAGTGCATGCAGCTCTTAAAGGCCGAACTTCTCCCAACAAAAAACGAATTGGAGAGCTTCCTAGGGCAAAGGCACCCCCTTTTGGAGTAATTGCAGCATCTATAAGGAGGCGTTTCTTTTCCTCTTGTTGCTACAAACCCTCAAAGCAAGGCGGCTGGCTGTAGATGCATAAATCAGCTCCCCAAACCTTCTAAAATGCAAACAACTCCTTCGTAGTTGCAAATGGAGTCCCTACCAATAAAACCCCTTCCAAAAGATGGCTCTAATCACTTGCAAATAGCAAAATATGGCTCCAAATGATGCCTTCAAACTCTGACCAGCAACTTTAAGGTGGTGTTTCACACCATCAAGAAGCCTGAAAACGAAGAACAAAGCCCCTCCAGGCTTACCCACTGCAGCAATCAGGAAACCCTCGTCTCCCTCTTCCTCAATCTCCAACTCACAAGCTCAAGCAAGCAAAATATCTCAACAACATGAGGGGGTCGAACTTCTCCTCTTTCTTTTATAATTTTACATTGAAATCACTATTCATTAAAGTGAGTACTATTCACTTAAGTTATAACTTTTTTCCACTCTAGTAATGAATAGTAACTAAAAAATATAAAGTGACCCCTCCATTTTAAAGACACATGGTCCCTAGACCAAGGATGGTGAAATTAAAGGTGAAGATCATAATTTTAAGCACAATTATCACGCCAAATGCCAAATTCACCCCGTCACCATACTCCAGATATCAACACTGCAAATTCACGACCAAGTGCCCATTCAAGTGACCCTCTATCCAGAACCATTAGCCTGCGAGGGTCGATGTGATAGGCTAATCCTCTAATTCTCGGAAGATCAATTAGAAGGGGACATTACACCCATCCCCCCTTATCATAGGTTTGTCAAATTCAATCTTAAGAAATAAGGCCTTTCTCAGATTTGCCTACCCATTCAAGGCCTCCCTAATTTGTGATAATATTAACAAGAAATAACCTTCCAAACTCAATAAATTCTCAAACAATTCTTTCTACAACAAGCTTGATTCTCCTAGAAAGTGTTTTAGCAATATTTTCATAAGCAACAATAAATGTGACTTAAAGCATAAACCTCCTCCAATTTCCCTTAGGGATGGTGTTTATAAGCCTTGCATTGACTAACCTATAATTCCTATTTTGAAGGCCTAACACATTTTTAGTTAAGTTAGTCGATCAGCATACTTTATTCTCCAGTAAACTTCCATCAAAAGACCATCCAGACATGGAGACATCTCATTCTCTATGCCTTGCTTAATTACATCCAGCTCTTATAATTCTAACTCTATAAACAAAAAGTTCCTCCCTGGCTTGCAATATAAGCCTTAGATTAATTTTGTGTTGATGTGTCTTTTTAATGTTACAAAATGCAAATTTATTAATTCTGGATTTAGAATAATATAAATACTACATACACTTATGAAACAAGCTCTTTTTCTTATATTTCTAGTTAGTACTTGACACTACTTTATCTTCAAAAAGCATATTAATTTCTATTGCATTACCAGTACAATAAATAACAAGAAAAACTGTTTCATATTTATTTATACCTCCAAATATCGTGGAAGCTAGCACATAAGTTAACTGCACGATCAGCATCTACAGACATTAGTGTTTGAATTTCTCCAGTTGAGAAAATTGTTCTCTCTGAAAGATTGATAGACAAGCACTACAGAAGAAACACCATGTATTAGTGCAAACGAATCAAAAACACAAAGTGTCTTAACCTTGCAAAAAGACAGCTGAATTTTTTGTCCAAAACAAATATAAAGTGGTAAGAATCAGATATTTCTTTAGTTCAATTCAGATGATGAAATAAATGCTAGACAAAGTATGAATATACAATGATCAAGGGAAACATATACTAGTCAAGCTTATGAAGGTACATAATCAACGAAAGCATGAGAAACATTGATCTATAACCTATTGATGGAGACAGATCTTTCAACAAATGGGGCTCCTCCAAACATTGATTTCAATACATAAGCATGGCTTGAAACATTCAGTTGTACCATAAATATAATCTATGATAACATGTCATGATAAATCCAATCAAAAACTGAGACCTAGAAGTCTCTTTCTAATCAAAATTGAAAACCAAAAGCTCTAGAGGATCTAGCACATGCAACATTAACTAAATTAATTTATGTTTTACACCTTTTGGTACAACATAGTGATAATGCTTGCCCGTAGTTGCAGCTTAAGCTTTGAGAGTAGAAATGTATACCATGCACCCAAAAACGCCCTGCAACCATGTCCAAACAATGAACCTCAATTAAAAGAATAATTTTTTTAATCTTGAAGGATGGACCTTGTAATGGAGTAAATAATATCCATGATGTCATAACCATGCATGGTCTAACCCTCATTCTTTTTTTGAAAAACAGTGATCTCTAGAGAAGAAAATACAAAATAAAAAATTTATGAAAGGAAATATTTTAATGTCCATGGATAACCAAATCAGAAAAATATTTTTCCATCCATCAAGGAAATATAACTAAAACCCATTTCGTTTAAAACTGTAGAAAACAAATCTTAGAAATTAGCCACCATTCACACTCATAATAAATATATCATATGCATGTATAGTTGTATATGACACAAATACCAACAAGATCCATGTGAGAGTTCAAAAAAATCACACATGCAAATACGATTCCATTAGAGAGAACATGATACTAAAAGGAACAAATCTTGATCTTAGTTCAACAAGCTCACATAAGTTCCCTTTTTCGCATTTTGCTACTTTAAATGTACAAGTCAATATTATAGTGTGTCCTCAAATATATGACCCCATAAAGTTTACCAATCACACTTAGCATACACATTACAGGAAATTCCCTAGTGAAGGACCCACAGACTAGCCAGTTCAACGACTATCAAAAGAAAAAGTCATTGGCCAAGACAAATGTTGAGAATAGCTCACAGAAAACCTAAATCTCTTTGAACCACCTAGTATCCAATATCTAACAATTTACTTCAAATTGAAGCATTTCTTACCAATCGATAAATTTGTGATACAAGTGCAAAGTGTAGAAAGCAAAAACAAGATAGATGAAATTTTCCAAAATTGAAGTATCAAGCTTATTATTAATGTGGATTAGATGGATTTTTACAAGAGTATCTTTGCATTGGAAGATTAATACCAAACAACAGTCATAGCATCCAACAACTAGGCATGCCCACACACCTTATTAGCTCATTAGGACATGTTGCTAGACAGATTTGTGGACATTTTAATTTGGCACTTTTGTATGAAAACCCTTGCCAAATATGATCTAATTTTTCTGATTTCGACACCTTGGAATTTCGTCAAATAGTTTGGCAAACAACCTCCTTCCAGCTGATAAGTGTTTTCTACTTTTTGATTTGAGTTTATATGACAATAAGAATGCATAAAATGACTTCTAACAATGCTAAAAGACTTCAAACTACTTATGCAATTGAAGAGATATGTAATTGCAAATATTTCTGATTCTTCAAACATGAAATGTTATGCAATTAAGCAAATAAGCATCGACAGCTGCGAGACATTTTGACAAACATATATCGTGCAATCCCAACTCCAAATGATATTGCAAATGAATGGTCTCCAATTGTTTACAAACTCTTGCCAATCCCCTATTGCAGATCGCTTTTCAAAGAGACACAATGTACAAGATGAAATGTGTAATGTCCCCATTTTGCGAGCATCAGAGTTCGTAAGAATTAGCCTATCATTTGACCCTCGTAGGCTAACAATTATAGATAGAGGGTCTCATATGGCAGTTACTCGGAGTTTAGGGACATTACTCTTCAGCTGGATTCAGGTTTTGGCATTTGCACAGGTTTTTTGACTCAGATTGGCATACTGTAGAAACCCTAGTTTCCCCTATTCTCCGAATCTGACAGTTTTCTGAGTCTTTTCTGACGTTTTAGGTTTTTTTGCAATTTTTGAGTTTTTGAGCAATAAATGAATGGTACGATTTTGCTTGAAATTAATGATAAATTCTATAAAAATGCTGAATGGCCAATATGCATAGGAAATACAAGATATAATGAAGGTGTTTCATCTATTATTCATATGAGCTCAATACAACATGGATCTGCTAACATGCAATAAAGAATACACTCTTTTTAATGAGAAAAAACCTGGTAAACAGCAAGCTGTAGATGAACAATAAGGTACGGCTGAGTTGATTCCTTCCTTCTCCCTCCGTCTGGTAACCAAGAAATGTCCCAGTAGGCTAGGCGCTTGAGTGAGTGTAGATGAATGACCAAAAATAAAGGCGTTTCCTTGCGACTGGAAGGTACGGCATCTGAATGGTATGGCCTGTCAGAAGTACGGCTGCAGCAGCAGCAATGAATGCAGGTGTACGGCTATCTTGAAGTTTCTCCAGTTCTCTCTGAAAGGTACGCCTTGATGAATGGTTGTCTTCTGAATGAAAGAATATGCTGAAGCTCTGTAAATAATAAACTCTGAAGCTCTGTGATTCCTCCTGAATGACGAAACCTCTGCTGCAATAAATCAAGTGCTATTTCACACCCTCTGAATTGCTTCCGATGGAGATGGCTCGTTCCCTAAGGAATTCGAACTTAAAACCCTAAAGTCTCTTGCTCAGATCAAAGTTGATCAGTTCTCAAAATCAATAATCTCATAATGGCACAAAAACCAATGCAAAACCCCTTTATCTCTCAAAAGTGCGATTTCCACAAAGATAGGGTTTTAATAAAATATTCACTTTTAATTCTTTTAATTTCTCCATAGTCCTCAGCCAAATTATTATAATAAATAATAATCAATAACTGGCCCCTTTCTGATGATGGCGCACCCCTCAAGAAGAATCACTTAAGTTATAATTTAATATTATAACTTTATATTATAATCATCAATAATTAATATTTAATTAATATAATTAAATATTAATATCTTCCTCGTTACTCATCCGATGACTGATCCGTCTGAAGCTGACGAACTCTGAAGTGATTCTGAACGCTACCAATCTCATACTGCTAAAAATAGCAGGGGTCCCACGCTGACTGCCAGGAACTGCTAAAAATAGCAACTCTGCAAAAAGTCTTCGATCGAGCCCAAACGAAAGACTATTGATCAAACTCTGCTAACTGAAGCTGAGCCAAGCTCCGAACTGACCCTCTATCCAGTCCATTAGCCTACGAGGGTCGTATGATAGGCCAATCCTGTGCTCTGAGAAATGTCACTGAGAAGGGGACATGACACATACTTACTATTTATAGTAAGTCACTATTCAGGGTTTCTATTTTTAGACAGGCATCCAATCACATGGAGAACAGGGAGAGTCGACTCCTGGCTCAGACGGGTTAGCAATCAGACAAGTACATTAAGAGATATTAAAGTTTAAGTGACTTAAGTGATTTATTTAATATTTTAATATTATTATAAAGTTATAAAGTAACTTTATAATAATAAAGTCACTTTAATATAATAAAGTGTGTTAAGTGAATAATTTAATGTGGAAGTAAATCTTTTATCCCACATTGGCCAGGAAGGTGTTTGAGCTCTCTTAAGGAAAGGATAAAAGGAGAGGCAAGAGCTCATTCTTAGCATCCAGTTGATGAATAGTATTTTGATTGATTTTTATTGTGGAGCCTAGGGCTTTCGCAATTTTCTTCTTTGATCATAGGAAACGAAAACTTCCTATTGATAGCAATTTTAAAGGTGTGAAATAACACCTAAATTATTGCAGTTGTGGGAAAGAATACTTCAATTCTTTCAATTGTGCAAATTGGTGAAGTTTTCTATAAGGGTTTGAAGTTTATTGTTGAAGAACATTTATAGTTGGTTGTGAATCATCCTTCTTTGGCACATGGAGTTACATCATTCTTGTTGGGAGAGACTATCAACAAATTATTCAAGGTTTTAAGAGCAAATTGCAAGTTTTCATCTGCTGCTACAGTACCCGCGTGAACAGTTGATTTGCTATAGTACACGTGAACAGTGCTTTTGCTACAGTAGACGTGAACAGTGAAATCGCTATAGTAACACGTGAATAGTGCCCGTGCTACAGTGATTGCTACAGTGAGATGCTTGAGTTTCACACTTTCCCATGTAAAGTCTCTTTTCTGACCTGCATTGTGTTGACGTGGTTTTTGAGACCGCACCAACACAGAATAAAGTCTCCCAACGGACGCTCTATCCTCTCTTGAACAAAGTATTCAGCATGCTAAGATTGCGAGTAAGATCATGCTTTCAACTCCAAGGTTCCTTAAGTGCGAATAGGCTCAGTTTGGCTTGATGTGATATTGCTGGTATGTCAAGGGGACTTACACAATTGTTCGACGGTTGACAGCAGACAGCGGACTAAGGGTTTTCATGTAATTCAAATGATTTGGCAGGTGAGCACGGGATTCCTAATTCTAACCGGAAATGAACTGAATTTAAAGGGTGTAGGGCCTAAGAAGTTCTAATCTATTCTAAGGTGTGGGACATGGCGATCAATTCTCACAGGCTTCAACCAAGCTCCGTTTTGCCTCACTTCGGACAGCTTCCGCGGAACTGGTGCAATCTTCAGAGGAGTGACTTAAGATGTTCAGATCACGATTTAGCATGAAGACACCATCAGAACGACGCATGCCAACACATAAACCATAATCGAAGTTAAGCTTCACAAGGTTCCAGTTGACCACGCAAGGCGAACCCACCGTCAGCGAGCCCGCTAGTGGTATGGACAAGCGAAGTCTTGTTCAAATCGAGCACCACATTCCACAATTACCAAGTACTTGCATGAAATGAAATCTACTTTTCTTTAAACTACTTTAAGATGCTACGTGAATTGGAAGGACAAAGAAGCCTCAACAACTATTCACAACAAAGAAGGATTCACCATCAATGAAAAATTCTTTTATTATGAATGCATACATGACAACTTCTTACAAAGTATCCAAAGGGAAGACTTTCCTTCCTTTTCAATCTACACTACTTTACTTTCTATTCTATCAACTTCTCTCTACTCCTCTAAGCTCTGCTTCTAATCTAATAGATTACAAATGACGGGGGCTCCCCCTTTATATAGCTAGCCAAGTCCCAAAAGACGGCTAGGGTTACAATCAATAGAGTGGCCAGAATCGTGCCACCTCAGCCCTAAACAAGATTTGCCCTAAAAACCGCCACAAAGGAAAGTGGGGTAATAAATGCGCCATAATGTCCACCATCATCCTTCTAGAAGATTCTGTTTGCAGACGCGTTCACACTGTTCTTGATCTTCTTCCTGACTTTTGTTCTTTAACTTCTTGTCACTTGAGCTAACACTTAGCCAATTTTCGCAACCTTCTCCCTTCGAGGTTGAAACTCGTAACTTCATCTTCCTTCGAAGGTTGTGATATCATCGTGCTTCACCACTTCCAGACATCGTGCTCTGGCCTCGACGTTCCTCCTGCAAAACAAGCGAGGAGAAGAGTATTAGAACACTTCATAATATAAAGTCACCTTACTCACCTGATCTTCACACTCCAACTTTCAAGCGTTCATCGCCTTCACTAGCCAACTTCATCCTTCAAGATTTTCCAACATCCTGACTTCAACTATATTTCCCTTTACTTTTCCAGCTGAGGTGTTTGCAATTTTGATCTCATTCATCTCTGGCTCCAGAAGATTATCATCACGAAGAATTCGAGCAAATTCACCTAGGCAGTTTCTTTCAAATTCATCATCTGGAGAATTTTGCCTTGAAAACACATTTTCTTCACATTTGCCTTAGAAAATTTTAAAATTTCCCCTTAGGAAAATTCATCAACCTGGTGCCCATCAAAAATCCTCACCCCCGGATCCTCAGCAAGCTGTGGAAGACCTTAAAATCCCCTCCTCATCGATAATCTTTGATACCCAGAAGAAAATTTCCTCCAGAACGCTTCGAATCCATGGGTACCCAACGAACGGGTTCATTTAATTTTCTTGAATTTGAACTTTAGAAAATTATTTCCCTGCGAAATTTAAATCCGTTTTTCACATCTGTGAAGATTTCTTGTTGCTCTGACTTGGAAAAATTTTATATCAACCCGTGCAGCTGGCATTCATCTCAGGCAATTCCGCTCGTGCTTCAAGAAAAACTCCATCACCTCTCCAGACTTAGGTATTTTTCTAAGGGAGAAAATATTTGTGCCTTAGAAATTTTTTTGAATCACTTAGCACTTTTTAAAAAAATTTCCCTTAGAAAATTTTATTCATTCTTCAATCCATCTTGCCTGTGGAAAAAAATTTCACTTAGAAGATTCTCCTGCAAGCACACCATTTTAACTTCCAACATCTTTACTGCCTTAGGGAAAATTCATTATTTTGCAATGCCAACGCCTAGCAATTTGTTTCACCTCATATTTTATTTCACACTTGGAAAATACCTTCACTTGAAGTTTCAACGTCTTAGGAAAAAAAAATTCTCCAACACTTAAAAAAAAATATTTCACCCTTTTTTTACTTGAGGCGCCTAGCATACTTAAGGAGAATCACGCCTTGGCATTAGAATTGAAGAGGAAAAAAAATCACACCTTGAAATATTTCTAACACCCTCCACTTTAGGCGCATAACACACTTGATGAAGGAAAACGCCTAGCACACTTGAGAGGAAATTTAAAAATCACGCCCAATATTCACCTTGGGCGCATTCTTGATGTGGAGGAGGATAACGCCTCACTTTTACCTTGTTTACCACGCCTTGGCACAATTTTCATCTCATTTACCACCTTTAGTCACCTTTTACCATCCAAACATGGGCGCATTTTGGAGGTTATGAGGGATGAAGCACATGCAACGCCACCTTGTGACCTTTGAGCTCCCTATTTTGTCTTGACATGCACTAGTTTGGGCGCATTTCACCCCTTAAGGAGGACGAACTCCTTTGACTTGTTGACTAGCTTTTACCTTGAGCGCATTTTCTTGTGGGTGGAGGATGAAACTTTCAAACGCCTTGGAGTGACTCTTCACCTTCTCCGTTTTCGTCTCTACATGCCTTGTTTTGGGCGCATTTTGCCCATGTAGGAGGATGAAAAAGTTGACTTCTTTGACCAGCTTATGACTTGGGCGCATTTCACCATAGGAGGAGGATAAACTTCTTAGAAAAATTTTGAGCTCCAGCTTTTCCTTGAGGGCGCATTTTGCTATAGGAGCAGGATGAAACATGTTGACTCCTTTGACCTTTCCTCTCTTGGGCGCATTTTCGCCTTGCTTGTGGATGAAAAGCTTTGACCACTTTGACCATTTGCCTTTTGGGCGCATTTCTACCCAGGAGGAGGACGAGTTTGCCTTAGAATTTTTTTTTCTTGATGTCTCTTTGAGCTAGGCGCATTTTGCTATAGGAGCAGGATGATATTTGTTGACTTTCTTTGACTCACTTGTTTTGGGCGCATTTTGGGGTGGCAGGAGGATGAACTCATTTCATAAAATATTTTTCATCATCTTGAAGGCAAGCATGGCGCATTTTGAGGTACCTACAGGATGAAACTCAGACTTAGATATTTTCTCGACCTCTGCCAGCCTAATTCATGTCCTGCTATTTATAGTAAGCCTCCAGATTTTCATACTTCGGAAGCTCAGATTGCCATGAAATTTTAAACACTGGATCCTCGCGACCTCATGGTCCTGTCGACACTGCCATTTTTAGCTGACCTGCTATTTTTAGCCCATTTTCGGAGGTGGTTTACTATAAATAGTAACCTCATGTTTTTGATAGCTCCCATGCTCCGATCGTCTTGAAATTTTAATGAGGCGCTCTCACCACGCGGACCTCTGGTTGACACTGACGATGCAACCGGGATTTACTATTTTAGCCGCCAAATTGACTTACTATAAATAGTAAGTGCTCCAATCGACTTGAAATTTTATCAACAGATAGCTTTGAAGGACGCTGGACGCGTGGTTTAAACCGGTTTTCGAAAATTTTGACTTTTACGCTCTATTTTTAGGCTTCAAGCCGAAACCCTAATTTGCTTTGCATGCGATCAAATGAACTCTGTTTCCCTTCGTTGTGGTAATGCGATCAGCTCGTGAATCAATGCTGGAAGCGGCCGCTGACACACCTGCTAAAAATAGCAAGTTCCTTACGAGTGAGTATCTTCGTTTGCATGTCACACCATCGCGAAGCTCTCAAAACCCATCGGAATTATCCGACATGCAAAAGGAACCCGACATGCAAACCCTAAAAATAGCCTCAAGGTCAATTCAAAGTGGTCGCCTCGCTTTGCATGTTATATCATCGCTAAGGTCTTGAAAACCCGTATGAATATGCCGACATGCAACGAAAAATCTGATCTGAGCCCCGGAATTAGCCCCGGAAGCTAGACTGCTAAAAATAGTAAGTTGTCTGTCGCTCAAATTTTGCACGCAGGCAGCCGACGGCTCTGAATGTAGTGTGACTGGTCTGGAATCTCAAAATAGCTAACAAATCGCCTCTAATTTCACACTTACTAAAAATAGTAAGTACCTCGACCGATGAAATTTTGCTGAGAGCCTGCTGGAAGCACACTAACACCAATGTTAGTGTTAAATTTCAAGTTATTCACCTTACTCGACCTCAAACTGACAAGGAAGACTCAAACCCTAATTTTCAGACTTAGCCAAATTCACGTTTAAGCTTGAAGGCGGAGAAATCCCGAAAAGCAGACCATAGAAAAGAGACAGACGGAGAGAGAGAGACACACAAAAACCAAAGCCAAAAAGACCAGAATGGAGCAAAAATTAGGGGTCCCCATGTGAATGGGGCGATGTGTGAAAAAGGTCACAACACATTGGAGTTCTGGGTGTTATTCTCCAGTCCTAGCGGATTAAATCAGGTTCTCAATGCACTCTGTTTTCTTACTTTAATTTGTTTCAGACTTGTAATCAATTTGGTAAATGTTCAAAGATTGCTGTGTAAGTTCTAAGGATATCATACTATCGAATAAGTGCCGTTATTACTAATCAGAATGAATGCAAGGTTGAAGACCAGTTTGATCATGTTATGGACGCTCTATTTCAGACATTTTGTAGCTTATTTCTGATCTGTTGTAGCTTCTAAATATCATCAGAAATCTTTTATTCT
This sequence comes from Sequoia sempervirens, assembly GCA_007258455.2. Lineage (NCBI taxonomy): Eukaryota > Viridiplantae > Streptophyta > Pinopsida > Cupressales > Cupressaceae > Sequoia > Sequoia sempervirens. The sequence continues at coordinate 214,440,850 of VDFB02000008.1, read as the reverse complement.
GCAATTATAATCTGTTGTTACCAAAGAATCGCAGTTGGAGATCATAAACTGGTATTTACCTTTTGTTACCATGCCTATTATTGACTGAAATAAGTCCAGAATTACTGCTGTGCACATTTTTGGGTGCTATCTTACCATGGCTGTGTGTAAGTAATGTTCTAGACTGAGTCTTTAAGTGTTGTTCAAATTCTGGGTTAATCTAGTTTGTGACAGTCATGCCTACACTCAGAAAATCCACGAAATAAGTAAAGGGAGGAATAAGGTTGCATATCTATTGTTTGAAAATATGTCCATTGTCATGTTTGCATGATAAATGTTTGTGATAATGCCTATGAGTATCTTTCATGATAGTACAGTCACATACATTCATTGAAAGGCTGCATCTAGTCATGACTTGCATACTATTTTATTACAGTCATTTAGATTATCTCTTTCACCACATGTTCAAGCATCTTGGCATCAAACCAAACAATCAAACACAAACTGAAAACACAAACAACAAGCTCGGATTTTACAAGATAATTGTTTGACAATATTCCTCAAGGCTCAAATTCAGAGAATAATCATTGGGAGTGCAGTAATTCAGTTGGGGGAGAACATAGGGTTCTTACAGTGGTATCAGAGCTTGAATCCTGCCATCCTGTTTTGCTTTGCAAAAATAAAGGTTTCAGAATATTAAGGGTTTTCAGTTGGGACAGCGAAATGGCCATTATGGCAAAGTTGTTTAGCAATAAACAGGCATTGAAAAATCTTGAACAATCACAATACAAGCTCAGTTGAGAGTTGCTGCGTTTAGAGCAGACGCTTTCAGAGTTTGGACTACCTAAAGGATCCAATTCATTTCCTTCCAGCAAAGGTCGGACACCACAAAACAAAGAAGTTATTAGCATGTTTAAGGAGTATAGCACTCTTCCTCAAAAAATTAAGAAGGAACTTCATTTCATGAGTTACATGGATTTGCACCCGAGTCTTTGCCATAAGACATAATTTGCAAGAAAGAAATATCACACTATAGCTCATGAATTGTTTACACATGAAATGGATAGAGAATCTACACATAAGGATGATACAACTCTTCATCAAAATGATTTGGTATCTTCAAATTCCTATGAAGTATACAGAAATTTATATGATGAATTTGGTAGACATGCTGATTTGATTCAAGAAGACACTAGCACAGTTTTAGGTAATGATTTATCTACATCGTCCTTGCAAGAGGTGACTCAAGACGTTTCTACTATGGAGGCTACTTCTGATTTTCATAGCAGCAATGATGAAACTTTGCATGAGCATGAGACAACAGTGTTTTCACAGGTGCAAATTGATCATATTGAATTGTCACATGAAAGTACTCAAGAATTGGGTACTAATGATGTATTGTATGTGGAGGATTCATGTCATGGTGAGTCTGATTTTCTAGATCAGACCTTTGAAAACAAGCTAGAAGATTCATATGTTGATATGGAATCCCAGAATCGTGCTTTGGATGGGCATGCAGTTACTTTGGGAGTGGAACTGTATGAAGATACTGTCATACCAGCAACTTCTACCTTATCAGTTGAGCCATCCTTCGAGGTACAAAGCAGCAGTACCTTAGATGTTGAGTTGTGCATGGATGAAAGCACACATGATGTTGCTTATCATGTAGTGAGTGATGACAAATCAGCCTCATATCATAGTGCATATTGTGAACAGGAAAACTTGTATGGGGGTCATGTTGATGTGATTTTTATGACCGCACCAATCAGCAGAACAAAATAGTCTGAAGGCTATTCAGTTCTCTCTTGATCAAAGTATTCCGTGCACTAAGATTGCGAGAAAGTTCGCACGTTCAACTCCAAGGTTCCGAATACTTAGAATACCCTCAGTTGGTTTGATGTGAGTTGCTGTGTTCTCACGAGGGGACTTACACAATTGTTCAAGTTCTTGCAGTTAACAGTAGGTGAATGATTTGAAGGGGATTTTGTGCATGTGATTTGGCAATAAGTTCGTTTTCCTAAAACTAACCAAAAATATGCAGAAAGTAAATGAGTGTAAGGCCTAAGAAACTTATATTCTATTCTAAAATGCAGGATATGTGGAGCTCAATTTCGGAAGACTTCGACCAAATTTCACCTAGCCTCATGTCGGACAGCTTCAGCAAAATTAGTGCAATCTTCAAAGGGATAGTAAAAGATGTTCAAATTATAATTTAGCATACATATGCCATCAAGACGACGCATATAAGTATACAAATCACAATCGAAGTTAAACTCAAGATAATTTCTAGTGGACCACACAAAGCGAACTTATCATCAACAAGCCGCTAGTGGTATGGAATGAAATGAAGCTACCTCAATAAAACACCACACATCAAAGTAAACTACCTGCATGAAATGAAAATTATGCTACTTGGATCCGAAAGGAAGAAAAGACCTTGCTAGCTATTCATGACAAAGACGAATTCCACCATCAATGAAAAGATCTATTATCATGAAAGTGTTACACAAAAATCTCCACAAAAGTTTTCAAAGGGAAAACTTTCTTTCTTCTCCACACTATGCTAAGCAAAATGTCTACTATGCTCTACTCTCTAGTCTCCAATCTCTAACTCAATTCTGATTCTAATCTAATGAATTACAAATGAGGGGGGACTCCCCCTTTTATAGGTAGCCCAGTCCAATGGACGGCTAAGATTACAATCAAAAGAGTGGCTAAGATTAAGCCACCTCAGACTTAACCCTAAAAACTGCCAGAATGGGGAGTGGTGCAATAAATGAGCAAAGATTCCCACTCACTCCCAAAATAGTAAAGGCAATTAATGCCCATAATCAGTCTTCTAGAAGATCATCGTCCAATAGTGCATTCCCGTTCTCCTTCTCTCTGGCTGCAAACCCAACGAATCTGCCAAGTACAGCCTCAACCTCCTGAACTGAAATGGGTGGAATACACTCAAGCTGGAACTCCAATACTGTAATAGACTGCTCATGCCTTGCACAAGATTTTCTCCAAGCAACCAAGGAATCCTGTATCCTCTGGATCAAGGTGGAGAAAGTAGAAGTGTTCTCAAAATCATCTTGTACGAAGGTTTTCACCTCAGAAAAGAAAGGCACCAGCCTACCCCTCAAATTATCAATATTCACCTCATTTGGACTCAACCGCCTAGCAAATATGGCCTCGAAAGTATTCTGAACTCCATCAATGATATTAGCCATGGCCTTCCGTACCCTGGTTGAATCTACCTGTGCTACATCGAAGAAACCACGTCCCGTGATTGCTGAAGAATACCATCTAGAGAAATCATACCTGTCATTCTCCTGAATGACCCCTCCATCAATCAGCAACCGCAAAGGGACATGCCTCAATGCCTCAAGACGCTGAATTACTTTGCTCTGATAGACAGAAGCATCTCCCCAAGCCTGATCAACTGCCTCCATTCGTGCCAAAATACTGGAAGCCTGCTGAAAAGCAAGAGCAAGGTCCTCCATAAACTTTTCTGTCTCAGTACGAACTCCCGTGACCCATTTGTTTGCCTCCTGTGCCATCTTTCCTAACTCCAACAAGCCATTGATGGACTCTCTAGGTATCTCTGCTGGAAGTTCTATTACTGGAATTTCCTGCCCACGAAAACGAGACAACTGCTGCACATATCCAATTAAAGCCTTATGTTCTCTTTCCAATTTCTTGTACTTTCCTTCTTGAATAACCTGTCCTTGAGGGCGAGGTAGGAGTTATCACACTCCTCTACAATCTGTGCACCAATGGAGCGTCCTAACTCCAAAGTTGTGACCACGTAATTTTCTGGCACTGCTTCATTTCGGTCACAATCAACCTGTGGCATGGCTACGTGAAGGGTACGAGAACCATCCTCATCAGTTGATATCTTTGAAAACTTTCGTGCTCTCTTCTTCTGTGGAGGTGCGCTGATCCTGTTCAAGAACTCTTCCATTTCAACTGCTGGATCAATCTCCTCACTTGTCCGAGAATCTTAACCTTCTAGAAGTTCAACTTTGACTGGCATATTTTGAATTCACTTTCGAAATTTTTTAATTTAAACTCATCAATTTAACAATTTCTATTCGCCAGCCGAAGCTCTGCCTTGTAATTTTTAAATTTGAATCATTTCTGATGCTCTGGAAAATTCATTTGTGAAGAATTCGATCGAAATCATCTAGGCAATTCACTTCAAATTCGTTGTCTGGAGAAATTTATCTTGAAAACACATTTTATTCACTTTCCTTAGAAAATTTTAAAATTTTCCCTTAGGAAAATTCACAATTTGAGCACTGATTGAATTCTTCACTGAAAAAGCGTTGGCGAAGTGTGGAAGATATAGAAATCCAATCCTCATCACAGACGTTCAGTACCCAAAAGAAAATTTTCTCTGAAACGCGATGAATTCATGGGTACACAACGAACGGGTTCATTTACTTTTTAAATTTTTAAACCTTAGGAAAACTATTATTCCACCAATTTAAATCCGTTCTTCATCTCTATGAACACCTGTTGCTCTAATTTGAGAAATTTTTAAATTCATCCTGTATTGTCATCATCCTGTGACTCCGTCACTGAGAAGTTTGCTCGTGCCCCAAAGAAGAATTTTCACCACCTTGGGTTCTAGGCGTATTTTCTAAGGAAGAAAATACTCTGCCTTAGAAAAATTTTAAATCATCTTGAAAATTTTGCCTTAGAGAAATTTCGCCTTGGAAATTTTTATATTCAACTTTGATCACTTTGCCTATGAGAAAAAAAAATTATTTCACTTAGAAGATCTTCCTGCAAGCACACCATATTTAACTTCCATCATCTTCAACGCCTTAGGAAAAATTTTATTGTTTTGCAACTCCAATGCCTTGCAATCTTGTTCTCACCACCTTGCATTTTACTTGGAAAATATTTTCACTTGCAGTTCCAACGCCTTGGAGTATTTTATCACATCATCTTAGATTTTATTTCACCACCCTAGGCGCATAGCATACTTGATGAATAAACCACGCCTAGCACTTTATTTCACCTCACACGCCTTAGAGTATTTTCTAACATCTTATAACACTTACCACCTTGGGCGCATATAGGACTTGAAGAAGAATATTGCCACGCCTAGCACTTACCTTGCTTTGATCACGCCTTGGAGTATTTTACTCACCTTTTACCTCATTCACCACCTTACCTTCACTTTTACCACCTTCAACTTGGGCGCATTTTGGCTTGCATGGAGGATGACTCTTCAACTTCCCGTTTTTTGTCTTCACTTGACCTCATTTGGGCGCATTTCCACATAGGTGAAGGATGAAAATGGTTGACTTGTTGAATTGCTTTCATTTTGGGCGCATTTTGATGGGTGAGGAGGATGAATTCCTTTGACTCCTTTGACCTTTTGTTGCATGGGCGCATTTTTCATGTAGAGGAGGATGAAACTTATAACCATGTCCTTTTGTGACCTTTCAACTTCTCCGTTTTTGTCCTTACATGCCCTCTTTTGGGCGCATTTTGCATAGGGAGAGGGATGAAAAACTTTGACCCATTTGACTTCTTCTTTTGGGCGCATTTCCACCTATGTGCAGGATGGGCGCATTTGGAGGGTGGTGGAGGACGAGTTCTACACTTAGCCATTTTTCTTGCTATCAGCTCTCAAGGTGGGCGCATTTTGGCCTAGCTACAGGATAAAGATTGTTGACTTTCTTTGACTTTCCAAGCATGGGCGCATTTTAGCCTGGGAGGTGGACGAAGTCTCAGACTTGGAATTTTTTTTTTTTGCTTCTTCATCAACTTGGGTGCATTTTGCCATGGCTGCAGGATGAAGTTCCAGACTTAGTCACTTTTCCCTCGTTTTCGCCAGCTTATCCATGCCGTACTATTTATAGTAAGCCTTCTGATTTTTGCATCCCTAAAGCTCAGAATGATTTGAAATTTCAAACACTGCATCCTCTCGACCTTGTTACCCTGTTGACACTGCTATTTTTAATTGGCCTGCTATTTTTAGCCCATTTCTGAAGGTGATTTGCTATAAATAGTAACTGCTTGCTCTTGATAGTTCCACTGCTCCGATTGACTTGAAATTCGAATGGGGTGCTCCTCACCGCATGACCTACCTACTGACATCAGCGCATGCAGCTGATTTGCTATTTTTACCCTGTTTCCAAAATGACTTACTATAAATAGTAAGTGCTCCGTTTGTCTTCAAATTTTACCAGCAAAAAGCCTGATGGATGCTGATCGCAGTGGTTTACACCGGTTTTCGAAAATTCTGGCTTTTTGCCCCTCTTTTCAGGTCCCGAAGCTGGAAACCCTAATTTGCTCTGCATGCATATCAAATGATCTTTGTTTGTCTTCGTTTCTGTTGCATAGCGATCAGCTCGTGATTCTGAAGTGCTGGGAAGCGGCTGCTGGGAAGCACCTGCTAAAAATAGTAAGTTCCTTACTGAGTGATTATCTCCATTTGCATGTCACACCATCGCGAAGCTCTCGAAAAACCCATAAGGAATATGCAGACATGCAAAAGAAACTTTGACATGCAAACCCTAAAAATAGCCTCGGAAGACTGAACTTTGAAAGTTGTTGTCTCACTCTGCATGTTATACTGTTGCAAAGGTCTCGAAAAACCCAGAAGGAATATGTAGACATGCAGAGAGAAACTCTGCGTCTAAGCCCTGAAATTTGCTCCGGAAGCTAGACTACTAAAAATAGAAAGTTCCTGTTTTCGCTCAAATTTTGTACGCGAGCAGCTTGATGTGTTCTGAATGTGGTGTGACTGTCGAATTCTCAAAATGCTGACGGATTGCCCGTAATTGCACACTTACTAAAAATAGTAAGTACCTGGAATCAGATGAAAATTTGCTGAGAGCTTGCTGCAAGCACACTGACAACAATGTTAAGCTCTGTTTTCACTTTATTCACTTCGTTCGACCTCGGACTGACCAGGAAAGATGAAACCCTAATTTTCAGACTTGGTCAATTTCACGCTTAAGCTCAATGACGGGCACAATCCTCAAAAGGCAGGCGTCAAAAAAGAGACAAAGGAGAGAGAGAGAAAAACCCAAGCCAAAAGACCAGAATGGAGCAAAAATTAGGGGGTCCCCATTTTGAATGGGGCGATGTGTGAAAAGGTCACAATAGGTCATAAGCTACAAAATCCTCATCATTTGGTTGGGCAACTAAAAGTGAATGACAATATGATTGCCACAACCATTGAGCATTTTTGAAAACTGGTAATTCAAGTCAAACGGAGCACTTACTATTTATAGTAAGTCAATTTGGAAACAGGCTAAAAATAGCAAGTCAAGTGCATGCGTTGATGTCGACAGACAGGTAACGTGGTGAGGAGCGCCTCATTCAAATTTCAATCCAATCGGAGCAGTGGAGCTATCAGAAGCAAGCAGTTGCCATTTATAGCAAATCACCTTCAAAAATGGGCTAAAAATAGCAGGCCAACCCGAAATAGCAGTGTCAACAGGTTAATGAAGTCGTGAAGATCCAACATTCAAAATTTCAAATCATTCTGAGCTTCCGGAGTATGAAAATCAAGAGACTTACTATAAATAGCAGGACGTTGTGAAGTTGGCAGAAGTCAGGAAAAATGACTAAGTCTGGGGTTCATCCTTCACCACCTTCAGAATGTGCCCACCTCAGCTGAAGTTGAGAAATTTCTAAGGCACAAAGTTCATCCACCTGCCTGGGTAAAATGCGCCCAAGTTGATGAGGATGCACAAAAAATTTCTAAGTGTGTTGAACTCATCCACCACACATGCCAAAATGCGCCCAAAGTGCAAATGGTCAATGAAAGTCAACTCTTTTCATCCTGTAGGCATGACAAAATGCACCCAAGGGAAATTGATGGAAGTTGAAAATTTTTCTAAGTGTTCAATATCCGCCACCACCCCCTAAATGCGCCCATCTTGTAGCTAGGTACAAATGCGCCCAAAAGAGAAGCAAGTCAAAGTGGTCAACATTTTTCATCCTCCTAGGTGGAAATGCGCCCAAAACAAGCCATGTCAAGACGAAAACAAGGGAGATGAAGAGTCACTTGTGGGAGGCGTTACAAGTTTCATCCTCCTCTACATGAGAAATGCGCCCATGTTTGAAAAGGGGTCAACAAGTCAAAAGGCTAGGCGTGGGAAATGTCATCCTTCATATGCGCCAAGTAAAGGATAAGTCTTGAGAGTGTGAAAGGTGAGGTGTGGAGGTGGTGGAAACATAGATGTTGAAGGTGCTAAGTGATAAAAAAAAATAATAAATTTTTGTCATATGCGCCTAGGGTGGTGGACAAAATGTAAGGTGAAGTTGATGAATATTGTAAGGCGTTGAAAGTGCTTGGTGATGAAATTTTTTTCAAAGGCAAGATGAATATCCTTCTTCACACATGTGCCTAAGGTGGTGAGTGGAAAATAATGTGCTAGGCGTTGGAGTTTTACATGAAAGTGTCCTCTTGCAAGATGATATTGCTAAGTTAAAAATAAAACATGTTAAGTATGATGTGCCTTCAGGAAGATTTTTAAAAAAAAAGTGAAGTTGATAAAATTTCCCACCACTGGCAAATGAAATAAAATTTTCCTCACAGGCAAAATGGACGAAGTTGAGTAAAATCTCTAAGGCAAAATTTCGAAATGCAAAATGATTCAAAAATTTTCTAAGGCAAAATAGTGTCTTCCTTAGAAAATACGCCTTGACTTGTGGGTGATGGAATTTTCCTAAAGCGTGAGGAATTGCCGGAGGTGAAGTCAGTGAATGCCAGCCTCACAGAGTTGATAAAATTTTTCCAAGTCAGAGCAAAGAAATACTTCAGGATCAAAGAACAAGAATAAATTTGATGAAAGAATATTTTCTAAGGTTCAAAATTCAAGAAAATTAAATGAACCCGTTCGTTGTGCACCCATGAGTTCGACGCGTTCTAAAGGAAATTTTCTTCTGGGTATTGAAGATTATCAATGAGGAATGGATTTGAAGATCTTCCACAGCTTGCCGAGGATCCTGAGGTAAAGATTTTAAATAGGCACCAGGTGGATGAATTTCCTAAGGGAAATTTGAAAAAATTTCTAAGGCAAGGAATAAACAATGTTTGTGAAGATAAAGTGTTGCAGCGGATGAATTTAAAAATGATCGTCTAAGTAATTTTTGATCAAATTCCTAATGAAAGGGGATTGTCACTAATCATCACAGCCCAGTTGATGTGCTCTTTCCCTTCAAGTACGAGGTTGATGTAATAGAACATCCATGGCTCGAAAATAAATGCTTGAGGGCAGCCTCCAACTTTGCTAAGCATCATGATCAGGTCACAATACTCTTGCTTCAAATCATCTGAGCTTCAAATCATCTGATATAATCTGCTTCGGCAACTTTGTACGAGAGGGCTTGGGCTTGTTCATCCAGCGAGCGTTGATCATGTAAGCACATCTCTCGAATGTTGAAGCATACATTCGTTCAGCATGCTCTCTCGTTTTGTAAATCATCCTCTCGTGCGCTGGGATTCCAAAAGCTTCGCCGATAGCTACAAGAGTGAGGTTGGCGAATACTTGACCATCTGGTGAAACAATAGACCTCTGATCAGGCTCATAGCAATTAGCACATTCCATCATCAGCTCCGAGCACTGAATAGCTGGCGGGAAACCAGCAGCTGCAAATAATCCACTTTGAACAATATTGTGCGAAGTGATCAAAGGACGATGACTGCCAACTCCCATTATCTGACTTTTGAAGGCCTCCATGTTGAAAGATCCTAAATTCGTATCAGCCAGCCTGCTCAACTTCGAAGTGAATTTTGACTCCGGCAGGAAAGGCTTGCTCAGCTTCTTGACAACAACCTGCCTGGATGCACCATTGCTATCTCTGCCAGTTGCTCTTATTTCAGCCATCCTCAACTTCTCCTCTAACAACTCGAACTTTCAACACTTAGAAAGTTTCTACAAGCTTCAGCAACTTCAACTCTTTTCCTTTCACAATTCCTCAGAACTTGGACTTTTAAAAATTCGTACTTCTCAATGTTCAGCTTCAAACAATCTTCTTCAACATTCAATTCAGCCACTCACTTGCACTGCAACTTCAACTTCAGAGCTAGAATCAAACTTCTTCAATTGGTGAAGAAAAAAGAATAAACTTTCAGCTCATATAGGCAAGTCGAATTCTAGAAGGAAACTAAGTTTAGCTAATTCATTAAATCTCCACTACTTCACAGCAGGAATTCGAATTTCCCTTCTCTGACAATTTCAACACTTGTCACCTGGCGTCTAGAATCTTGACCTTCTAGAACTTCAAAGGATTCATCTTGACTGGCACACTTAGCATTTAAATTCACTTTGAAAATATTTACTTCAAATTCACTCTTTAAGAAATTTAATTCACCAGCTGAAGCTCTGACATTTAATTTTTTTATTCATCTCTGACTCTAGAAGATTCATCTCACAAAGAATTCGATCAAATTCATCTAGGCAATCCATTTCAATTTCATCATCTGAAGCGTTTTACCTTTGAAAACACATTTTATTCATTTTGCCTTAGAAAAAAATTTAATTTCCTTAGGAAAAATTTTTAATTCAAGTGTCGATCAAATTCTCCATCTTGAAAGCCTTGGCGAAGTGCAGAAGACACTAAAATCCATTCCTTGTCGAAGATCTTCAATACCCAAAAGAAAATTTCCTTCAAAATGTGTCGAATTCATGGGTCTACAAACGAAGGGGTTCATTTAATTTTTGAATTTTGAACCTTAGAAAAAATCATTTTCAACAAATTTAATCTAGTTCTTCATCCCTGTGAGTATTTTCTTGCTCTGACTTGAAATTTCTAATCAACCCTGTGAAGCTGGCATCCTCTGACTTCTTCTCTAGCAATTTTACTCATGCTTCTAAAGAATTTCACATCTCCATCAGACTTGGGCGTAATTTTCCTAGAGGGTGAAATATTGTGCCTTAGAAAATTTTAAATTAAAATCAATCATTTTGCCTGTGAAGAAATTCTTTTTTTTTATCAACTCACTTAGATAATTTTCTCTAATGCCTTGAGCGCATCTAGCATGTCATGAAGGATATTTTTAATTTCAACACCCAACATATTTTCAATCATATCACCTCATGGCGCATATAGCCTATTGAAGAGGACTTAATATTTCCAATGCCTTAGAATATTTTAAACCTTATGCACCTTGGGCGCATTTAGCACCTTGAGGAGGATATTTTATTTCAACACCTAGCATATTCAACTTCCATTTCATCTCTAACATGGGCGCATTCAAGGTACCAAGGAGGAATTAACTACAATGCTTGGCATAAGTCATCACGTCTTCAAATATTCTCATCCACCAACCTTGCATAGGCGCTGTAATGTCCCCGTTTTTAGCACTTCACTTTTCAGTGATTGGTAGACTATTCCCAGTGTGCTATCAGCAAGTCAATGGCAGAATTGGGGTTTCCGGCTGTTTGATGGGTTCTCTTGAAGATTCAGGGTTCTGCTTGTTGGAGTTTGGATGTTTGGATTCTGGTTTCCTTCTGGGTTTTCAGAAAGCTTCGCAGAGGTATGACTTGCAACTACTTCGGGCAACCTTTCCAAACTTACTATTTTTAGTAAGTTATGACGACTACATCTTGAAGTTTGGGATTTTGGATTGCGGACTCTTTCTGGGTTTTCAGAAAGCTTCGCAATGGTGTCGCATGCATTGCATTCCGAGCAACTTCTTGAATTTACTATTTTTAGTAAATTCTATTTTTAGCAGTGGTCCAGTCAGCATTAGCTCAGCAGGCTTTCCTCTTCTGGTAGTTCAGTTGGTAATATTGTTTTGGCCTTTTGATGCATTTTCTGGAGAGATAAGTATTTTAATTAAAATAATGTTATATTATAATGTTATAACCCCTTGGCCTAGCTGTATAACTTTAAGTTATTTTAAAAAGGGGGACTTTGAGGGTGGTCATCTCATGGGGAAATATTTTAATATTTCTAAAGTGAATAATTGCTTAAGAGAAATTGGACGCCAACCTTTGGAGAAGAATATGTTTTATTTTAAAGTGATTTTATCACTAAAGAAAAGGTACGCCCTTTTGAGGAAGCAGCCAAGTCAAAGTCAAAAACCTAAAAAGGTCTTGAAGTGGGGCGCACCTTCTAGAGGTTTCTTGAGATTCTCTCAAAGGGTCTATATAAGGAGGCAGTTGCTCTTCATTTTGTTATCTTTTGTCTACCTTATTGTTATGCTGCTGAAATACTTTCAGAGTTACTTCGAGGGATGCATACCTCCTAGCCATTTCTCTTGGTTTCGTGCTTGAAAGATAGCACCTAGCTAAGGCTTCAGAGACTGCTTTTCATCCAGACAAGCAGACAGATCATCAAGGTTGAAGATTTCAAAGATTTTGTCAGTTTTGCATTTGCTGGTTAGGGTTTGGCTTAAGTAGAAATCTGCTCATAAGTCTTTGCATGAATTTTTGTTGCTTCTGGGTACTTTACATATGGCTTCTTCATCCTAGGGCGCCCCTCTTTGGTGAGTTTCAGATTTTATTATTGAGTGTATGATTTTATCTTCTCAAAATCGCCCTTCTCCTTGGCCGTACCATTCTGGGCTGTCTTGGGAAGTGTGCCAAAAAATAATATCACAGTTTGTCAGTAGTTTCTCAGTTAAGTTTTCATGGTCAGCATTCTAGCTCTCGTTTGCATCTAGTTTTAAGTGATTTGGTTGGGTTTTGAGTGAGTTATGAGCTTTTTAGTGGGTTACTGTGTTGCTGGTTGGTGTTTCCAGAATTGCTGATTTTATATCAGACTTCAGAAGTTCAGTTCAAGCATTGTTTTATCATTATTGTGAAGTCAAATAAGTCGGAACAACATTCTATCAGTTGTTGCTTTGGTTTAACAGTTTGTAACACTTTGTAATCTGCAGATTGTGCATTGTAAGGCTGTTAATAGTAGTACTATTTCAGTCATTTTTATATTCTGCAATTACTTAGTTTTAGAGCAGCAAACCTAATAATCTTTGGACGGTTTACCGCCAGAGATGGGTGAATGAACTACACACTTAAAGTTCTTGGATGGTATTCCGCCAAGAAGGGAATTGAAGCTTTGCACTTCTTACATTGTATTCGCTCCCGCTGAATAAATGGTAGAGCTTTCTTTCAGCATTGTATTTACTTTTGTTACTCCGCCAGATGGTCGCTACTTGCCCTACTGGGGTTTGAAAGCACATCCGTGGTGTTGAGTCTTTCAGCATTGTATTTACTTTCTGTTACTCCGTCATATGGTAGCTACTTACCCTAGTCGGGTCGGAAAGCACATTCTTGGCGTTGAGTCTTTCTTTAATTGCTGGTTATGAGTTGAGCTGACCTTTAACGGGTTCTTGTTGTACTAGATTGTTCATTGTAAAATTTGAAAAAAATTGGTCCGGTTCATTACAGGCGCATTTGGCATGTGATGAGGGACTTCAACTTTTATTCCACCTCATTTCCATCTTGGGCGCATTCAAAGGGTAGAGGTGGAAGTCAACTCTTTTGTCTTCTTCTTAGCTTGCATGGGCGCATATCACATGTTCAAGAGGATGGGCGCATTTCAAACATGGTGAAGGATTAACCTCTCAACGTCTTTGACTCTTTGACTTCTTTTTAAACCTGGGCGCATATGGAGGGTCAAGGTGGATATTGTTCAAACCTTAGATAATTTCCAACACCTTCATCCTTTTTTGGGCGCATATGGGGGTACCTGCAGGACGAGACTTGTACCTTAGAAAAAAATTTATCTCATGCTTGTGAAGAGGGCGCATTTGGAGGTACTTGCAGGATATCTTCAACACTTTGAATTTTCATAACCACCACAAGGCAAGTTGGGTGCATTTGACATCTCCAGCAGGATATCTTCATGCCTTAGAAAATTTTCTTCCTTTCCAACTGAGGTGGGCGTATTTCCAAGGTGGAGGTGGACAAATTTCAACACTTAGAAATTTTCATCTGCTTCTGCCTGTTGATCCATGCCCTGCTATTTGTAGTAAGTCCTCTGATTTTCATATCTCTAAACCTTGGATCGATTTGAAATTTTAAGCACAATATCCTCATGACCTACTTAGCCTATTCACACTGCTATCCTGAGTTGACCTGCTAAAAATAGCACATTTCTGAAGGTGGTTTACTATTTATAGCAACTGCCTGTTTCTGAGACCTCCACAACTCCGTTTGACTTGAAATTCAAATGAGGTGCTCCTCATCAAATGACCTGCCCGTTCACCCTCGCGCCCGACACTGGTTTACTATTTTTAGCCAGTTTCTGGAACGCCTTACTATAAATAGTAAGTGCTCTGATTGCCTTCAAATTTTACCGGTGGATAGCTTGAAAGATGCTGAACGCAGTGGGATACACAGGTTTTCGAAATTCTGACTTTTTACCCCTCATTTTGGGACCCAAAGCTGGAAACCCTAATTTGACTTGCATGTATATCAAATGACCTCCGTTTGACCTGATTTCTGTTGCACTTCGCCCTGTTTGTGGTCCTGATGCACTAGGCAGCTGGCGGATTGGACCTGCTAAAAATAGTAAGTCCCTGAAAACTGATCGTCTTGCTTTGCATGTTACACCGTTGCGAAGGTCTCGAAAAACCCACAAGGAATATGCAGACATGCAAAGAAAATCTCAACATGCAAACCCTAAAAAATAGTCTCTGAAGGCTGAATTCTGAAAGTCATTGGCTCATTTTGCATGTTATATCGTTGCGTAGGTTTCAGAAAACTCAGAAAGAATCTCCAAACATGCATTGAATAATTCTGCATATAAACCCTAAAATTTGCTTCGGAAGTTGAACTGCTAAAAATAGCAAGTTGTCGATTTCAGCTCAAAATTTGCAGACAAGCAGCTTGATGTGTTTTGGATGCAGTGTGACTATTGAAACTTCAAAAATGCTAAAAGAACGCCCTGAATTGAGCACTTACTAAAAATAGTAAGTTGCCAAAATTTGATGAAATTTAGCTGGGAGCTTGCTAGAAGCATACTGATAGCAATGTTAGTCTCATATTTCAATTAATTCACTTCATTTGACCTTAGATTGACTAGAGAAATAAAAACCCTAATTCTCAGACTTGGCCAAAATTTCACGTTTAATCTCACAGACGGGCACATCCCCAGAAAGCGGACAACAGAAAGAGACCGAAAGAGAGAGACCGAAATGGAGCAAAAATTAGGGGGTCCCCATTTTGAATGGGGTGATGTGTGAAAAGGTCACAACAGGCGCCCAAGCTTTTGAAGGTTTAAAACTCACTGTTTGATGAAGTCTCTCCCAGAAGACCTCTCTTAAGATCTTCTCAGCTTCGCAATGAGCATAATCATCAATCAATCCGATGCCCGAATCAGGAGATTCGACAAGATCATTTGTAGAAGAGGAGTTAATGAAGAAATTGAAGATCATAAAAATGGCTAATTCTGGACAAAATGGGCGCCCCTGGAGGAGAAAGGCTCC
>VDFB02000008.1:214160070-214425371 GCA_007258455.2 Sequoia sempervirens | reverse complement strand
CACTGTTTGATGAAGTCTCTCCCAGAAGACCTCTCTTAAGATCTTCTCAGCCTCACAACGAGCATAATCATCAATCAATCCGATGCCCGGATCACCAGATTCGACAAGATCATCTGTAGAAGAGGAGTTAATGAAGAAATTGAAGATCATAAAAATGACTAACTCTGGACAAAATGGGCGCCCCTGGAGGAGAAAGGATCCCATGAATTTGAAGGTCGAGATGAAGATTTTAGCCAGAGAGGCCTCCAGAACAATCTTCTCAAAACGGGTCTGGCTCCGCAATGAATCATTCAGCTCACCCATCAGATTAGTCTGCAAGCCGGAAATCGAAGGCGAAGTAGGGGGTCAAAATGGTGAAAAGTTGAAAATATCAAAAAAATGACTAACACTGCTTGAAATGGGCGCCCCTAGCCAAGAAGGGCGCCCAACTTCTCATGCCTTAGTAGAATTTTCAAGATTTTCAAAGTTTCAAAATTGCAAGAGGATGAAGCATGGACGTCCAAGTTCAATGATCAGAGATTTTTAGGGTTTTGAAAATAAAAGCAAAATAAAGCAAACCTAATTCAAACCCTAGGTCTATTTAACACCTCTCTTCAATGTAATTTTCATTATTTTTGCAAGTATCATTCAGAGGAGAAAATTGGGGCAGCAAGTTTGAAGAAATTTTTCAAGCTTCAAGAGCTCAGTTTGCTGGTTATTCATCAAATTTTTCAGATCAGCAACATAAACCCTTGCTTTTTCATGTTTTTTCATCCAGAAGATCAAATTTTTCAAGAAGGCCAAGGTTTTCAAATTTTCAGCCATCTGGGTCTTATCACCCTCATTCTTCTGAAGAAATTTTCAAGAACTTCACCAAGTTGCAGCAGCTGCCTTTTATTTGCATGTCAGTGAAATCCTCAGTGCATTCAATTTTCAATCATCTGGGTCCTCTCAAAACAGTCTTCTGAAGAAAACCCATATCACAGCTTTTTTTCAAGAAAATTCCAAATCCTAGGGTTGGCTACTTTTTCGATCAGTCATCAAAGTTTTGCGAATCTAATCAACTATGTCCGTTTCTAATCATATTCAAAATCCTTTGTGGTTAGAGGAAGGAGGTGGTCTCCATTGGGAAAGATCATCTCAGGATGGTAATGGCACTATCAACGCATTTGGGACAGAATTATTGGGGCTTTGTAGTCTATTTGGCATGGTTATATGCAATGGTATGAAGGATTGGCCGAGGTCTGGAGGTATTACTTGCAAAACATATAATGGTCAGAGTGTGGTGGACTACGTGGTTTGCTCCCAGAGTTTTAGTTCTAGACTGTTGGAATTTGATATTGAGGACTGCCCTATCGGGATGAAATCTGATCACTTACCTCTTCGGGTCAAACTACGCATTTCACCAATCAGCCAACACAACAAACAGGTTATGCACACGCACAAAAAGGCCCTTCCTAAGGGGAAAATCCTCATAAATCAGGAAAATAGAGAATTATTCAATGCTGCTCTTAAGCAACATTTCCATGATCTGGAAAATAATGTGGAGTCTAAAGCAGCAAAAAAGGTTGATGTCCTTCACAATAATTTGCTGATCCCGATAATACACAAGGCATTAAATGCGTGCAAAAGGTCTCATCCCAAGATGGGGACAGCAAACACTTTTCCGGCAAATCCGTGGTATGATGAAGAATGTAAGGCAGCCAAGAGATCGCTAATGAAGAGAGGTAGGGGCAAAGAGCTTAAGAAAAAATATGAAAAGTTAGTGCAGTCCAAAAAAATAGAGTATGTAAACGAAAGAAGGAAGGAACTAATCACTCTTGGGAAACATAATCCTAAAGGCTTTTGGAGGGAATTGCAACAAAAGAAAAAGGTGGTGGAAAACAATATTACAGATGCCCAATGGTTAGAATATGCTAGACTTCTTTACGAGCGGGCCCACGAGAAAGACTACCCTCCTGTCATTAACACACCAGCGGAATTATTCAATGTGGATGATATTAAACAAGGAATAAAGAACTTAGCAAGTGGCAAAGCACAAGACATAGATGGGCTACAGTCTGAATTTTTAAAATGGGGGACTGAAATTCTTGCCCCTCACATAAAAAGAATTTTCAACAATGTCAATCGGGAAGGTTTTCCTATGGAGTGGACTACCAGTGTGGTCATCCCTTTATTTAAAAGTGGTGATATCAATAACCCATCTAACTATCGCACAATTATGGTCAACTCTATCTTTGGCAAGCTATTTGGGAGCATGATTGAACGTAGGATCAGCAAATGGGCAGAAAATGAGGGCAAAAGAGCAAAGGGACAGGCAGGTTTCAGATCCAAGCACTCTACCATCGATCACTGCATCACCCTTAGACACTTGATTGAGAAAATTTGGGATAACCAGGGTGAGGAAGCTTATTGTTGCTTTGTAGACTTTAAGAAAGCTTTCGACACAGTGCCTAGAGACAAATTATGGTCTCGGATGGAAGAATTAGGCATTCCAAATGCATATAGAGCAGCTGTTCATAGGCTGTATGAGAAGGTCAGTGCTAAAATCAGAACAAGTGAAGGTATGTCAGAATGTTTTGACAGTGACATTGGAGTTAAACAGGGCTGCCCTCTATCCCCTACGCTTTTTGGGCTATACATTGATAAGTTGGAAGCGTGGTTAAGCAAGGAAGGCGGGGATGGTATCCATTTGGCAGGTTATGTAGTAAAATTACTTCTATATGCTGACGATCTTATCCTAATCTCAAAAACAGCTCATGGGTTAAGAGAACATCTAAAAGCCCTAGAACACTTTTGTCAGGAAGTTGGGATGCAAGTGAACACATCCAAGACCAAAATCATGATTTATTCATTGAATAGAAAAATTAAACAGCATACCTTTCTTTTTGAAGGCAGCCCACTTGATATAGTGAAAGAATACAAATATCTTGGGATTGACTTCCATTATAAGCTCAGTTGGGAAACCTGTAGAACGAAAAGGATACAGGGAGGTTGGAAAGCCTATTATTTGCTCCAAAATAGGTGTAGAAAAGCTGAACTTTGGGATTGGAAAACCAAGAAAACCCTTTTTGGTTTACTTGTCACGCCGGTTGTGCTTTATGGGTGCGAAGTGTGGGGAAGCAACACATCAAAGTGCAGTTGGAGACAGATAGAAAGAATCCAGAAACACCTAATAACAAATAATCTCAAAGTTAAAGCTACTGTTCCTTATGAAATCCTGCTAGCTGAGGCGGGAGCTTTTCCTTTGGAAGCTTCAGCGATAACCCGGTTGTTAAGTTATCTAAAAAAGGTTGAAAACATGGATAACCACCGGTGGCCCAAAACGGTTATGGAGGAGATTCTAGTCCGAAGAAAGAAAACATGGATGAAACAGAACATCAAGTGGCTGAACAAGTGGAACATCAAATTACATGAGTGTCCTGACACCAACAGTGAAATAAAAATCTATGTGAAGGAAAAATTCAGGACTGCCATGTGGTCAAATCAGATCGGACGAAAAAAAGCATATTACATCAAAGAGTTTAACCCAGCTAAGGAACATGGTGAAAAACCATATTTAGGTGCAACTATTAAAGGGAAAGCGAGGCTATTAATTGCTCAATTGAGAACGGGGTCCCACCATCTTAGATGTGAGGCTGGTAGGTGGAAGACTCCTAAGGAAACTTGGGAAGAAAGAACGTGCTTATTTTGTAATAAGGGAGTGGTGGAAACGGAGTGGCACTTCGTCATGGAATGCACAGCGTACGAAAATATCCGTAATCAGTACTCAAGTATTTCAGATGTGGGCAATATGCAGCAGTTATTTGAGGAGGATAAGATAAATCAGACGGCTAGCCTCCTAGTCAAAATTAATAGCAGGAGATCTGATCTGGAGAAGAGTCTGGAGACAAACTAAGTTGTTGAGTGTCTCGGTCCCATAGGCTGTTTAGTCTCGTGGACGTCATTAAAATCTTTCATTCAGAGCAAAACCCGAGTGCCGGCTTTTTCGTGAAAAATTGAAGAGATTAGGGTTTGCTGTTTTTTTAGTATAAATTCAAAATTTTCAAAAACAGACAATCTGGGTTGTCTTGCAACAAAATTCTGAGCAAAACCCATATCTCAAAAAAAAATTCAAAAATTTGTCCGTTAGATGAAAAATCAGCATTCTAAAATTAGTAAGTTGCTCAAAACTTGTCTGAACCTAGGTGAGTTTACAATCATTCTTCAAGGTTTCCGAAATGGAGTACACTCCCAATGTTTTCAAGACTGAATCAACTCTCTATCATGATTGCATCAAAACAACTGAGACAGACTTGCATCATATCAAGCCGGTGTTTGATCTACACGCTTTGGAGAGCGCAGGCAACACGTCAATCAAAAACATAGGACACTCTGGACTCCTCACAGCAGCATCTATTCCTATATCAGTTCAAAGTCTTGAGTTCGTAATCGCTTGCATCAAGCATTACAACCCGGCTACAAGAGAGATTCAGTTAGTTGATGGCAGGTTGATTTGCAGTTTGAAGCCTGATATGATCGAGAAGTGTTTTTCCATTCCCCCATGGCTTGAAAGTGTTACTATCTCAAAGGGTGAATGTGAAAGGATATGGGAAATGCACAAAGACAAATATAGCAAGAAGATTGTGCAAAGGTGGATGAAGGAGAAGCATAAGACGTTGCCTAAGAACGTCGGGCGAGGAGAATTCAAAGATGAGATTGCTATCATTATCACCTTGCTCAACAGGGTAATTGGCTCAAAAGATGCCACCAAGTTTTAGCCTTGGATATTTTACGCCATACCCCACATCATGAAGAAAAACGAGTTCTATGATTGGCCTACCTTGATCAGTCACAGCCTACATCAGCAGATAACAGAATACTTCCAATTTCATGAGTTCCATATGGTTTCTTACCTAGTCTACCTGGTGGCCTATCAGGGTCAATTCAGAGGGTTGAACATGTTGTACCCCAAAATTAAAATTTTCGTTACACTTAGGCATTTCAAAAGAAATAAGTAAAAGTCTTGTCAAAACAGTCAAAAGGGTCAAATTTTGGGTGTGCATGTCTTGCATGGAGGGTTAAAACACAAAATTTTCAATTTCTGACGATTTGGGTCTGCTAAGAGCAGCTTAATCTACAAAACCCAGATCTCAGTTTTTCATCCCTAAATTTTAGGAAAACTGCTATTTTTAGAAATGTTCTCGAAATAGTAATGTTTTCTAGGTTTTTCTGGGTTTCTTTCGAAACGGATACTGGCAAAATTTTCTAAAAATAGAAAGTTGGTCCGACAAGGTCCGAACTGATTTTGATTGGCTCAAAATACGTTTACATCAGGCTGGTGTAGTCAGAATCTTAAAATAATAAGTTTTGCCCTACTGGGTCTATTCAGCTTTTTCAGAAGCATATATGGAGCTTTGAGGTCATCAATGGAGGTCATCTGACTGCCAGGCATCAATTTTAGCACTTAAACTTCCAGCAGAAGTTGAAACGATAAACATGCACGAGGAACGAGGAAGAAGATTGAAAATTCATGAAAATTTTCTAACACTGCTGAGTTTGGGCGCCCCAAGTGGAGAAAGGCGCCCATCTTTTTAGGGCATCGGATGAGTGAATTAGGGTTAGAACCTCCAGTGAAAGTTGTTCAGTTTTCAGTCAGCTTCGCGATGCATATTCCCGTCAAAGCATCCGACGATCCAGTCTCCGGCAAATTCAAGTCAAAGTGGAAGGTATAGAATGAAGATCTGAAACTCGAAGAAGATTAAAGAAAAAGTGTAAAAATGACTAAGTTTGGAGAAACTGGGCGCCCTAAGTGAAGAAAGGCGCCTAACTTTTCAAGGGTGCAAACAGATGAAATTGCAGTCAAGGTTATAACGGGACATCTTCAGAATGCAACAGGCTTTCCAGTGAGCTATTCAGCACGACAAACGAAGCTCGCAATCATCAGATTCAAAGAGCTGAACAGAGGGTCTGATGAGAGTTGAAAAGAAAAATCCAAAAGCAAGGGTGAAAAATGCAAAAATAAAACTAAGTGTTGGTAAAGTGGGCGCCCCCAGTCAAGATAGGCACCCAACCTTTCGAGGGGTAAAAATTCACTTTTGGGCAAAATCTCTTCCAGAAGTCCCCTCTTCATTCTTCGTCAGCTTCGCAACGAGCTCAAACATTTATCAATCCGACACCCGAAGCTCGAGATTCAACAGGATCGCCCGTAAAAGTGAAAGACATGAATAAATTGAAAAATTTTCTAAGTCTGGTAGAACTGGGCGCCCCAGTTGAAGAAGGGCGCCCAAACTGTTAGGCCTTCAAGTGATGGAATTTGCAGAAGTAGCGTCCAAGAGCGCTTCATCAAAATCAGTCTGGCTATCCAACGAAATATTCAGACAGTCAGTTGGATCAGTATTGCTCCCGGAATCAAGGATTCATCAGAAAATCAAAGGGAGAAGGAAGAACTTAGAAATCAAAAAATGGCTAACACTGAAGAAGTTGGGCGCCCCAAGAAGGAATGTGCACCCGTGAATTCGGAGGACGAAATCAAGTTTTTAGCCGGAGGTGCCTCCAGAACATCCTTCTCAGTTTCAGTCAGGCTCTGTCGTGAATCACTCAGCTCATCTGTCGGGTTGATCTGTCAACGCGAAATCAGTGGCGAAATAGCATGTCAAAGTGGAGAAAAGTTGAAAATAGCAAAATTTTGACTAACACTGGTGAAGTTGAGCGCCCCTCTTGGAGAAAGGCGCCCAAAGTTTCATGCCTTCGAGAATTTTTTGGAGATTTTCAAAATTTCAAAATTTGCAACAAGAAGAGGATGGTGTCCAAGTTCAAGGGACTGAGATTTAGGGTTTTGAAATAAAAGCAAAAAGAAAGCAAAACCTAAATCAAAACCTAAGTCTATTTAACACTTCTTTTCAATGTATTTTTCATTATTTTTGCAGGTAGCATTCAGAGGAGAAAGTTGGAGCAGCAAGTTTGAAGAATTTTTGTGATTCAAGAATCCATAGTTGCTGGTTTTACATCAGATTTTTCAGACCAGCAAGCATAAACCCTTGTTTTTTTCAAGCTTTTTGTTCCAGAAGATCAAATTTTTCAAGCAGAAGGCCAAGGCTTTCAATTTTTCAGTCATCTGGGTCTTTTTGCCTCAATCTTCTGAAGAATTTTTCAGGAACTTCATCAAGTTGCAGTAAGTGCTTTTATCTTGCATGTCAGTGAAAACCTCAGTGCATTCAAATTTCAGCCATCTGGGTCCTTTCCAATCAGTCTTCTGAAGAAAACCCATATCGCAGCTTTTTTTCAAGAAAATTCAAAAACCTAGGGTTGGCTGCTTTTTTCGATCAAACGTCAGGGTTTTGCAATTTCAATCAACTGGGTCCATTTCTAATGATATTCTAAACAAAACCCAGATGCCAGTTTTTTCGGGAAAAATTGAAGAAATTAGGGTTTGCTGCTTTTTCAGGCTAAATTCAAGATTTTCAAAAACGGACGATCTGGGTTGTCTTGCATCGATATTCTGAACAAAACCCATATCTCAGAAAATTTCTCAAAAATTCATCCGTTAAAGCATAAAAATCAGCATTCTAAAAATAGAAATTGTACAAGACTTGTCTGAACCAAGGCGAGTTTACAGTCATTCTTCGAGTTTTCTGAAATGGAGTACACTCCTAATGCTTTCAAGTCCGAATCAGTTCTTTTTCACAATTACATCAAAACAGCTGAGACAGACTTGCATCATGTCAAGTCGGTGTTCGATCTACATCCCTTGGAGAGAGCAGGCAACACTTCAATCAAGAACCTGGGACATTCTGGACTCCTCGCAGCAGCGTCTATTCCTATATCAGTTCAGAGCCTTGAGTTCGTAATCACTTGCATTAAGCATTACAACCCAGCTACTAGGGAGATCCAGTCAGCAGACGGTAAATTGATTTGCAGTCTAAAGCTTGATATGGTCGAAAGGTGTTTTTCCATTCCCCCATGGCCTGAAAGCATAACTCTTTCAAGGGATGAATGTGAAAAGATGTAGAATATGCATAAAGATAAATATAGCAAGAAGATTGCACAGAGATGGATGAAAGAAAAACATAAGACATTGCCCAAGAATGTCGGACGGGGAGAGTTCAAGGACGAGGTTGCCATCATCATCACTTTGCTCAACAGGGTCACTGGTTCAGAAGATGCCACCAAGTTCCAACCTTGGATGTTTTATGCCATACCTCACATTATGAAGAAAACCGAGTTTTATGATTGGCATACTTTGATTAGTGACTGCCTACATCAGCAAATAATAGAATACTTCCAGTTTCATGTATTCCACATGGTGTCATATCTAGTCTACTTGGTGGCCTATCAAGGTCAATTCAGAGGATTGAACACCGAGGGATCGTTGAGCGTACAACACATATATAACTATTATCCCCAATTGGAATTCACAAAGTCGTTGCACCACTACAAGAGGGTGAACGAGGCATTCTTGATGTACACAGTTCGGGACTTAGACAATAAATTGCACGTCCGCATCTCTTCAGTTGCCAGGGCAGCAATGTCAGAATGGGCGGATTGGTTTATACAGTTTCCTACCTTTACCTATCTCAGGGTTTATGGTTATTCAGGTGCCCCGCTCATGTTGCCAAGGTATCCGTCAGACGAGGTCATCTTCATGGAATTCTTGAGGCAAGCTCACGGTGTCCACACAGTCTTGAGAAATAGAAAGAAACCCTCTCTTCACTTTCCATTAGGGTTGGGTATTTATACATGCAGGACTGCTGCAGATGCCAGGACAATTGGAGAAGGATTAGATAAATTCGATCTCAAAACCTATAGTGAGAGGCGATCATTTGATCCTCATGGTGTCTACGCTGGCCGATTGGAGAAGAACTATAATCACATACCCGCACTTGAAGATTTCTGGGCTAACTGTGCAGATGAGTTTGAAGTGTGAAGGCATAGTTACAGCAGGCTAACTCTCCATCAGATGAAAGACTATTTAAATGAAGATATAGAAGGGCTCTCTGATGATGATGAAGATGTGCTTCTACCGATGTACACTTAGAAACGAATCGAAGATCAGCCCCTTCCACAAGTTAATTGGGCAAACAAGGAATCTCTTCCGGTTGAAGATAGAACAAGACCAAGTCGTGCCAGGTATAGTAAGGTTTTCTTAGTGCTTAGAAGAACTTATTCGATGCTTGAGCATGGGGGATAATTCCCTCTTCTTCCACAGCACAATCGAAAGGAAAGGGCAAAAGTTAGTCTCAAGATGGCGTCAAAGGCTGTAGATCAAATAAAAATGTAAAAAGAAGGTTAGATTTCTCAAGCATAGTCATACAGGAACAGCCCTACGGTCGGGAAGTTCCTCCTAGAGCTCATACCTCGAATGAAGCCCGAGGAGGGAGCCACCTTGACACATGTTTTGTACCTTTGTGGGTTAGATCCTGATTCACATTGATCTTGATATAGAAGATGATGAAGAGATTGCAGCAGCACCTCCTGAGGAAGTTAGTAAAGATACTATCGTGTCTTGGCTTGAGAACTCCTTAGGAAGGGTTAGGAGAAGGCCTTCATATCAAGTGAGTGTTGATGATCTCGATAACATCTATCAGGAACCTCCTAAGAAGAAGGCAAAGAAGCAAGTTCATTTTGATAGGAATCCTGATAACGAGATCGTCATAGAGACTGCAGTGCCCCCAGAAGATAAGAATAGGGATGAGGTAAATATGGATGATTTCGTCATGGTCAAGGCTAATCTTGGTAGAAATACCAGACATGCAGATTTGAGTCTCTTCAAAGTTGTATCCGAAAACCTTCATGAAAGAGTGCTAAAAGACGGAGAAGACAAGGCAGCCCTCAAGGCTGAAAATCAGCAACTTAAGCTTTTCATTTCTAACCTTGCTCGTGGTTCTTCACAAGCAACCCAGTTGCTGCCCCAGGTCGTAGAGACACCAGTTGATCACCATCAGTTAAGACAGCTAGTCATATGTGGGAAGGAGACTCAGGAATGGATCGAGAGCTTCATTGTCAGAGGAAAGGAGATCTTGGCTCGGATGTTCCAGTTGAGAGAAAACGCTCATGAACTTCGTCAAGGCATCCAAGGATTTGAACAAACACTGGCTGAAGTAAAACCTAGGCATGAGATTATCATTGCTGATTTAGACACAGCCTACGGTTCAGCAGTTTCAAAGGAGCACAAAAGACAGATCCTTGCGTGGAGAGAGCGTCATGTTTTCAAAGTTAAAACTTATGAAAGGATATCCGAAGAATTCATCACCTACAAACAAAGGGTGGTTGAAGCTCTCCTTTTTATCAGCGAATTCGTCATAGAGATCCCCTCTCAGTACAGTCTTGAAGACGGTTCCTACGTTGGGCTTGAGGAGGTGCAAAATCAGTTCCAGAATGTTGTTCATAATTGCAATCCAGTTGGCGGAAGGATAGGACATATTTCAGTGATGTCAGCAAAGTTTGATAAAGCGGCCAATGAGGTTGAAGATTTCCTGAGATCCATTGCAGATGCTAAAGATATTCTTGAAAAGCGGTGTTTTGCTATTACTGGCATAGATGCACCGAACCGGGACACCATTTCTAACTTCCTAGCGGATGTGATCGAGTTTTAAAGCAGCTTTCTTCTAGAAGCTTTCTTTCTCGCTTTCTTTCTATTCTTGGAATAATCCTTATCCATTCTTTGAGGATAGAAAGAAGATAAGATGTAATAGTTGGCGTTTCCCGTTTTTTTCTGCTTTCTAGGGTTTTATCCTTTTAGATTTAGTAATAAAGCTTGCTTGCTGAGCAAGCCCTAGATTGTGAAAGCAAGGAGATTTTAGGGTTCCCTACTCCTCTGCTTCTCTATAAATAAGAGCCTTTGCTCATTTATTTTCTTTAACCGTGCTTATGAGAACAAAACGCTGAGCCTATTGTGCCTTCTATTTGTTGCTCAAGTATTGTTCATTTGTGTTGTGATAAGCAAATTGTTGAGCCTCTTTAGCCAACAAGGAGTTAGTAAGATTGTTGTTTTCTATTGTGTTAAGAATAAGTTTGCAAGCCTCCTTAGCTGCAATTTCTTGTTCAAGGCATGTTAGAAGTGAGCTTTGTTTCAGAGATTTGAGTAATAAAATCATGAGCCTCTTTTGCCTTGGTCTAAAATCTCAGATTTTCGTTATCTATGTTTTACTTTTATGATCTTTATTTCAGCTTGCAGTGAAGTGTGTAGGTGTTCGTTGAAAGAGAGATTATTGAAGTAATTTTATCAGAGAATCTACCTTGTTAATTTCTAACTTCTCTTGCTCTGCAATTACTTGAGAGGTTAGGAACGTCTTTAGTTTAAGTTAGTCGTAGTTGAACTTCATATCAGAAAATCTCAGCTGCGGCGTTTGTGTTTAAAAACCTTGTGCTCTAAGCTGATCCAAAAAGATAGGCAACTTAGTTTTAGTTTACTTTCTTCCAAACACCATCAGCAAGAGGGAGCTTCCCCTCCTAATTTGAAGAGCAGTTTATCTGTGCATAGCTGTCCGTTTTCAAATCCGCATACCAGAGGTGCGAATTTAAACGCCAACAGAACACCGAGGGATCATTAAGCATACAGCATATATACAACTACTATCCCCAATTGGAATTCACGAAGTCATTGCATCACTACAAGAGAGTGAACGAGGCCTTTCTGATGTACACAGTGTGGGACCTGAACAATGAATTACACATCCATATCTCTTCAGTTGCCAGGGCAGCGATGGCCGAGTGGGCAGATTGGTTCATACAATTTCCTACTTTCACCTATCTCAGGGTCTATGGCTATTTAGGTGCCCCGCTCATGTTACCAAGGTACCTGTCAGACAAGGTCGTCTTCATGGAGTTCTTAAGGCAGGCCCACGATGTCCACACATTCTTGAGGAATAGAAAAAAACCCTCCCTCAATTTTCCATTAGGGCTAGGAATCTATACATGCAGGACTGCTGCAGATGCTAAGACAATGGGAGATTAGTTAGATAAACTCGGCCTCAAGCCTTACAGCGAGAGACGATCATTTGATCCTCATGGTGTCTATGCTGGCCGACTTGAGAAGAACTATGCTCATATATCCGCTCTTGAATATTTTTGGGCTAATTGTATAGATGAGTTCGAGGTGCGAAGGCGTAGTTACGGCAGGCTCACTCTTCGTCAGATGAAAGACTGTTTAAATGAAGATATAGAAGGGTTATCAGATGATGATGAGGATGTGCTTCTCCTGATGTATGCTTAGAAACGAATTGAAGATCAGCCCCTTCCTCAAGTCAACTGGGCCAATAAGGAGTCCCTCTCAGTTGAAGACAGGACAAGACGAGTCCTTGAACATAGCAAGGTTTTCCTAATGCTTAAGAGGAAAAACTCCATTCCAGTAGCAGAGCCGCCAAGGACAATTCCCTCTTCTTCCAGAGCACAGTCAAAAGGGAAGGGTACAAGTCAGTCTCAAGAAGGCGTCAAAGGTAGTAGATCAGATAAAAATGTAAGAAGAAGGTTAGACTTCTCAAGCATAGTCATACAGGAGAAGCCTACAGTTGTAACAGAAGCTCCTCATGATGAGCCCGTACCTTAGAAAGAAGCAGAGGAGCCACCTTTAACACATGTTTCTGTACCTTTGACAGAACCTTTACCGATTCACATCGACCTTGATATTGAAGATGACGAAGAGATTGCAATTGTACCTCCTAAGGTAGTTAGTAAAGATACTACCATGTCTTGGCTTGAGAACTCCTTGGGAAGGGTGAGAAGAAGACCTTCATATCAAGTAAATTTTGACGATCTTGATAACATCTATCAGGAACCTCCTAAGAAGAAGGAAAAGAAGCAAGTTCACTTTGCTTGGAATCTTGATAGCGAGATAGTTATGGAGACTGCATTGCCCCCAGAAGATAAGAATAAGGATGAGGTGAATATGGATGACTTCATGATGGTCAAGGCTAATCTTGGTAGAAATACCAGACATGCGGATGTGAGTCTATTCAAAGTTGTGTTCGAAAACCTTCAGGAAATAGTGCTCAAGAATGGAGAAGACAAGGCAGCCCTCAAGGCTGAAAATCAGCAGCTCAGGCTTTATATTTCTGTAATGTCCCCTTCTCAAGCGTGATGAATTCAGTTGATCGTTGGCCTATTTTGGAGACCCGTAGGCTACTCGGAGGGTAAAATTAGGGTTTCCCGTTTGGAGGTTGTTGTTGCTCGAAATTTGGAGATTGACTTGTGGATTCTTTCTGGGTTTTCAGAGAGCTTCGCAGTGGTATGACTTCCAGTGCAATCCGAGCATCTTCTGGAATTTACTATTTTTAGTAAATTCTATTTCTGGCAGTGACTATGGTTTTTAGTACAGTTGGCTCTCTCCTTCAACCTGTTCAGTTGGTTTGTTTATTTTTGGCTTTGGGATGCATTTTGGAGAGATAAGTTAAGCTAATTTAATAATGTTATATTTTAACATTATATTTTAAAGTTAACCCCTTGACTTAGTGTTATAACTTAATGTTGTTTTAAAAAGGAGGCTTCAAGGGTGGATGCCTCATCAGGAGGTGATTTTATATTTTATAAAGTCAAAAATGAAGCTTTGGAATGGGAGGCCAACTTGAAGAGAAGATGAAATTTTAAATTAATTTAAAAGGACAAAATATTGCTTGGAAGGTGGGACACCATCTCTTGGAGGGAAATGAGTTTATTTCAAATTTGAAATTTAGGTCGCCTCTTCTAGAAGCTTCTGGAGATTCCATGTTGTACCTTTATAAGGTGACCTCTTCTCTTCATTCTATTATCTTATGACTTCAGTAATGTTATGCTGCCGAAATGGTACTGGGATTGCTTCGAGGAATGTATGCCTCCTAGCCTTGGCTCGACTTTGTGCTTGAAAGATAGCATCTAGTGGAGAAGTTAGCTTGTTGTTGAGAGGATTTTTGTAGTGAGGTTTGCATTGTAGCTTTGTTTTGTCTTTGGAGTTCAGTTCTTGCATTTTATATCAATTTTTTGAGTTGTTGATTATCTTGGCTGTAAGTGAGTTTTATTCATAAATTTGAAAATAAAAATTATCTCATTCTGGGTATTGTCTCATTGCATCTCTTTGACAAGGGCGACCCTACTTGACAAGTTTCAGATTTTATGATAAAGAAATGAATTTTAAAGAAGGAAATCGCCCCTCCTTGAGGGTCGTACCATTTGGGCTTTCTTGAAGTTTGTCCAAAAAACATATATCAAATTTAGGGTCAGTTTTAGGGTTCCTTCTTGGGCGCCTTCATCTTAGAAGCATTTTGCATCTGGTCTTATGCATTTTGAGTGAGTCTTGAGAGAGATGTGCATTTTGGTGAGATACTAGGTTGTTGGTTATGCATTTTAACTTGCTGGTCTGTCATATCAGATTTAGGAAATTGCATTATGTTGATGGGTTGGTGACTAGAACATCTTATTAAGCTTTGAGGAGACATTGTTTATTATTGCAGCACTGGAGAGCTTCTAATCTTTGTCATGGCAAGCACTTTCTATCAAATTGTAAGCTGAACAGTAGTACTGTCAACATTCTCACTCTTTCTCTTTATTTCATTGTAATCCCCGCTGAATAAGTGGAAGAGGTTGGCTTGCCGCCTATCTTACATTTTGAATTGCGTTGTAGTTCTTAACATCTCCGCCATATGGTAGCTCCATTCCCACTCTGGGTTGGTAAGCACATTCTTGGCTTCGAGTTTACTTTCAGCAATTGTAGTTGGTAGGGATCCTGTAACCATATGTTCGTCCATCTTGGACGCATCCTTGGTTAGAGTTACTCTTTCAGCATGCATTCAGATCCTCTGACCATATGCTCACACCTTGCCCAACTCGGGATCCTGGTGTACATTCTTGGTTAGAGTTGTATTTCGCATCGTTTTGGTTTAAGGTGCTAACCCTAACGGATGTGTGTTGCATTGCTTATTCTAATCAAAAATTGAAAAATTGGTTTGGTATATTTCAATTTCTAACCTTGTCCATGGTTCTTCATAGGAACCCAGTTGCTGCCCCAGATTTTAGAGACACCAGCTGATCATCATCAGTTGAGACAGCTGGTCATTTGTGGGAAAGAGACTCAGGAGTGGATCGAGAATTTCATTGTCAGAGGAAAGGAGATCTTGGCACGGATGTTCCAGTTGAGAGAAAACGCTCATGAGCTACGTCAAAGTATCCAAGGGTTTGAACAATCACTGGCTGAAGTAAGACCAAGGCATGAAATCATCATTGTTGCTTTAGATACAGCCTATGGTTCAGCAGTTTCAAAAGAACACAAGAGGCAGATCCTTGCTTGGAGAGAGCGTCATGTTTTCAAAGTTAAAACCTATGAGAGGATATCCGAGGAATTTATTGCCTACAGACAAAGGGTGATTGAAGCTCTTCTTTTCATCAGTGAGTTTGTCACAGAGATTCCTTCTAGATACAGTCTTGAAGATGGTTCCTACATCGAGCTTGATGAGGCACAAACTCAATTTCAGAGTGTTGTTCGCAGCTGTGATAGTAGCAATACAATTGGCGGAAGGATGAGTCATATTTCGATGATGTCAGCAAAGTTTGAAAAGGCGACCAATGAGGTCGAAGATTTCCTGAGATCTGTTACAGATGCTGAAGATATTCTAGAAAAGCGGTGTTTTGCTATTGATGGCATAGATGCACCGAACTGGGACACAATTTCTAATTTCCTAGCGGATGTGATCGAGCTTTAAAGCAGCTTTCTTCTAGAAGCTTTCTTCCCGCTTTCTTTCTATTCTTGGAATAATTCTTATCCATTCTTTGAGAAGAGAAAAAAGATAAATGTAATAGTTGGCGTTTCCCGCTTTTTCTGCTTTTTTAGGTGTTAGATGTTATCTTCTTTCTAGATTTAGAAATAAAGCTTGCTTGTTAAGCAAGCCCTAGATTGTGAAAGCAAAGAGACTTTAGGGTTCCCTAGTCCTCTACTTGTCTATAAATAAGAGCCTTTGCTCATTAGTTTTTTTTTTTAACCATGCTAGTGATAACAAAACGCTGAGCCTATTGTGCCTTCTATTTGTTATTCAAGTGTTGTTCAATTATTTTATGATAGCTAATTGTTGAGTCTCTTTTAGCCAACAAGAAGTTATTGTAATTGCTGTTCGTATTGTGTAAGAACAAGATTGCAAGCCTCTTTAGCTGCAATTTCTTGTTCCGGGCATGTTAGAAGTAAGTTTTGTTCTAGAAGTTTGAGTAATAAAACCATGAGCCTCCTTTGCCATGATATAACATCTCAGATTTCCGTTATTTGTGTTCTACTTTTATGATCTTGATTTCAACTTACATTGAAGTGTGTAGATGTTTGTTGAGAAAGAGTTTATTGAAGTATTTTGTCAGAGAATCAATCTTGTTCATTTCTAGTTTCTCTTGCTCTGCGTATTACTTGAGAAGTTAGAAACGTATTTAGTTTAAGTTAATCGTACTTGAAGTTTCTTAAAACGGAAAATCTTAGCTATGGCGTTTGTGTTTAATAAACCTTGTGCTATAAGCTGATCAAAAAGATAGGCAACTTAGTTCTTAGTTTACTTTCTTTCAACACCATCAGCAAGAGGGAGCTTCCCCCTCCTAATTTGAAGAGCAGTTTTACTGTGCATAGCTGTCCGTTTCAAATACGCATTCCAGAGGTGTGAATTTAAACACCAACAAGTATATTTTGAAAACTAATCAAAGAGTAAATAAATGATAATAAATGAAGGAATTAAGAATGTAGTAATGGTTGGTGTTTGACATATACGTTTAATATATATATATATGATAAATATAAATATATTAAATATAGTATGTTTGCTGTATATACAATTCATATGTTGATAAATATATTTTGTGGTAATTGATAATTATATATTCAGATATATATATATATTGAGACTCATAAATACCTCATAGGTGGTGGACAAATACAATATATACATATAGTATATAATATATGTATAATATGTTATTTACGATTATCCAATAATGATGCTTGCAACAATTATTGAGCCTTATAAGTAATGATGACTCTATTCATTCACTATGATGATAAATGGTATAATAGAATTCCATCTATGGGATCTTGAAAGAAGTTAATATCTACCCTAATGTACTTATGAAATATATTATAAAAGAATCACTCATAGCGAAGGAAATGAATAATCCTTTGACAAAAATGAAATATTTATATCATCTTTGATCTTATTAGATGTTATCACTGAAACTTATTGATCTTTAAACGTTTCTAATGTCTCTTTGAGAAACACTTTGAATGCAAGATTCGGGTTTAAGTGCTTCCACTAGAAAGGGAACATTACAGCAGTGACACCAAGTTAATGTTCCCTTCAAAACTCAAATGTTTAAAACTAGTTTGCTAAAGTTTCATTTCTACATTTTTTTATAACTATTTTTTCAAGTACTATATGTATTTTCAGCGCTGCCGTCCTGCCACTATCCCCCCACCATCCCCAAACTTAGGCCCTTGGTCCCCCCGTCCCCGAAACCTATCCCCATGTCCCCCTATCAAGAAATTTTGTGGAACTATGGTAAAAAGGGAAGACAAACTGTTGCTCTATATGCTCAAGAAGAATTATTCAAAGTCCAAAGAAAAGGAAAGGATCTAAGAGTGCCACTTTAATGTATAATACTCTCTATTGGCATTGTCATACACAAAATCGATACCTTAACAAAATGGAAAAAAAGGTACTATTACAAAAAAGGAACTTCAAATGTACCTAAATGAATTGCAAGCACAATAGAAAAGAGTCCAATGGATCTATTTGTTGTTGTGGGCACATTGCAGAGTTTGCTTACCCAGGTACAAGAAATCCAAAGTCTAATCATGCAAAATGGGAAACAACACCATGAACTGAAAGACAACCTGAAGGTAATATCCAAAGTGCTGGAAGCTGGTGGGTTGCATCATCAAATCTTGTTATCCAATTTTGAAACTGAGACTTGTAGGGAGTGCTAAGGAAAATCAAAGAAAAGATAGGATAACACCAAGATGTGTTAATGAGAATGCAAAGTTGAATTGATGCTTTCTTAAAAAGATTACAGATGTTGTTGCATCCTCCACATTTATGCACTTACAAATTATTATAAGGAATTGGAATACATGGGAAGCTTTCAATCACACTCTAATCAATTTTATGACCAATTTCAAAGAGAAAAATCAATTGATGATGAGAAAGGGGAACCAAAGAGTCATGGACATCACAATTAAGGCTTGTACTCTTATGGAAATAATCAAGATGTTAATTGATGCTATTGAAGAACAAATTAATCCAATGGACTAGGCCATGAAGGATATAAAGGCTTGGTTGAACAAAGGATCCATTACATATCTAAACAAGATTGAAAATAAATATATAGCTTGTAAGATTGAGTCTTAATTTGGATAAATTTGTCCTTTAAGAATTTGCAATATTATTTAAAACAAGAGAAGCTAACTAGTGAATAACTAACCCATTGAAAGACTTTAAATATTATTCTATAGTCTATTTGAAGGGTTGGAGATTTGCTGAAATTGTAACATAGATTTTAGTTTTTACTTCAATCTGTTGTTCTGGTTGAATGAAAATTCTATCTTTGATGTCTTTATAAATTCCATTAAATGCAAATCTGATGACATAAACTACACTTGTTTGTCTTTTGTATGTCCACATCACTGTTATTTTATGGAAACTCACGTTAAAGTTCATGCGCACTCATGGTAATTGTATCTCAAAACATTATTCAAATTATCATCCCTTGGTATCAGGATGATGAGTGGTTGATCACAATATGGATGGTACTTGGTTTGGAATGTATTCAGTAACAGGAGTATAAATTCAATAATGGGGACACTTTTCTTGTTTTGAACCCTTTCATCTCTTTTAATTTTGTTTGGTAATAGTTTAAATTATAATCTTTGAGTATTAATGATGTATCATTCTGTAGGATTTAAACAAGGATAAATCACTATCTTGTGTTGATTAAAATCTCCCAGCATCTTTAAACTAGTGCAGCCAGTACTAACTGACTCTCATCAATCCAGTTTGCCAGTATTCCCTTGTAGGAGCAGTTCATATTTCACATTCCAAAGAACATTCACACCCTAACCGGAACATAAAGAAAGCTCGCCATTTTTTCAAACGGTTACAACTCCTTACATTTGATCATTTATAGTTCATGTCATTTACACTGTTAGAAGATAAGATGTAAATCAGTTTACAACGGAATGCATAATACAGTTATCACCATATACTACTGTAAACATAGAAATATAAAGTTGCAAATAAACAGTTCAAGATGCTAAAAATAAACTGTTCTAGACATAAAATTGAACGGTGAGTAAAGGAATTTCAAAAGAGAGGGAAAAACCTGCTGACTGAAATGCCAGATAAATTCTTAATCCATAAGATTAGGATCATTAACCCAAAAGTTATTTCGATACTAATAGAGCATGTTTCTTTGAAGCATGTAGATAACCAACCCTGTCAATGCCAAAAATTTAAAAATTTATTGACTTTCAAACTTTATGTCAATAGTTTGAATGAGAAATGTAATTAATATATGTTTAGAAGAGCCCAGATGCTACAATTATATGAAAATTTAGGTAAAAGTGAACTTTACATTGTAAAAAACAAGTCAAGACAATCTTCTACAACACCTTTCTTCTAATACAATTTTATACAACTTGATTTTTTTAAAACATATGCATTTCTAATGAATGTTGTTTAGTTTCTTAGCAAGATGTTTGTAAAATCCTTGCAAAGCTTTTTGCATGGTATCTTTTCAACATAATAAGGAAATGCATATGTATGCTTAAGGATAACTAAGTAGACTCACTTAATATTCTGCAACCATTTACTGTTTTATTAAATTTACATGTAGAGCCCAGCTTGCCTATAGATTCTAATAGCATAGTTTTTTGTGATGTCTTGATTAAGATATCACCTAAGTTTCTTGTTATCACATGTTTGACTGAATTCAGTGACTGTGCTGCCCAATGGATGAAGGCACCAATCTGTAAATACCTTTCTTCCAACAGCCCTTAACACACCCTAAAACACATCAATTTCAAACACCTAGTTTTATGATTTTGTGTGTTTTGTTGCCATGTCTAAACGTGTATAACATCTAAGGGGTTATCATATAGCCCATTCCAGATGCTTGTATGGCACAATATCTGTTAAATAGATGCTTCACCTCATATCTCCAAACTAGCACATAGGTATATAGTGACACCAATATTGGGATACACTATGCAGTGGGTATTGTATGTTGTGAGGTAATTACTTAGTCTATCAAGCATCCACCCAGCATCTTAGAGAAAACCCCCCTTGGTCTTGCAAAACCAGAAGTGGAGGTCTTACCCATCTCAAGCATTGGTCCTTAGCTCCCCAACCTAAAGAGAGGTTAGTGGTGATCTTCCCAAGTTTGACACCCCTGGCACCTGAAAATTTATCAGACCCTAAGGATTTGGGGCTCACAGTTTAGATCACCAACATACTCCAAAGGACAGACCACCATGTAGTGTCCCCCTTGTGAGTTAGCCAGTTGTCGAGTATGTAATGTCCCTGATTTCCGATTAGTCACCATCGGGATAATTTAATTAATTAAATTTAAATATTAAATTGTCCTAAAATAATAGTTGAAGACATTTATATTTAATTAATTAATAAAACATTACAGTGACTTTATTTTATAATATGCTCAAATGTTAAATAAATTTACTTCACGTGGCAAATTATTTAATATTTAAATATTAAAAAAGGTGGTGGACTATAAAAGCTGGTGGAAATTAATTCATGGTATCATTTTTGAAATCTTATCTTGAAGAAATTGGGAATTTTGGAGAGCTTGGCTTTCTAGGAACTGGAGGACAAAAACTCTCATGTTCAAAGGTTTGGACAAAAACCCAAATCCTCGTACAAGCGGATTCAACTCAAGATTCGCATAGAGTTTAAATGGACAATTGATCATTTGTGGGAAATTTGCGATTCTCTTGCAAAGACAAATTTCAAGGTTTATTCACAGTTGCACAAATATGGGCATAAATAAAATAATCTTCAATGACAGCAGGTGAATCATTCTACCATACCATTCCAGGACTAAGTGAGAATTTGTTAATATCATTTATTACCAGTTTGGAGAGTGGATATATTTAATACTAAAGAGGTTGGAGTATTCTATAGAATCCCAGCACGAGTTTGAAGGAGCCGTAATTTTCCTAGGATTGTCGTAGTAAGGAAGGGAGCAATCACCTAGCTCACATGGTAGGTCAGGAAACAAAAGAGAAGTAATATATTAATAATTCTTGAGCTGATAGCTTCAAATTTACCACCGCCACTCAATTTATTAGCCACGTCACCTTATCGACTCCCACCATTAAACTTCAGACTGCCGTGTCTCTCTTGGACTCTTTTATATATGACATAGAGGAGTCTTGTGTGGCATATGTGGTCAAGGAGTCAACATCAGAATTTTGGACTCTAGCGATGGGAGATTGAGACTTTGTATCCCCTTTTTGTTCAGCAAATATTTAGAATTAACTTCGGTGTGCAGACTTTGAGGAGCTGCAAGTATTTTGGGCAGGCCATTCCATTAATATTTCATCCGTGCATCATTCTCCAAGAGGATGTGAGCTAGCCTTAAGGGGAGTCAACAGGAATGAGCAGTATTATTCTTCCTCAACCACTAAAACCTTAGTAACCACTCAGCAAACAATGGACCGTATGAATGAGCTGGTGCTGGAGATTAAAGAGTAGCAGTCATACTATCAAAGAGACAATGCCGTACGAATTGAAGATGCACAAATTTTAATAAAGTCTTCCATTTGAGGTCACAGGTCGGAATCATAGAAATTCTGTTATTTATTCATGATACTGCTGATACAAAATCTGGAATGTAAATATCTGAGTTAAATGCCATATTGCAGCTATTTCTTGAATTTATCATCTTGTACTGGCAATATATATATCTATATTTTGGGTCATTGAAATAGTGAGTAGTTTATGTGATGAATACATTGTGAACAATAATCAAATATTGAAACTCAATTGGGAACAAACTCAGAACAATAGTGGAGATAAATGCTTGCATTGTCAAACTTGGGGAAATCATAAAAAAGAATTGATTCATCTTAGTCGGTTATATTGCAGAGTATTAGCCTATCCGTCGGGGTCCTGTAGGCTAATCTAATGTTTCAGGGAACCCGTAGTTCTTTGAATAGAAGAGT
The DNA here is from genome assembly GCA_007258455.2 of Sequoia sempervirens. Classification (NCBI taxonomy): domain Eukaryota; kingdom Viridiplantae; phylum Streptophyta; class Pinopsida; order Cupressales; family Cupressaceae; genus Sequoia; species Sequoia sempervirens. The sequence continues at coordinate 214,403,245 of VDFB02000008.1, read as the reverse complement.
TCATCATCATCTCACATCAGTTAGGGTGATATTTCCAAGGTGTTTTCGATAAATCAAGTGGAAGAAATGTAATAACATCTTAGTTATTATAAAATAATAAGTTCACTTAAGTATTTATTCAAATGTTTAAAGTGACTTATTTGGTGTCTAAGTGGGAGCAAATCTTAAAAAGATTATTTTAATGTTCTTTTTCGGAATTTAAGGGAGTACATAAGGAATGAATTAAATATTATTTTATTTTCAAGGCATTGAAGTTTGGGAAATAATAAAATAATATGATTGAGTTCATTTAAAGGATATGGGAATTGAATTTTGGGAATTGTGCAAAGAAGTATTTCAAAAAAATCTTGAGGATGTAAACCCTCAAGGAGAATATTGGTTACGGTGTAATGAGCCTTGCTCAAAACTGACCTCAATTTGTCCCAATTTGCAGCCTTGTAATTTTGTCAAACACTTTGTATGCAATGTGTAATGTTGCTGATATGTAGTTTTCAGTTTGTTGTTTGATGCAAGATTGAATGCCAAATGATTTTGAAAGCTTAAACAATCTTCTACCACTACTATGCAGGCTTCTATTTGAAGATACAATGCTTCTTTGCAATTTAGAATGCATTTAAATGAGAACTAAGTAAATAAAGTGCATCTACAGCCAAGAGACATTTTGTCAAACACTTGGCATGCAAACTCTAAAGCTGATTACAATGTAATTAGATTGCACAATAACAACTATTATTTGAACCACTCTTATTACTCCTTGATTGCAATGTCTTTCTAATACAATGATGATTTCAAAACAGCCAAGACTCTTGGCAAATTACATAGACATCAAATATGCTAATTGCTGATAATGGATGCAACCTTACAGCTGAAACTATTACTCCAATATATGCAATGCTAATTGAATGATTAATGAAGGGAACCTGATTGGAATGGAGTCGCCTATTGCTGGAGATGATGAAGCAATCAATAATACATCAAAAAGTGCCTCCTTGAAGCCAAATCGACCCTCTTGATCAGACACCCCTGTAGATGATATGATGGCAGATATAAAATTCTTCTAAGCTCTATGGTGTTCCAAATTGCCTCCAAAAGGGTCGTCCTCCTTCCTTGAGTCAAGCGCCACCCTCCTTGAATGAAATCGAATTTTTATTTGTGCTCCCCTTGCAAAATCGTGGCCCCTATGTATGCTGACTTGAACTTCAATTTGCTGATGATTAAAATTAGAAATCTTCACCAACTCAATTCACCTCCAAATGCATCAAAATAAAAGAGTTCTAACCACACAAATGACTTCTATATTGCTCCAATCGAATTACAACCAAAATTGGCTCTTGGCCACAAATTTTGCTCAAGTGAAAAGTCTGAAGTAACCTCCCCAATGGCTGCAACCCTTCAGAAGATATTTCACTTCTTCAGTTATGCTATCTATGGGAGTTATCGTTCCCAAAGACACTATACGGCAGAAACCTTAGCTCCACAATGCTCATCAACAAGAAACAACAAATGTTGGATGATGGCAATCAACTCCTCATGACTTATTTATTCTTTTTCCCCAAGGGCCGACCTTCTTCTAGAACTTTCTCAAGTCAACTTCTAGAAGAAATATTATAATATTATTTTATAATTTACATTTGCACTTTATAATAAAATAATTATTCATAACATAAAGTGCAAACATAACATCACCTTATAACATGAGGTTTCTAAAAATAGAAACATATCAAGAAAATCATTAGAACACCTCCATATGCACAAAAGAAGCCAACTACCAACAAGGTAACTACCGAGAAGACCCTCTAAACATGCCATATTAGCCTACGAGGGCCACTGATAGGCTAATCATGCAGAGAAATAAATGTCTAGCTAGAAGGGAACATTACATACGGTGATGAGAGATCCACCCTAGTTGATGGCTGACTAATTTATTCAAAGTCGGTGCTTGTGATAATGGTTGAAATTTCAGGTTGGTATTAAGTATATTGTTTGTTTTTAGATACTCCAGGTTGTAAACTGATCTATTTAGGATCTAGGACTAATTGCTTACAGAATGCGTAACGTAAAATATCAATTATTACAACGCTTAACATAAATGATTACATAATTAAATGCTCAAATGAATAAATGAACATAACATAAAATAAATGCCAAGATAATGAACTGAACAGAAAGAGAGAAGAAATAGAGAGACGAAACCACAATTGATAACGGAGTTCGTCCCTAAGGACTACGTCTCCGGGCCCCTCTCCAACGGAGTGACCGATCCGATTATACTCCAAAATCAGTTACAATTGCGACAGCATCATTCCCTTCAAGCACATCGATATCACAGCATAACTTCGACGTACAGGAACAATTACAATCATCTTCCGAGCATTCTCTCGTTCTCCACTTAGACTTGGAAAAAACCCATCTTTACCCCTCTTTTTATACAAGAAATTTGCCTAATTAGGCTTAACCACTAAAATAAATGCATATCTTCCCCAAACAACTCGTACCCTGACAATTTTGTCCTCTGCAATCTTCTGGTTTAGGTGGTTGGTGTGAATCTTGTTTGTTATGGCCTAATATGCCTTTTGGTTAAGGCTCGCCCAATAGATTCTTAACAAAACGAACCGCTGCCTTCATATATTTTAGAAGGCTTGCATGGCTCAGGGGTATTAATACATTTTATTCCCCGTGTGGTCGGGGGTTCAAATCCTCCGCCAACCGTTTTAAAACCAAACCCACCGAATTATAAACAATAAAACCAAACTATGCTATATAGGTTATTGACCGTTGTGCTTGGTGCAACGGCCAACGCCCCGGCCGTTTGGGAGGAGATCGCGGGTTCAAGACCCGTTAAGATTTTTGATTGAACAACGAACTCGGTTGAACTCACCGAAGCCAGTAATGAATGGGACACGTGTGAAGTTATCATTCGCTGTCAAAGCCACCTGGATGCTGACGAAACTGTTGACTGGACTGCCATGTGTCCGAGTCCTATTCGCTGAGGATGCCCAGTCACCTGCCAACTGGATGCCAACTGTTCGCTACGCTGCGTACGGAGTGCCATGTCAACAGTACGGACGGACACGTGTCAAGCCATGATTGGTCTGTACAATCTGAATCACTTGCCACATGTCGAGCCGAAATCCATCCATGTTGATTCCGTACGGTACGGACTGACACGTCAGCATGATGACGTCAGCACTTGTACCTTCAAGTTGACTGAAGTTTGACTGCTTCTAACTCGAGCATATGACGTCGGATTTCGACGAAACGAACGCCGTCGGAATCGTGTCGACGAGCTCTTCGCGATGACGCTGCTTCCGTCGATTTCCGAGATGATTATTTTTTCGCCTTCTAGACAACCCGGAAACCAGTTTACTGGAAGTTTGACTGGCCGTAACTTGCACAAACGGAGTCCTTTTCGCCCCGTTCAAGTTGCGTTGGAATCAGGACGTCGTTCTCTTTCTGATGAAGCTGAAATCTGGAGTATTGGGAAAACTTCAATTTTCACTGAAAAATTGTCCCCCGGATCAGGCCTCCCCACTGGAGAGCTTTAGGACCTCCGAAAGCTTGATTACTTGGAAAGTAAGTGAGGGTAAAGTTCCCTCACTTTACCAATCTCCATCCATCTTGCTTTGCTTGGATGCATCCCCTTCAGGCCCACTCTGAGGTACTCAACATCTCCTCTTCGTGAAGTTCTGACATTCCTGTCGAGAATAACATCTTCTGGCAACTCTGACATGTACTCTGGAGAAAGGTCATCAACTGATGGAACTTGAATGTCTGAGACTTCATCTAGGATCATTGGAGGCTCATACAGTTTCAAATTCTCAACATTGACAACCGAGTAAATATGCATGTATGGAGGAAGATTGAGGCGGAAGGCATTGGTACCAATCTTCTCAAGGATCTCAAAAGGACCATACCTAATTGGCTTAAGCTTTTTACCTTCACCTTGCATCCTTTCCTTGCTGATATGTAACCAAACTCTGTCTCCAACCTGAAAATGATGATCAGTGCGATGCTTGTCATGGCGAACCTTGTATTTTGCTTGGCTCTGTTCCAACTGTGCTTCCACTGCCTGATGAATTGCTTGGACTTTCTGGATGAACTTCAAAGCCTTCTCTGCATCATGGTGTCCATCTTTAACATCATTTTTCCCAAAAGCAAAATCCATCGGTGTCTTGGGCACATAACCAAAGCATGTCTCAAAAGGAGACCTCTTAGTAGAAGAGTGTGCTGCATGGTTGTAGGCATGCTGCACATAATGAAGACTCTCATCCCACAACTTAGGATGCTTACTGCAGTAACCTCTCAATTGTGGGAATTGATCCCAATGCAAGAAGAGCACAAGGAAGCACTGAACCTAAGGTATCCAAGCAGAATCACCAATTTGACATAGTCCAGCCGAATCACCAATCTAGAGGCAATAAGAGAAAATCATAGGGAAAAAATAACTATGAATAAGAGATGTGAAGTATTGTAGTAAGATTTTGTCCAAAAGCAAACATAAATTGTGAAGAGAAAATGGATATTGAAACCAGACAAATGAAAAACTTCACAGAATACTCACAAACATAAGTCTAAGAACTCTTTGCTCTTTCAGCACATATAAAATAACATTTTACACTATTTCTAGGAAAATTTGAATAGGCACGTGAAGTAATCCTTAGGTAAGACAAGAAATATATTATATAGTTTTGCAAGATAACACAAAAATTACTATCTGAAAATTCCTTGCATTATGGCACCATTAACATGATTTGAGATCAAAATCCCACACTGAACACTCTACAGGGATACATTATTCTCTTACATACCTCTCACATTGGGCAGGCTTTAAGTTTTTTTTTTTTTTTCTAAATATTGGTGGTTGAGCAAAGTTTAGGAAAATGTAACAAAGAAATTATGAAATAGCAAAAGAGCTAGTTACCTCTGATGATGAGCAATTGGTTCGAAGCCTAGGGAAGCCTAGTAGTGGCTTTACAAAACACCAAATACATAGAACCCAATTTTGTGTCAAAATGTACCAGCTATCAAATATCATTATAACCAAAGTTGCTACCTGTAACACAAAATTAAATGCATTACTAAGAGAAGCACACTTCGTATGTATAAAAACATATGGAATAGGTGCTATACCTTGAACTAACTACAAAGTGCATTTTAGTGAAAGCATCAAAATAAAACAAAAAATTCAATTTTAATTTTTAACTCAACTTACCCATGTTACAAGTTGTGAACTTTGAAAAAGCCATTCATGATAATCGAAGTGTCCTCCTTGAAGAATGGTAATGAAATGCATGGAAATATCAACAAAGGAAAGGGCGATTCCAAAACCAGGTATAATACTCAACCATTTGATTTTGTGAGTGTAAGCTGATCTATGTTGAACCTGAAGAAGTGAAATGTCAACCTAAAAGAGAAAGATCCCCAAGAGAAACAAAAGCAAATATTACATTGGCAGATAACATTAATTATCAAATTGTACTTTAAAAACATGACATGTCTGCAAAAAAAGGACAAATATTTTTGGTCACTCAAAGACAATGTTATCCACACAATTCCTAATAATGTTATCGACACAATTCCTAATATAAATTATATGCCATCATGGAAGTGAAGCTCAATTTTCATAGTCTAGTGGCACCCTAAGACTTTAGGAGGAATAGAAACTTGATAGTTAATGTCAAACTTATGCTGCAGAAACTATCATTTGAACTTTGAAGTCAAGTTATCGTGTTTTCATGAAAATTAACGAATGATAGTTGAAATCAAACTTATGTTATAGAATTTTCAGCTAAATTTATTGTAACTGTGATTACATGTTTGTAATTTCATGAATTAAATTGACAAAAGATTATATTCAGTCATGCTTAGTATTGGTGAGATTCATCTCTCTAAGTTGTAAGCTTTGTATGCAATCTAGTTATTTATTTCATGATATCATGTGGTGTTCACTCATCTAATTCTTTTCTATAGATGCAGATTTACTGGTCTCCGATTTAGCGAGTAGTCAATATTTGTCCATGTTACTCTTTCAAATCTTTGTTTACAGCTGAATATGGTTTTATTTTTTAGCCAATAGGAAGTTGTTTTCATTTGTGCTTGAACAGTCTACCCTCTTTTCATATCTCAAATTCTCGCTACAAGGCTTGCCACTAACAATCCAGCACATGCATCTAAGACAAAAACATGGTCAATTACGTATTTACATTTATGCAAAACCCTCTTTGAAATCTTGTACAGTGTGCATACTCGTAAGTTTTGTTTGTAGTTTTAGTTTAGATTTAGTTAGCGCTCAGGAAGCTTCCCCTTCTAATTTGAAGAATGGTTTTACCATACATATCGTTGCAGTTTGAGTAAAATGCTGACACATCAAATTGGAAAGTGATTTTATGACAAAAAAAGTCATATGGGTATAACCATTATTCGAAAACTTAAACCTCTTAGACCCAGGTTTGACTCAAACTTAGCGACTTGGTAAAACTCAGCAAATTTTAAAAATACTTAAATTCCTTAAAAACATAAATTTTATACAAAATAGAGTTACAAAATGAATCAAATGAGTTTATAAAACATTGCAGAAATGATTTTGTCACATCTATTTTTGCCTTATTGCCTATTCCTTATTTCCTATAGGTTAAGGTATAAAGTTGTGGAAATAATTTAATAATAATATTTTAAATATTCTAGTGACTTTATTTTATATTATAAAAGGGGCAACTTAAATATAATTATTACTTTATTGTTGTGGGTCAAATAAACTATTTAGTTACATGTATTTTCAACACCTTTGGAGATGATTTTAGACGAAAATAAATAAATTGAAATTAAAAGGGGTGAATATAAAAGAAGAGTTTAGAAGGGAAAAGAAGGCATCCATTGTTATTGCTATCAAACACTTTTTTGTAGATCTTGAGAATTTTGTTCATCTCCTCACCTGAGGACGAAAACCCTCTCAGATTGAAGAACTCTTATGGAAGGCTTAGATTGAAGAGAGACGGGAAGGAGTTAGGGATGGACTCACTCTCCCTAAGTTGCAACTTGTTAAAGATTCTTTGGAGACCTTGAAATCAGAAGATTTAAACTTGATTAGAGATCAAGATTATGCCTTCGAAATTGTAAAAAAGACCATTGATGCATTCCAAGGAAGTGAGAGAAAGGTTGATGAACTTACTCTTGAGCTTGAATCAACAAAAGCTATGTTAGAAGATACTCAGTTGGCACTAAAGGAGGCAGAATATCAGTTTATTGATTTGAAACTTTTCAGAGAGCAAGAGAATGAACAAAGAGCTAAGGAAATCAAGCAAGTAAATGAAGAGCTTGATAGTCTTCAAGAAGAGTTTGACTTGAACAATTTTCCACAAAAATCAGAAGTTGAATGTGCAGATTTGGATCAGCAAGATGGAAGTGAACAAGAGGAAAGGGATGACTTCCAGGTTCTTGGCAATCCTCTCTTTGAATTGAGTGCAAAAGCAATTTATGACAATCCCCTCTTTGTGATGGACAATGAGACATGTGGTGAAGTGACCAAGCATGAGACCAAGTACATATTCCAGTTTACTAATGGATTTTATATCAAACCATGAGAACGTGACACAAATTGTGATTGGTAAACTCCCGAGGCTGCTTGATAGTGAATGCATAAGTGGGTTTGAGGATAAAGTCTCCACAATGGGAAGTGTTGAATCATGGTGACTTCCACATCTTTGAAATCGAGGTATTGTTCAAACATGATTTGGTAGCTACTGAAGGTTTCATTACAACAAGGAGTGAAGATTTCAGACTTGTTACTCATGAAGTATGGGAGAAAGGACCAAAACAGGGTGTTTACATGTTTGACAGTCCATCCCTTGGGTTGAGTGATGCTTTAGCTCATACTTGCCCTTTCTAGGGATTGGGTTTGAAGAGAACAATTGTTCCATGCTCCATTGTTGTTGAAGATTTCATGGTTAGGCTTCAGGGGTTCACTAGAGGAGACACCAATTTCTTGAGTGTTGTACCCAAAACCAAAATTTTTGCTTCACTAAGGCATTTTGCTTAATTGAGTCTAAACCTTGTTAAAGTGTTGTCAAATGGTCGTTTTTGGGGTTTTCAAATATGGAGTTGGTGTCAGTGTCATGTCAGTCTGTTACCGAAGAGATTTAAGAAAAGTGAAAATCTGAACGAAAAACATCAAAATTTTCTCTCTCGAGAAGGGAGCACATTCTCAAATAGGCGCCCTATCTTTTAGGGGCTCAGATCCTATTTTTAGGGTTTTTCACCTCCAGCAGACTTTTGTCCGGCATCACGTCAGCTTCGCAGTGAGCTATTAAGCCTGTCAAACGGACCTGTTTCGGGCAAGTTACGGAGGATACAGCGTAAAACGAGGCGAAGGCAAGAATTGGCTAACACTGGTGAAAAGCGCAGCTTTTCAAAAAGGCGCCCATCTTTTTGAGGTGCCGGATGTAGGTTTTTGGCTAAATGCCACCCAATATGTTTATCTCACTTTTGTTCAAGCTTCGCGACGCATCCGTCAGTGGGTGAATCTGAGTTGCTGAAGTGCCTGAACCTAAGGTCAAACGTAGGGTCAAATCTTAGTCAAAATATAAGAGGAAAAGCCAAAAGAGCACATTTTGAGAAAGGCGCCTAAGTTTTTCAGGCCTTTAATGCTTTCTTTCTGAGCACTTGAGGGATTGCTTCCTTTGGTGTTGGCAATCATTTTCATAACAAATTCGAGGAGCTTAGAGGCTGCATTTATTTATCTAAAGTATTGCCAGACAAGAACAGGGGCGGCTGGGTGAAAGCATCGATTGGGCCTAAGAGGAGTTCAATTTGCTTGGAATTTGATTGCTACTTCATCTCTCATCAAGGGCTTCAACATTCAATCAGGTTCCACTATTAGTAGTTCATAATTTTATTGCATATGGGAAAGTTTAGAGTTGCAGCTATAGGTGCATATTTCCTTACCAGCAATTATCATATTTTGTAATCAATGCAAATGCCAAGAGTCTTGGCTTATTGATGAGCATTGTATTGGATCATTGTGTTGTAATCAGAGATACTAATTTGCTGGTCATTTGTAGTTGTCATTGAGCAATTCTATATCATTTGTACTCAGCTTATAGCATGCATGCCAATTGTTTGACAAAATGTCAATTGGCTGTAGGTTCTCTTTTTGGCATAAATAATGTTATAATTTTGCATACCAAGTGTTTGTATTAATGCCACATTGCTGTAAGTGCATAAATGCCATCTTAGGTTGCATCCAAAGTGTTTGTCATAATTACTAGTTGTTGTAGCTGCATATTGCAAATAGTTTCAGTCACATATATGCATTGAATATTGCCAAAATAAGTTGCACATTCATGTTAGGTCATTATTTAGACAATTTAGAGTCATTTGCTAGCATCCTTATTGATGCTAAGTGAAGAAGAGTGTCATTATAGCAAACTGAAATTTTATATCAGTCATATGACCCTTGTATGCGAAGTGTTTGATGAAATTCCTTGAGCCTTCAATCAACATTTTGAGGTCAGATTTGAGCAGAGTCATTTCAGAGATGCTCACGAAAATCAAAAACATAAACCCTTAATCTTCTTAGTAAACAAGACTCGCAATTTTTTGCACAAAAAAAAACCTCGAAAATTTCAAACAAAGAGCCACGAAAAATTCACAAAAGTCTCACATGAATTTTTTTCACGAATTACAGACTTAAAAAATCGCCTAGAAACCCTAGACGCTCTAATACCATGTGAATGGTAAAAGCATTCTTCTATTCTATTATTAACAGAAAAAAAAGCTTACAATATATAAAAGTTACATAATACTGTAGATATTAATGATATCTAACTACTATCTACCTACTAACTACTGTAGAAACTACAGTAGATAATTGACCATTAAATAAAAGAAGAATATAATATTCTAACATATTTCAATATCCAGGCCAGGAGTTATGGAATTATTAAGTCACGTTACTTATTATTAAGTGATTTAGTGATTTAATGTTATAAAGTGAAAGTGACTTTATTAAAAGAATATCTTAAGTCACTTTATAAGGTATTTAAGTGAAATAAGTCACTTTATGGAATATTTAAGTGAAAAGTCACTTTATGAAGTATTTAAGTGAAAATCACTTTTGACAAATGGTTTAATATTATATTAAAGGAGCTATTGAAAGTGGCGTTGATTTTCAAGAGGAGATTTATGTTTTGCATTTTGTCAAAGGTTGAAACCCTATTTTGGGCATACTTCTCCATAAGGCAAGGATATGAGCTCATTATTCAACATTTAGAATATTATATCAATTTTGTGAGTTACTGCTGCTACAAATTTTGTCTTTCATGGCTGATTGAGGATGGATACCCTCTTTTAGAACAAGTTTTGCAGGCATGCAAGATCGTCCAAGGTTCCTACTTGATTGGTCTCATTCAAGGATCAACAATTGAGCAATATTACAAAGTTTAAAGTGAAGAATAAATCAGGGTTTAATAAATTACAGATCTAGAAGTAAAGGTTTGCAGATTGAATAAAGTGCAGGTTGCACATCAATAAACCAGCACGTGGGAGCCTTTAGTCGTCTTTTCCAAGGCACAAGGGTCTTCTACATCATGTCGTACCATCTCATTTGCTCTCTGTGGCTTAGGCGTCACCTCTTGCAGTGATTTCCAGGCTTCTAGACCAGTTTACAGGTTTCCCAGATTGGCATGTGTGAGCTACAGGTACAGCCATACCTCCTTGGGATTTGTGCCATCAAAATAAAATAAAATAAGGCATCTTTGGTTGTTGTTTGGTACCTGTCTTTGTCGCCCAGGCTGAGAAGGAGTTTTGAAAACATACCCACGATCAGATTTTGGCTTCCAGGAGCAAGGCGTGCATTTCATTGGATCTCCCAGGTTGCTGCCTCAAAAATCAGAACTTTATGACAATCAAAACCAACAAATGGGTATGATGTAATTTCATTTGAAATCAATAAAAATCATCTGGGTTGCTTTCAATTTATGTATTTCTCTTTCCATTTGGTATTCTTTTATTACTTTCATTTCCGGCATCAAAACACTCAAAAACAAAAAAACACAAAAAATCAGAAAGTCAAATACAAACACTACAGGGATTGTTTCAAAACCTATTTATGAAAGCTTTGATCATTCTATATTCTCTTTGTGTGCAACTATTTCAGTTACTATTGCAATTGATGTTCTCTGGTAGTGCAGAACTTACTAGCAAACAAAGTGTAAATGATGTGTTGATTTTTATTTTCTCTTGGGTTGTATCATGGGGGATGCTGGCCCATTTTTTATATTGCATATTATTCACTCAATATCCAATATATGTAGATAATTGTAACTATACACAATTGAATGGTAATGTGCCAATTCTTAAATCAAGATTCTGATGACTATTGTTGACAAACATTGATAGCATACAACAAATGTTACCACTTTCAACCCAAAAATTGTGTTACTCGACCATATCAAGTGCAACAAATATTGTATCCAATCATGATAACTTTATATAATTATAGTTACAAACAAATAATTTTTTACAAGAGGTTCAACATATCTGTCATGAATGCAAGTTAATCATGATATATGATGAATAATTGCTCCCACATACCAGTGATTGTAAACTACTTACCTCTTTTCGTTTAATCACTGCACTGAGAAGAAAAAGGAATAAAGTGAAAATGTTTGCCCCAAATCCAAAAAAAGTGTGCATGGTCAAGCAAAACAACTAATCATGACAAAGAACTATGCTAGACCAAACATAAAACAAATTTCATCTTTTGTCTCTAACTTCATAGATAATTTATTGTTTGAAAACACTAGGCAGAAGCAAAAGGGTAACTAGTTCTATTATCATTTAAAGGATATACATTCTCAAAACATGGTGAGAAATCATATCCATCCCAGACCTGCAAATAACAGAAATAAGATAGTATTAAACTTCTATGAGCAGAATCAATCTGAATTTGACTTCTAAGAGAATGTTAGATGATGGACTCAAAGCACCTTATTTAAATAATGAAAATTTCACATTTGATATTGGATTGAATGAAGAAAAAAGAGAACCATATTAGAAAGCAAGGGTATTCAACATATCACAATGACATTATTATCAAAAAATCAAATGAAAATGAACATTACATAGCACACTCCAGTTATAGATTTTCAGTATAGAATATAATTAGATTCAAAATATAGCAAACTTTTGTTTATGAGCTACAGAAATGAATATAATGCTTACAGCCTTCTTGACCTTGATATCAACTAGATTATGTTTAGTACGAATGTTGCCATGGATGGAAATCTTATGTTTAATTCAGTAGTATCACACTGATCACAATCACAAGTTCTGTGTACCAATTAAAACAGTGACAAATTGTCATATCCCCTTCTCAAAAATGAAGAATTAATTTAGATGCTATCATCGTTGGTGGTCGAAATGAAGCATTATAAGGCCTATGTATTTCTCTTTTCTTTTTTGTTGGCGTTTAAATTCGCACCTCTGGAATGCGTATTTGAAACGGACAGCTATGCACAGTAAAACTGCTCTTCAAATTAGGAGGGGAAGCTCCCTCTTGCTGATGGTGTTGAAAGAAAGTGAACTAAGAACTAAGTTGCCTATCTTTTTGATCAACTAGAGCACAAGGTTTATTAAACGCAAACGCCGCAGCTGAGATTTTTTGTTTTAAGAACTTCCACTACAACTAACTTAAGCTAAAGACGTTTCTAACTTCTCAAGTAATATGTAGAGCAAGAGAAACTAGAAATGAACAAGGTTGAATCTTTGACAAAATGCTTCAATAAACTCTTTTCCAACAAACATCTACACACTTCAATGTAAGCTGAAATTAAGATCATAAAAGCATAACCCAAATAACGGAAATCTAAGACGTTATATAAGGGCAAAGGAGGCTCATGATTTTATTTCTCAAACTTCTGGAACAAAATCTGCTACAAACATGCCTCGAACAAGAGCTTGCAGCTAAAAAGGCTTGTAATCTTGTTCTTACACAATAGGAACAGCAATTACAACAACTCCTTGTTGGCTAAAAGAGACTCAACAATTCGCTATCATAATACAATTGAACAACACTTGAATAGCAAATAGAAGGCACAATAGGCTCAGCATTTTGTTATCACTAGCATGGTTAAAGAAAACTAATTAGCAAAGGCTCTTATTTATAGGCAAGCAAAGGAGTAGGGAACCCTAAAATCTCCTTGCTTTCACAATCTAGGGCTTGCTCAACAAGCAAGCTTTATTTCTAAATCTAGAAAGAAGATAACATCTAACACCTAAGAAAGCAAAAAAAGCAGGAAACGTGTAGAAACCCCTGTTCTCACTGTTTTCTAAAACTGTCTGTTTGCTTGTTTTTTGAACGTTTTTGAGTTTTTTTGTGTTTTCGTGCATCAACCAATGAAGTGCGATTTTGAAAGAAATTGCTTATAAAAATGAAATAAAATACCACAAGTCTAAAAATGATGGAAACTGATTGATCTATTGATGCCAATAAGTTTATTGATCTTCTACACTGATTACAAACAAGATCTGATAACATGCAACTGAAAAAGCAACAATATTATTGATGAAAACCTGGTATTTGCAGCAGATTGAAAAGACCTTGAAATGGTACGGCCTTCATGAAGATCCACTTTTCCCTCTGTTTGACGTTCGCAAATGATACTGAAATAATAGGCGCCCCTGTTGATGAAGCCAGAATGCAAAGAAGGAAGGCGCTTTACACTAGATGAAGAGGTACGGCCCTGTACTTGTTGGTACGGCCTGCAGCAGCAAAGTACGGATCTGCAACAGCCTTGAAGAAATCCATACAGCCTTGGAATAGATGCCAGATATGAAGCTGAGATAGGCGCCTCAAAATATTTCACTGCCTGTTGATGTCCGGATCCAAGCCCTGAAGATAAATCTCTGAATAAGTTCTGTGATAACCTCTGAATGAAGCTACCGCTTTGAAAAGCAATAAATCAGCTGATATTTCACAGCCTATGAACTGCAACACTGAAGATGGCTCGTTCTCCAATGCCTAAGACAACTGAAACCCTTGGCTTCGTTCTCTGGAAGAATACTTGATCAAAATTCGATTTCAAAACATAATGAGCTCCTTTTCCAAAGAAACCCTTATATCCTTCAAAAAGTCGACTTTTCCCAAAAAGGCATCATTTAAATAAAGTTCGAACTTTTCTTTTAATTTTTCAATAGTCTCGAACGCACTTTTAATTATAAATTATAATTGAAAAGTGGCCCCTCCTCAATGTTGGTCGACCCCCTTTAAGAAATCACTTAAGTTATAATATTAAATAATATTATAACTTTATAATATAAGCTTCAAATAATTAATATTTTATTTGACAATTAAAATATTAATATCTTCCTCAAAATACGTCCGATTAACAAACCGTCTGAAGCTAGAGAATAAGTGATTGAATTTGCACACGACCAGACCATACTGCTAAAAATAGCAGGGGTGCTCCACTAAGTGACTTAACTTACTAAAAATAGCAAGTCAAGCAAATGATGTCCGAACGACTCCGAACGAAAGCCGAACTGGTAGATTCTGAAAACCGAAGCCAAGCCAAGCTCCAACAAGACCCTCTATCCATCCTATCAACCTACGAGGGTCGCATAATAGGCTAATCATAAGCTCTTAGAGATGTCAACTAGAAAGCGACATTACAAAACACCAACTATTACATTTATCTTCTTTCTCTTCTTCAAAGAATGGATAAGAATCACTCCAAGAATAGAAAGAAAGCGAAAAGAAAGCTTCTAGATGAAAGCCATTTCAAATCTCAATCACATCCACTAAAAAGCAGGAAACTGTGTTCCAGTTCGATGCATCTATCCCATCAATAGCAAAGTTGCGTTTTTCCAAGATATCTTCTCCATTTGCAATTGATCTTAGGAAATCTTCGACCTCATTGGCCGCTTTTCAAACTTTGCTGACATCATGGAAGTGTGACTTGGCAGAGTCTTATGTTTTTTTTTCATTCACTTCAGTACAATCTTCTTGTTGTATTTTTCCTTATGCATCTCCCATATCCTTTCACATTCGCCCCTTTGAGATAGTGACACTTTCAGGCCAAGGAGGAATGGAAAAGCATTTCTCGATTATATTAGGTTTCAAACTACAGATCAATCTACCATCAACTGACTGGATCTCCCTTGTAGCCGGATTGTAATGCTTGATGCAAGCGATTACGAACTTGAGACTCTAAACTGATATAGGAATAGACACTACTGCGAGGAGTCCAGAGTGTCCCAGGTTTCTGATTGAAGTGTTTCTTGCGCTCTCTAAAGCATGTAGATCAAACACCGGCTTGATGTGATGCAAATCTGTCTCAACTGTTTTGATGTAATCATGATAGAGAGCTGATTTGACCTTGAAATCATTGGGAGTGTACTCCATTTCTGAAACCTTGAAGAATGACTGTAAACTCGCCTATGTTCAAACAAGTTTTGAGCAATTTACTATTTTTAGAACGCTGATTTTTCTTCCTCCAACGGACAAATTTTTGAAAATTTATCTGAGATATGGGTTTTGCTTAGAATTTCGTTGCAAGACAACCCAAAGCATCCGTTTTTGAAAATTTTGATTCTAGACTGAAAAAGCAGCAAACCCTAATTTCTTCAATTTTTCATAAAAAAGTTAGCACCTGGGTTTTGTTCATAATACAATTAGAAATGGACCCAGTTGATCAGATTTGAAAAACACTGATGGCTGATCGAAAAAGCAGCCAACCCTAAAATTTGAAATTTGCTTGAAAAAAGCTGTGATATGGGTTTTCTTCAGAAGACTATTTGGAGGACCCAGATGATCAAAAATTGAATGCACTGAGGATTTCACTGACATGCAAAGCAAAAAGAAGCTGCTGCAACTTGATGAAGTTCTTGAAAATTTCTTCAAAAGAATGAGATGATAAGACCCAGATGGCTGAAAATTTGAAAATCTTGGCTGCCTTCTTGAAAAATTTGATCTTCTGGATGAAAAAGCAAGGCCTTAGACTGCTGGTCTGAAAACTTTAATGAAGAATCAGCAAACTTGAGTTCTTGAATCATGAAATATAACTTCAAATCTGCTACTCCAACTTTCTCCTTTGAATGCTACCTGCAAAAATAATGAAAATTACATTGAAGAGATGCATTAAATAGACTTAGGGTTTGAATTAGGTTTGCTTTCTTTTGCTTTTATCTTCAAAACCCTAAAATTGGCCTGTTCAATGAACTTGGACGTCTTCATCCTCTTGCAATTTTGAAATTCTTTGAAAATCTTGCAAATTTCACTAAGGCATGGAAAGTTGGGCACCCTTCTTGGCTAGGGGCGCCCACTTCACCTAGTGTTAGTCATTTTTTGAGTTTTTTCAACTTTTCACCATTTTGACCCCCTACTTTGATCCTGATATTCGGCTTCCAGATTGATCCGATGAACGAGCTAGATGATTCATCGCGTAGCCTAACTGATTCTAAGAAGATTGTTCTAGAGGCGCCTCTGGCTAAAAACTTCATTTCGACCTTCGAATTCATGGGAGCCTATTTCCTCCAGGGGCGCCCATTTTGTCCAGAGTTAGCCATTTTCATGATTTTCAAGTTCTTCCTTTTCCCTTCGATCTTCTGATGAAATCTTGATTCCAGGAGCTACGCTGATCAGATCAACTGACTGACAAGTTCACTGGATAGCTTGGCTGAAATCGACGAGGTGATCCTGGAGACTGCATTGGTGAATTCTATCATCTCAAGCTCCAAAACTTTGGGCACCCTTTCTCTCCAGGGGTGCCCAACTTGACCACACTTAGAAAATTTTCTTGTTTCTTCAATAACTCCTCTTCTACAGATGCTCACATTGGATCTGGAGTTTCAGGCATCAGATTGGCTAATGACTGGGCTTATCGCAAAGCTAAGAAGATTTTGGAGGGAGTTCTCTAGGAGTGTGACTGCATTAAAGTCCACTAGAGGCCTCAAAAGTTTGGGCGCCCTTCTTGGCTGGGGGCGCCCAACTTCACCATACTTAGCCATTTTTTTATTTCCATCTTTCAGAGTTTGAAACCTTCATTTTGTACCTTCCACTTTGACCTGGATTTGTTGGAGATTGGCCAGTCGAATGCCCTGACAAAGATATCCGCTGCAAAGCAAACTGAATTTCGGAGAGATTGAGTATTTTAGCAAACCCTAATTGTTGGATTTTCCCCTTCAAAAAGTTGGGCGCCCTTCTTCACCAGGGGCACCCAAACTCACCTGACTTAGTCAAATTTTGGTGATTTTCATTTTTTCTCATTCTGACTTCTGTTTGGATCTTCCCTGTTTGATTTCGAATACCGGATGACTGGATGATCCGATGACTGCACCGTTGGATTCGTTGTGAAGCTAGAAGAAAACTGAGCAACTTTGATTAGAGGCTCAAACCCTAATTTCAACATTTAATGCCTTAAAAAGATGGGCGCCTATTCTCTCCTGGGGCGCCCATGACAAGCAGTGTTAGAATATTTTCCACAATTTTCACCTTCTTTCTTCGTTCTTCGTGCTTGCTTACCAACTCACCTTTTGTTGAACGCCTGAGTGTTGAATCTGACGCCTGGCAGCTGACTAACCTCCATTGATGACCTCGGAGCTCCTAATATGCTTCTGAAAAAGCAGAATAGACCCACTAGGGCAAAACTGATCTTTTTGATATTCTGACTGCACCAGCCTGATATGGAAGTATTTTGAGCCAATCAAAATCAATTCGAACTCTAACGGACCAACTTTCTGTTTTTAGAAATTTTTGCCAGTATCCGTTTCAAAAGAAACCCAGAAAAACCTAGCAAAAGTTACTATTTTTAAGAAATTTCTAAAAATAGCAGTTTTCCTAAAAGTAGGGATGAAAAACTGAGATCTGGGTTTTGTAGATTAGGTCACTCTGGGCAGACCCAGATCATCAGATTTTGGAAATTTTACATTTTAACCCCTCATGCAAGACATGCACACCCAAATTTGACCTTTTTTGGACAATTTTAACAAGACTTTTACTCATTTCTTCAAAATGTCTAAGTGTAACAAAAATTTTCATTTTGGGGTACAACATTTTTAAAGTACTTTTTAATTCACTCGGATAGAAAAATAAAAAATCTAAAAAAAAATTAATAGGGGCCCAATTTTGGAGGCGACTAGATAAGAGAAGCTAGTGCCTGAATTGGATGATTCATTTCGTGAAATATTCCGAGCCAAATTTTTTTTTACTTTTTCAAATTGCAGATTACAACATTACCAAACAATGCACCCGTTAAGGTTAGATGAGAAACCCAAAACGTGCAAGGAAGTAACTCTAACCAGAATGGCACCGATGATGGTGAGCATTGGTCAGAGGATCTAAAATGGATTGCTTATGCTGGAAAGGGAACTCAACGCCAAGTATGTGCTACCCAATCCAAAGCGGAGTGAGGGGCGACCATATGACGGAGTGAATACAAAATAATGCTTGAAAGAAACAATGCTGGAAAAGGAAACTTCTCGACACCCAGAATGTGCTTGCTTATCCAGAATGGACAGTAGCGACCATAGGGCGGAGTTATCACTATTTTTCTCTAAAACTGAAGAGGAATGATTATTACAATAATGACAAAGCAATATCAAAACACTGGTCAGTACTACTGCCAGTTTACAAGATTATGACTGCCTGCAATGTCAAGATATTATATGCTTATCAAATGGAACATTCAACAATGAATCTGCTACAATCTTAAGTAATTCACAAGGCCATTACAAATAGAAAATGCAGATTTCTGTATGCTGATTCTGTCAGATCTGTACTTTAACAAGAATAACCAGCAACTTACAAATCCAAGGTAATGTTCATAACTTGCTCAAGAATCATCTGATTAACACGAAACTTAATGCGAAATGCTCTAATAATGATGGCGACCAAACTATGACTCTGAAACAGATCCAAGATGTCACTAATAATTAATGCACAGTTTCCAATGCAAGCAAATGGTACGGCCCTGCTGAAAGAATCGATCTTTCTTTAAAAATTGAATACTCTTCCTAAAAATCTAAGATCTGGAAGACATGGACGCCTAGGACAAACTTATCTAATAATGCAATACCCAGAATGCTATTTTTTGTCTTTTTTGAGATATGATTAAAACTTCGAATCTGCTGTCTACAATAATGCAATAAGCTGAAACAAGAATATGCCAATCTAACTAAGTTTACAATAATCTGAACATACAATGAATGAACTAAAGATGCACTCACACGTAGACTGAAATTCACCACTAGATGTTGTTTCTCAAACACGAAGTGATGCCCAATGGTTAGGAGGTCTTCATCCCTCGAAGTGATCCAGATTCAATCCGGCAGCATAACGGTGTATTTTCCAAGATCATCCAAACTGATGCACAAGCCCTATTTTTATAAGTTTCGTTTGACTTCACGAAACCCTAAAATCTTCTTTTAGGTCAAATCCTTCATCTCCTCAAGAAGGCGTACTTTCTCTTCAAGGCATTAAGAATTGATATTTTAATTAAATATCATCTTTTTTGAAATAAGCGCCCTCAAACCTTTGTTTTGACTTAGAGAAATATTAAATTATTTCTTAATGAGGGCGCCACCCTCAAGGACCCACCTTTTAAACACAACATTAAGTTATTAAGTCTAGGCCCAAGGTCAACATTAAAATATAATATTTAAATGTGCCTTTTAATGAAATAACTTAGCTTATCCCTCCGGAGATGCACTGAAGCCAAAACTGAGTCAAACATCTGACCACTGAAACAGGAAGTCAACCGAGCTGAACATCATCTGACAAGCTGCCAAAAATAGAATTTACTAAAAATAGTAAATTCCAAAAAGTACTCTGAATGCTGAGACGAACATACCACTGCGAAGCCCTCTGAAAACCCAGAAGGAATCCGCCATTAAAACTATCATCTCCGAACAATGACCTCCTCAAAATTAGGAAACCCTAATTTTAACTTCCGACTAGCCTCCGGGTTCCCAAGGAAAGGCTAACGGTCACAGAAACTGTCAGGCTTGAAAAGGGGACATTACAGTCCGCCCTCCCCAAGATTGCTTGTCCTCAAGCAATTGCAAACTAGGATGCTGCATTATCTCATCACTTTTTCCCAAGTTGCATCCTCCATAGGCAGGTTCTTCCACTTTACCAAACATTCTCTGATAGTTCTATTCCTCAAGGAACGTTCTTGAAGTCAAGTATCGACTCGGGAACCAGAACCAACTGTCCTTCTTCGTCCAACGGTGGCAACTGTGAAGAAGTAACCACATTGTGTCCAAGTGCCTTCTTGAGGCGAGACACGGGAAGACGCTATGCACTCGCTATCCAAGGTAGCTCTAATTCATAAGCTACCGCCTAACCTTCGATGACCTAAACGCCCATAGAAGCGAGGTTTGAGCTTCTCAGCTCCACTCTTCTTGAGAGTTGACTGTCTGTAAGGTTGTAAACGGAGATAGACCATATCCCCAACCTCAAAAGAACGCTCAATACGCTTCTGATCAGCATACAACTTCTGCTGATTTTGTGCAATCTGCAAATTATCCTTCAAGGATCTCATTATGTCCTGACTATGCTGCAACAAATCCTTGGCTAATGGTGCTTTGCTGTCACCAAACACCAAATCTGCAAAGCTGGGTGCTTCATATCCATAAAGTGCCAAGAAAGGAGACATTTTGATTGACATATGGAAAGTAGAGTTGTAGCAATACTCGCCTATATGCAGCCACTTAACCCAAGCTTTCTGTTGTTCTGACACATAGTTTCTCAAGTAGCCTTCCAGCCACTTGTTCACCACTTCTGTTTGCCCATCAGTTTGGGGGTGATAACTCGTGCTTGGAGTGAGCACAGTACCACTCATTCTGAAAACTTCCTGCCAAAAAGTACTTAGGAACTTGCTGTCCCTATCACTTACAATATTCTTTGGCAAACCATGAAGCCTAAACACTTCTCGAAAAAACAAATCTGCAACTTGGGCTGCAGAAAAAGTGCTGGTAATGGCAAAGAAATGAGCAAACTTGGTTAATCTGTCAACTACCACGTAAATGCAATCCTTCCCTTGAGCCTTGGGCAACCCAGTGATGAAATCCATTGAAATGCTTTCCCATTTTTGATTGGGAATTGGAAGTGGTTGCAGCAAACCGGCTGGCAATGTGTGCTCATTTTTATTTGCTTGACAAACAGGACATTCCTGAATGTAACGTTGAACCTCCCTCTTCAAACCTTTCCAAGAAAACCTTTCTCGGATCTGCCTATAGGTCTTGAAAAACCCTTGGTGACCAGCAACTGGAATGTCATGAAAATTCAAAAGAATCTTCTTCTTGAGCTTAGAATCAGCCACCAGAAAGATTCTTCCCTTATACTGAATCAATCCCTCAACCACCTGGTACTTTTCATCATGGAAAGTACCTTCCAGAATGCTGGTTGCAAACTGATTTTTTGCATAATCAGCAAGCAACATGTCTCTCCAATCTGCAGTAAGCTCACACAATGAGCTAAGATGAGGTCTCCTTGACAGTGCATCAGCCACAATATTATTTTTCCCTTTGACATATTCAATGTCAAAGTCGTAAGCTTGCAGCTTACTCACCCATTTCTGTTGCCTCTCATTTAGATCCTTTTGGTGCATAAAATGCTTGAGGCTGTTGTGGTCAGTCTTAACCACGAATTTGTTCCCCACCAAGTACTGTCGGAACTTGGCTAATGCATGCATAATGGCAAGCATTTCTTTGTCATAAATTGAATATGACCTTTCCACACCCCTTAATTTTCGGCTTTCAAACACAATAGGGTGTTTGTCTTGCATCAGGACAGCACCAACTCCTTCACCCGATGCATCACATTGCAGCTCGAATGGCTTGGAGAAATCAGGGATAGCCAAAACTGGGCACGAGCTCATGATCTTCTTAAATTTGTCAAAAACAACTTGAGCCTTTTCTGACCAAACAAAGGCTCCCTTTTTGGTGAGATCAGTAAGGGGAGCCGCATTCTGAGAATACCCCTTAACAAACCTCCGATAGAAACCACAAAGGCCCAAAAAACCTTTCAACTGAGTCAAACTTTCAGGTGGTGGCCAATCAACCACTGCTTTGATCTTCTCCGGATCCACCTTCACTCCCTCAGCACTGATGATGTGGCCAAGGTACAATAATTCCTCCATTCCAAATTCGCATTTGGAAGCTTTAGCAAACAGATTCTCAGACTCCAGAATACTAAGCACTTCCTCCAAGTGCTTGAGATGATCTCCCCAAGTCTTGCTGTAAATCAGAATATCATCAAAAAAAATCAACACAAACCGCCTTAACTGATTCTGAAACACACGGTTCATGCAAGACTGAAAGGTGGCCGGTGCATTAGTCAAACCAAATGGCATGACTAAGAATTCGAAGTGGCCATAGTGACATCTGAAAGCTGTCTTTTCCACATCTGATCCCCTCATCCTTATCTGATGGTAACCGGATCTTAGATCAATCTTTGAGAAGAACTTAGCCCCATGTAGCTCATCAATGAGCTCATCTATTCTGGGAATGGGGTATCTATTCTTGATAGTGCTTTGGTTCAAAGCACGATAGTCCACGCACATGCGCATGGTACCATCCTTCTTCTTTACAAGAACCACTGCAGAAGCAAAGGGGCTCTTGCTTGGGCGTATGAAACCCATCTCCAAAAGTTCTCGGATATTCTTCTCGATCTCATCCTTTTGCCTCTTCGGATACCGGTATGGAGTTGTGATCACCGGTTTAGCTCCTTCCTTGAGCTCTATGATGTGTTCTGAACCTCGATCAGGAGGAGGTCCAGGAGGTAAATCAGCAAACACTTTACTCTTTTTGGTGAGTAAAGATTGGATATCAGGAGGATGCTCTACTTTAGTTTCAGCTGGACTTGCTGGAAGAATCATGCACTCAGCAGCCCATTCCACTTGATCATGACGGATCAACTTCGCCATCCTCTTGAATGATACAATCCGAGGGCCACCATTTGACATTCCTCTCAACACCACCTTCTTCCCATCGGATTGAAACTTCAACTCCATAGTTTGCAGATTTAGAGAGATCTCTCCAAGAGATCGCAGCCATTGAATGCCAAGGACAGCATCCGTATCTCCAATATTGACCACATAGAAGTCATCCTTGACTTCGTAATTGCCCAATTGCATTGACATGTTCGGAATCCTCTTGGTGCATGAGATGTGAAACCCATCCGCAACCATAACTCTGAACCCTTCAAAGTCTTCTGTTTGCAATCCTTTCTTTGCCACCACAACTTCGTCTATGAAGTTATGTGTTGCACCAGTGTCAATCAAAGCAACAATACGTTGCCCTTTGATCATTCCCCGAACTTTAAAGGACTCATTCTTTTGGAAGCTCGAAAGCTGAGCCAATGTACCACCACTTTCTTTTTCACCTTCAGACTCTTCTGGAGTATTTTCTTCATCGCTGTCCTCAAAATCAGCTTGCTGATCAGAAAAATCAGAATTGCTTTCATCAGCTGTATAGAACTCAATTTGATGAATTTTAGCTCCCTTTGGGCACACATGATCTTGTGACCATTTTTCCCAACAACGGAAACATAAACCTTTCCTACGGAGTTCATTGATAGTCTCTGGATCCAATCTTGAGCCAGGAGGTTTCTGTGGTTTAAACTCCTTATGGTGAGGCTTCTGATGAAACTTTTTCCCTCTATCTCCTTTGTGAAAAGCTGGTTTGGAATGGAACTTTGCTTTGGGAGCAGCCCACTCCATGTTTCTAGCCTTTTTCATTGCTTCTTGTAGGGACGGTGGATCAAAAGCTTTGATCCAACCCTTGATTGGCTCCATCAATCCTTCAGTGAATAGGATGACTAATCTTCTCTCTGTGATTCCAGTGACCATAACTGCAAGTCTTTGAAACTCAGCTATGTAGGCATCCACAGTGCCATATTGTCTCAACTGTGCCAATTCCCTAAAATGCACTTCTGGGTCCTTTTTCTCGAACCTCTCAATGAGTCTATTGGAGAACTCATCGTAGCTAGTGATAGACCCATGACCTAAGGTGACTAGGCCATGGTACCACCATTCATGCGCCACCCCATCTAGGTGTAGCGTAGCAAATCTAATCGCTTCTTCTTCAGCCATTGGCCTAAGTGCCAAATAGTTGTCTAGTTTTTGTAACCAAGCTCGAGCAGAATTATCGCTTCCATCAAAGTGGGCAAGCGTAACCTTGTTGAGAGCTTGATTCCAATCTCCTTGTGCTGGGGTTCTTCTTTGATCATAGTTTCTCCCTTGGCCTCTATCCTTCCTTCTATACTCCATGTAATCATTGAAGGACATGTCAATTTTACTTCATCAGGAAGAGTGTCATACTCTGTTCGGCCTATCCTCACCCTCTCCAAGGATGAAACATTTTCTTCAGGATCAGGCTGTGGGATTGCTGGTGTCAAAAACGTGGGTTTGAATGGTCTAGCAGAAATGTAAGTGTTGCTCACTGCAGGTTGGGCAACATGACCATTGTGCGGGTTGGAAGCACTGTGCTCCCCGGTATGCCCTGTATTGTGTTGTGGAATATTGGGTCCCAATCTCCCCAACAGGAGAGAAAACATATCCATCATGGCATCCATCTTCTTATCGAGTCCTTGACCCAAATTGGTTGAATTGTCTATACCCTTCCCACTGTCACCTCTGTTGCCAGAACTTCTTTCATTATCCCCCATTTCTGTTTCTTGTGAAGGCTCCCAATTAGCCCTCAAAACCTCGGAAGCTGTGTGACCTTCTGGAGCTTGATGCAACTGTGTCTGAACTGTACCTCTCTTGTATACTCTTGCCAGATACCTCTGTTCTCTGTCACTCATAGAAAGCTGATTTCACAGGATGGCAGGATACGTGGCTCTGATACCACTGAAATATTCCGAGCCAAATTTTTTTTTACTTTTTCAAATTGCAGATTACAACATTACCAAACAATGCACCCGTTAAGGTTAGATGAGAAACCCAAAACGTGCAAGGAAGTAACTCTAACCAGAATGGCACCGATGATGGTGAGCATTGGTCAGAGGATCTAAAATGGATTGCTTATGCTGGAAAGGGAACTCAACGCCAAGTATGTGCTACCCAATCCAAAGCGGAGTGAGGGGCGACCATATGACGGAGTGAATACAAAATAATGCTTGAAAGAAACAACGCTGGAAAAGGAAACTTCTCGACACCCAGAATGTGCTTGCTTATCCAGAATGGACAGTAGCGACCATAGGGCGGAGTTATCACTATTTTTCTCTAAAACTGAAGAGGAATGATTATTACAATAATGACAAAGCAATATCAAAACACTGGTCAGTACTACTGCCAGTTTACAAGATTATGACTGCCTGCAATGTCAAGATATTATATGCTTATCAAATGGAACATTCAACAATGAATCTGCTACAATCTTAAGTAATTCACAAGGCCATTACAAATAGAAAATGCAGATTTCTGTATGCTGATTCTGTCAGATCTGTACTTTAACAAGAATAACCAGCAACTTACAAATCCAAGGTAATGTTCATAACTTGCTCAAGAATCATCTGATTAACACGAAACTTAATGCGAAATGCTCTAATAATGATGGCGACCAAACTATGACTCTGAAACAGATCCAAGATGTCACTAATAATTAATGCACAGTTTCCAATGCAAGCAAATGGTACGGCCCTGCTGAAAGAATCGATCTTTCTTTAAAAATTGAATACTCTTCCTAAAAATCTAAGATCTGGAAGACATGGACGCCTAGGACAAACTTATCTAATAATGCAATACCCAGAATGCTATTTTTTGTCTTTTTTGAGATATGATTAAAACTTCGAATCTGCTGTCTACAATAATGCAATAAGCTGAAACAAGAATATGCCAATCTAACTAAGTTTACAATAATCTGAACATACAATGAATGAACTAAAGATGCACTCACACGTAGACTGAAATTCACCACTAGATGTTGTTTCTCAAACACGAAGTGATGCCCAATGGTTAGGAGGTCTTCATCCCTCGAAGTGATCCAGATTCAATCCGGCAGCATAACGGTGTATTTTCCAAGATCATCCAAACTGATGCACAAGCCCTATTTTTATAAGTTTCGTTTGACTTCACGAAACCCTAAAATCTTCTTTTAGGTCAAATCCTTCATCTCCTCAAGAAGGCGTACTTTCTCTTCAAGGCATTAAGAATTGATATTTTAATTAAATATCATCTTTTTTGAAATAAGCGCCCTCAAACCTTTGTTTTGACTTAGAGAAATATTAAATTATTTCTTAATGAGGGCGCCACCCTCAAGGACCCACCTTTTAAACACAACATTAAGTTATTAAGTCTAGGCCCAAGGTCAACATTAAAATATAATATTTAAATGTGCCTTTTAATGAAATAACTTAGCTTATCCCTCCGGAGATGCACTGAAGCCAAAACTGAGTCAAACATCTGACCACTGAAACAGGAAGTCAACCGAGCTGAACATCATCTGACAAGCTGCCAAAAATAGAATTTACTAAAAATAGTAAATTCCAAAAAGTACTCTGAATGCTGAGACGAACATACCACTGCGAAGCCCTCTGAAAACCCAGAAGGAATCCGCCATTAAAACTATCATCTCCGAACAATGACCTCCTCCAAATTAGGAAACCCTAATTTTAACTTCCGACTAGCCTCCGGGTTCCCAAGGAAAGGCTAACGGTCACTGAAAAAGTCAGGCTTGAAAAGGGGGCATTACATTTCGTCATTATTGAATTCAAATTTTCAAACATTTGACTCTCAAGGAAAAAAACCCTTGTTTGTAAAATCCAAAGGATGAAATGCTCTTGATTCATATCGGATTTGAGGACGAAAAACTCTCTGATCCAATTAGTGGCGATTCCATTCTAGAATTGCAATTGACCTCATTACAACACCTATTTTTAGCGGGGACAATTTATAATTGCAAGGAAATCAAGATTTTGTCAATTTTGTTGAGTTTGTGCATGTGCCTACAGCTGTGCCACATTTTGGTGATAGTTTGCATTTTATATTTTAGTTTTTATCATCAATTTGTAGCAAGGCGACTACCAGCCACCAACATTTTGTTCCAGCCCACTGATCAGCTTTAATATTTGTGTTATCTGATGGATTTGACCTGCACAACATATTAATCAGCACTTTAGGAAACTTTATTGTCTACGTCTACAATCACTGCTGTGATGTCCCCACTCTAGTCAGTTCTCAGGAGCAGTGTGTTAGCCTATCTCTTGGACCCTTGTAGGCTAATTGGTTTTGGTTAGAGGGTTAGTGGCATTATTTGATGGGTTTTGTCATTCTCATCCTTTGACTTCAGTGATTGGCTCACAGCAGGCCTTGGCAGTTCAGTGATTGACAGCTTCTGACAGCACGTCAATACGACAGGTTATGAGCGAGATATTAATATTCTCGTGAAATTGAAGTGTTTTAACTTTATTTAATGGAATATTATAAAGTTGATTTGACTTTATAATAAAGAATTCACTTAAATTTATTTAAGTGGAAAAAATAAAACACTTTACTAAAAGGAGCGCTCACTTTTTAATATGTTGACTATTGAAAAAGAATAAAATACATTCTAATGTATTTTAAGTGAAAAGTGACGCCACTTTTAGGAATACGTACCTTTTTGGGGTTTATAAGCAACCAAAGGGAAAAATCGAACTCATTCATTGATTATTTGATATTTTCTCTTGGCTTTGGCTTTGCTTGCTTCTCTGAGACAAGGGTTTCAGGAGTTTGTTTATCTCTGGAGAACGAAAACTCTTCACAGATCTGTGATTGTGAGACTGTGAAAGATCAATTGAATGATTGCAACAGCAGGGGCTTCAATTCAAAAGTTTCTACAGTGCTTAATCAGGAATTTTTGTGCATATTCAATAGAGTTCTTCAATAAAATACAGGAGGGTTTGTGAGACAGGCGCCTATCTTCATCTGGTGATCATTCCTGTTATGGCCGTTCTTTCCTTGCAAATGGCGTGGTTTATTCTTGAAGTGCGTGGCTCTTAGATAAAGGGTGTTTGGAGTTTTTTGGGAGAAACGCCTTCTTTATTGAGGGTTTCTCATCTCTTTCTTTGGCGTCCAGCTTGTTCCCATCATTTGCTTCAGTTTTCAGGCTGGAGGTTGCATTCAGTTGAATTCTACGCTTGAAATTGTCAATTTTCATCATTCTTGGCTAGCAAACTAGAATAATTTCTTATTTAAATAATCTGGAGCATTTCGGGTATGTTTGAAATTTTTAATCTCTTTGTTTCAGTTATTTAATACCTTCTGCACTTCCATTTGGTAAATTTAAGCTCAGTTCTGAGTTTTATGAGCTTTAATATGTTGCACCCCTTTTATTTCTCTCTAGAAACTTTCTTAAAAAACTTAAAAGAACACAAAAAGATAATCAAAACAACAGGGGTTTGAAGAGGAGCCAATTGGGCTCATCACAATGGTATAAGAGCTCTAATCCTGCCAGCCTGGAGGGTTAGCAGTTTCTATGCGATCACATCAGAATAGGTTTGACAGGTACTACTCACGCAGGGGTCCTAGTTATCAGAGAAGTACTTTTGAACCATTTCCAGCGTTTTCGTTTGACGAACAAGAGGAAGATTTTGACTTTGATAATATGGCAAACAGGGAAGAGGAAGGTCCTTCTAGGAATCGTCTTGATAATGAAGAAAGAGAGGCCAGAGATGTACTAAGAGGGATGGTGGTAGGCCAAGAACAGGTGGCGAGCATCCTCCAGCAGCTTAGTACCAATGTCCAGAACGTGACAATTCAGAGAAGGCAAAATTAGGATCAAGATCAGGAGGGAAGTATTCATGGAGAAGCTCGCAGGAATAGTGCTCCAACACACACCTATGGAAGACCCACATGCCCTACATTCACTAGAAATGAAACTAGTGAAGAGGAAGAGGTTGAAGAGGGTGGTGACGTGAACTTTGCAAATAACATCATGACTATGCATGATGAATGGGATGCATTACCTCCGAGAGTTAAGGATCACCTTAAATTTGATCGATTCATGAACCAGAAGAGAGAACTTACCAGAAACAGGTTTGATAGGAGGCCTAAATAGTGGAATAATGATCTCAGGCAGGCTACCAACAAAATTATGTTAACTAATTTTGATGGCAGTGGCAGAGTCACAACACGTGCCTGGGTGAGTAAATTAGATACCTTCCTTACATTGCGTCCTATGACAGAGGAGGATGCTATTAGATTCGGAGCTCTCCACCTTGATGGCGTGGCCCATGATTGGTGGCACCACGGCATGGTAACACTCCACCATGATAGGATTACTTCTTACCAGGAGTTTACAAATCGATTGGTAGAGAGGTTTGACAAACGTGATCCCAAACTTTACTTCAGAGATCTTGCACAGTTGAAACAGTTAGGTAGTTTGGAGTCATACATTGGAGAGTTTCAGAGACTGTCAGTTATGGTGACAGGCATATCAAAGAGGAGGTTGATTATATTGTTTATGGAGGGTTTATTTGAGCCCATGAAAGGTTGGATCAAAGCTTTCGATCCACCTACTTTACAGGAGGCCATGAGGAAAGCTCGCAGTATGGAGCTTATAGCACCTCGGAAACAGTTTGGCTCAAAACCATCCACTTCCTACAATGATAATAAATCTAATCCAAAAAAGTTTGATAATTCCGATCAAAAGAAAAAATTTGCAACACCTTTAGATCGGGAAACCATTAATGATTTACGTAGGAAGAAACTTTGCTTTTATTATAAAGGCCCATATGACATCAACCACGATTGCCCCCTCAAGCCTAAAGGGCAAAATAGGCATATGGAGTGGTTCTTTGAGGGAGAAGAGTTGACTGATTTTTCAGACCAGCAAGCTGCAATTTATGATACAGATGAGGAAAAATCAGAAAATGAGGCAGAAAAAGAGGTTGAAATTGAGCTACAGGAAGCTCATATGTCCAGTATGCAGAGAGAAGGTTCTTTTAGACTTCGTGGGATACTAGCTAGTCAAAGAGTCATTTCTCTTTTGGATACAGGTGCAACCCATAACTTTATTGATTCTCGGTTGGTGGAGAAGAGAGGCATTCAAACTCGGCAATTTGAAAGTATTAGAGTTAAGGTTGCAGAGGGGTACACTCTCAATTGTGAGAGGATGATTTCTGATTTGCCAATGAAACTCAACAATTTTGAGTTTAAGGCAGATTTTTATGTTGTGAACATGGGAGGTACAGATGTAGTTCTTGGCATGAAGTGGCTTCATGTGATAGGAGAGTTCACACTTAATTTACGTGACATTGGAGATGAAATTTAAAGTCGATGGCACAAATCATGTTCTTAAAGCCATGAAGGACAGCAATGTAAAAGAAATTTCACTTTGAAGAATGGAAAGATTGATTCGGCATAACATGGTGGATTGGTCAGCAAAGGTTTTCAGTGCTATACCACCAGATAGACCTCCTAATAGAGGTATTAGCATATTGTGGAGTTGGAAGAGGGCACAAAACCTATCATGATCACTCCTTACCAGCACCCCAAACATTTGAAAGATGAAATTGAAAAGACCATCAAAGAACTTTTGGCTATGGGGCACATTAGGCCAAGTAAGTCACCCTTTGCTTCATCAGTTGTTTTGGTGATGAAAAAGGATGGTACACTCAGAATGTGTATTGACTACAGGATGCTCAACAGGAAGACTATTAAGAACAGGTATCCCATACCACGGATTGACGAGTTAATAGATGAGCTACATGGAGCTTGCTATTTCTCGAAGATTGATTTGAGGACTGGGTACCATCAGATCAGGGTTCGAGAGGAGGATTTTGAGAAAACCGCATTCAGATGCCACTGTGGACATTATGACTTCTTGGTTATGCCATTCGGTTTAACCAACGCTCCAGCCACTTTTCAGTCCACAATGAACAAGGTTTTCCATCCTCACTTGAGGAAATTTGTTTTGGTGTTCTTTGATGACATACTGGTTTACAACAAGTCTTGGGAGGAACACATAGTTCACTTGGATGCAATATTGAGCATACTTGATAGGGAGTCCTTATACACCAAGGAATCCAAGTGTGCACTGGGCATGGGAGAACTTTTATATCTGGGTCACATCATCAGCAATGAGGGAGTCAGTATGGATCCAAAGAAAGTCCGTGCTATCATTGATTGGCCTACACCTGAGACATTGACACAGCTCAGAGGGTTTGT
Organism: Sequoia sempervirens; assembly: GCA_007258455.2. Taxonomy (NCBI): domain Eukaryota; kingdom Viridiplantae; phylum Streptophyta; class Pinopsida; order Cupressales; family Cupressaceae; genus Sequoia; species Sequoia sempervirens. Next base: position 214,372,097 of record VDFB02000008.1, on the reverse strand, counting down.
AGGTCTATGCACCATCTACCGTCGGTTTGTTAGTGGATTCTTGCGTCATGCAGCGCCACTAACCGATTTCACTAAGAAGGAAGCCTTTGTGTGGACACCTTTACCACAGGCGTGCTTTGAGAAGTTTAAACTTCTCATGACTACATGTCCAGTTTTGGCATTACCAAACTTCACCAAGCCGTTTGAGCTACATTGTGATGCCAGTGGTGAGGGTATTGGGGCAGTCATCATGCAAGACCGACATCCTATAGCTTTTGAGAGCAGGAAGTTGAGAGGTCTTGAGAGGAGCTTTAGCATTTACGATAAGGAAATGTTGGCCATCATGCATGCCATGGCCAAGTTCAAGCAATATTTGGTTGGTAGTAAATTTTGTGTTAAAACCAATCACAATAGTCTGAAACATTTCCTGGGACAGCGAGATTGAATGAAAGACAACAGAAATGGGTCAACAAACTTCAGTCCTATGATTTTGACATCTCCTATGTCAAGGGTACACAGAATGTGGTTGCTGACGCATTATCTTGCCGCCCACACTTGAGCTCCATTACAGAGATTGCAAAGGACCGGAGACACATGATAGTTGCAGAGTATGCTAAGAACCCGTGGGCTTCTAGCATAGTGGATGGGACAGTCCAGGATGGCAGATACTCACTTGTAGATGATCTTATCATTTACAAAGGGAGGATATTTCTAGTCCTAGGTTATGAGATGAGGGACAACGTGTTGAGATCATTTTACGATTCACCTATGGCACGGTTACTTTAAGACCTACAGGCAGGTACGGGAGAGATTCTCTTAGAAAGGTCTCAAGTCATTTGTTATTGCATGTTGGTGCATGTGCGTACATGTTTGACAAGTTGCTATTCGACTCAATTGGGACTTGTGCATGTTGTTGATTTTCAATTTGCATGCATGCAGAGACTAGGAGATTGACACATGGCAAAAATCAATGCCCTTGTATGAGAAGGATATATATTTATGTCATAGTGCATTTGTAATTGTAATGTGATTGATATATCTGTATGTCGTTATACTATCGGAATCACTCTAAATTTGTATCACAATGAAACTGCATTTGCAAGAGCAAACTCTAAGCATTGTATGTAATTGCCATATTACAGTAATACAATTGATCTATACTTTGGTGTGTGGGTTTTTTCCCCGAAAGGGTTTTCCCACGTAAAATTTTGTGTTATGTGTTTTATGCTTAAATCTAAATTAAATTAATGCCTGTGCGTTCTTACAGAAATTATAATAGAATAAATATTTGAAAAAAAAAATTGCAGCCCTCTCCTGATTGATTTGCATTTAGGGAAGCATTTCCACAATCGGCTTTCCTTTCAGTTGGTATCAAAATTTGGCCAGCTTTGTTATCCTTGGTGGGTAAGAATGTTTTTTTTGTGCATATCTTGATTCAATGGGAGTTCTTGCAAAGAGAGTTTTGAAATCTTATTGCAGGTTTGAGATGGCAAGCACATCTGGAAGAATAGAGATGGAGAAATTCAATGGTGGCAATTTTGAGTTGTGGAAACTCAAAATGGAGGATATGCTCGTAGACCGAGATCTTTGGGTCGCAATATCCAATACAAAACCAGCAACAACGTCCCAAACTGATTGGGATTTAATGGATCGAAAAGGCAAGGGTCCAATAAGACTTTGTTTGGCTGATTTTGTGCTCCTGAATGTCCATGAGGAGAATACCACAACTAGTCTTTGGAAGAAGCTTGGCAACATTTATCAATGGAAATCTACACAGAGAGAGAGAGAGAGCTGAGAGGGAGAGAGAGACTTGAGAGGGAGAGAGATTTATCTAGTTAGGGTGGGAGGGAGAGACCTGAGAGAGGGAGAGGGGGTGGGAGTGATTGGAGTGAGAGAGTTGTCTAGGTAGGGTGGGAGGAATAGGGGGAGAGAGGGACCCGAGAGAGAAAGATACAGAGATACAGAGAGACAGAGAGACGAGGAGACAGAGAGATAGAGACAGAGAGACAAAGAGCGAGAGACAGAGACAGAGAGAGCAAGAGACAGTTATTGCTCAGTGTTTCTAGGGTTATTGTTGTGTACCTCCAGAGCATGTTTTGGACACTTTGTCCATACTTACTTTTTTTAGTAAGTCACAAGGTGCTCAACATCCTGGTCAGTTGGCAGTCTTTCTATATCGAGAATGTTGGCGGAATCTTACCATGGATTTATCTTGGTAATTATCATAGTTTAGAGCTTCAAGTTTAAATAACATAATATTAAAGTTAAATTAAAAGTTTTAACTTTAATGCGTTATTTATTAATTTTATGATAGAGGTGATATAAGGGGTTTTTAAAAAAAGATTATTTTATATCATAAAGTGGTGCCAACTTAAGGGAGATATAAGGTGGGAAATAAAATAATTTTAAATTGCCAACTTGGGCATGGGAATTGGAGGGAATTATAAAAGCCCTTTTGTGAGCTCATTTGCATCATTCATGTTGAGAAGAAAATTGATAAGGATTTTGCTCATTGGACTCGAGAATCTAAAAATCTCAACTTCATTGAGGACGGAAACCCTCATGAGGAATAGTATGCTACAGGAGTGAAAGATCTCCCAAGGCTGCTTGCGGATAACTCCATTCAAGGGTTATGCATTGTACATTAACGCATTCAAGAAAAGCTTCAATCTGGAATTCGAAGAATTTTGAAAGGGTTTGCAGATATATTGAGCATCATTTCAGAATCAAGGAATTTACAAGAATTAATGAAGAGTTATCAGAGTTGATCACTTGTGTGAGTTTTCCAAGAGAGATTTGGACGCCCAAGTTCAGGGTTTGGCGTCACACATCAGCAGGTTGAATTGAATGTTAAGGGTACTTTTATCTGTGAGGCTACGTTAAAGTTGGGAGAGGGATTGAGGATCATTTCCCTTGTTCAAGGTGTCAAGATTGGCAACAATTCATTGTTTCATCAGGAGGCGCCATATTCTGTTATACATTGACTATTTATTCCTCATGTGGCAGTGATAATTCATACTGCAGCCTGATGAATGCTGCCATACCAGTCAGGAGGTAATAAAATGGGACGTGGCATATTTTGATGAGTTCTAGGGCGTGCAGGGGTCTTCTTTCCTGGCCGCCAACTAGCTATTGCTGAGCAATGGAAACATTGCTTCTTTGTATGTTGAAGTGGACCTAGATTTAAAGGAATCATGTGAGTTTTCAGAACTGACTGTATTTTCCAGCGTAGCCTTGAAGGGTGAGCAAATGCTGCTGTTCATTCATTCTGGGTTGCTGCAGACTGTCATATGTCTCAGGTCAGAAATGTAATAATCATTGAATGAATATTGCTGCAACATTGTATTTACTGTTATAAACAACTTGTCAATTCATTTGGTGTTACTAGAATTTGAATTTCAGACTTATCTTATTTTATGCATTTGAGTCCCTATCATTTGGTTTATACTCAAGATCAAACCCAATTGGTGTAATGTAAACTGTTTGACAAAATGTCCCATATGTCAAACTGAAATAATCTGAGCGAAATCGCAAATTCCAATTCCAATTTGGGGTGGGGCATTACACAAATCAGAAAGTAGTAACCCAATTGGATTTGATCTTATCACGTGTATTCAAATATCCAAGGAAAATAATTTGAGTTCAAAGTCAAACCCTACAACAATGAATAACATGTTCTGTGCTGAGCAAATTTAGACCTTGGCTTGGGAGAGGCTATCATCAGAAAATAATTCACACTTGAGACCACAAAGGGAGGAGTAGCTCAGTGGTACAGCACTCAGCAACTAATACGGGTCCTAGATTCAAATACTCACTGGTGAATGAAAAATTAACCACAAAATTAAGAGTTCCTTATCAAACTGGAGGTCCTGAGTTCAACTCCTAGATAGTTCATGGAAAATTAACTGCTACAATGAATTATAAATCAAAATATTATAACTGCCTCAACAAATAGGGTTTCCTAAGTTGAAGTATTATTCCTTCCACGACAAATTAAAAACTGCAATAAACTGCAATTTGAAAGTCCTGGGTTCAAATCCTGACTTATCTATGGAATATTTACTATTACAATAATTTAAAAGTTATAACTGCCCCAGCTAATAGGAAATCGTAGGTTCAATTTGCTAGCCAGTTATGGAAAATTAACGGCTACAATAATGATGTGTTCTGTCAAAAAATTACGTACAGTAATGTTCATAAAGTTTGCTATATTCCATCGAAAAATAACTGCCACAACAAATCAAGACGTTACAAGTGCCTCACAAAAGACATGGGAAAAGGATGTGTTCTACCAAGAAAACATACTGAAACAATCTTGAAGTCTAATATGTTTTTAAACGTGTGGTGTTTACCTAACGAATAAAATTATCAGATTATGTGATGATTTCAGTTTTGAATCAATGTATATTCGTCATTAACCTATTTTTCAGTAGTTTAAATCATATGCCTGAATGGCCCGTTATGAAAAAAATACTTAATAAATCATATAAAAACCCTTTTCTCATGAGCCTGAATGGCACACTTAAAATGCCTACTAATTCATATAAACATACACTTAATTTCTCCTTAGATTTCCATAAGCTGTCATTTTCCCTTTTACTAAAACCTCTATTACCTGCATTGGCATTTTTATCATACACCTTCCAGAAAAGATTAATTGCAGAACATATTTTTCTTAGTGAAACCGGGACCGTAGAAAAGAAACTAAGCTTGCAAAAAATTCCATCACCAAAACACATAAACAAGAAAACGGCCTTTCAATTAACACAAGCATAAATAAATTTTTATAGTACAGTTATAGAAGCAAACTTTATGTACCATAGGACAAATGAATTTGAAGTGCTCCATCTTCCTTGCACCTATAATTGCTCTGAAAATATTCATTTCTTGTCATGTGCCACCCTTACAAAGATTTCAACAAAGCAGCTGCAGCTTCACAAAAATACTAACTAAGAAGCACATATTACACAGAGAAAGAAAATTATTCTTTGCTGCAGAATATAGGTAAATATTATAACCTAAATCCTGGTCAATTCTCTGCCCGCTTGCCTGTCATTTCGAACCTCTCAAGCGCACTTACTTCCAGCAAAAAGTTAAAGAAATGGGGCAATTGTATTAATTAATAATATTTCATTCTTTTGAAAACAAGTTAACGTTTCATCCAATTCTTTTGGGAAATCCTGTGGTAGTTGCGTTTTAATAATTAATTTAGTTCTTCGGGCTTCATGTGTTATTCTCTGTACTCGTCAGAGCACTCCTCGGATAAGATATTTTCCTGTTTTGTCGTTTGTCGTTTGTCGTCTTTCGGAAAGGATTTGGAAGACGCTTTAGATGCAGTTGCCTGAACATTTTTGTATTGGTGAAAGTTTCACCGATAATCTTCCCAACAAGGTGAAGTTATAAATGGGGATCTACTTTTCTTATTCCAACAATTTGACATAATATTTGTTGTTTCTTGTCATCCAGCTTTATGGATTGAACCTTGCTAAGAGAATTGTCTTTTAATATCTAATTTAATTAGATTTGCAATTTTTTTCATTGAATTCAAATTTTTCGAATGGGATGTTTGTGTTATGCGTTAATGTTTTAAGAAAATTCACGATTCTAGAGGTTGTTGGTGTGTTGCCTTCTCACTGATATTTTTTAAGTAATGTTCTTACATGAATTACGTTGATCGAAATATTTTTGACTTGCTATTTTCAAAGAAAAAAGTTGATTTTTTTTATTTTTAAGCATTTGAACTCTACAACTCTTAAGAATTTTCTGTCATTTTCACAAACCAACAAGGTTTTCATATTATGTATGTCATTTTCTTGAAGCTCTCTAATTATCATCCTCATGAGATTTAGAAGAATAACGAAGTAGAAGCAACAATATCTTTTTTGGAGGTTTTTCACAAATTTCAGGTGATTTTGTTCCATTTTTGTTATTTTTTTTTTGCTCTCTTCCTCATCATTATATGCTTTCATTTGAAAACATCAAGTGTTAGTATAGTGTATTTAGATTAATCTATATCATTGTTTATTACATTTTTATTTTGAAGCAATCACATATTCATTTTTAATATATCGTTCAAAAAAATCGGTTGTCATGAAAGTTATAAGACCAATATGGGGTTTAACTAAGACAAGCTCCTCAAACAACCAACCAAAACATTTTCCCCTTATTTTCTTTGTGTGCAGATTTGAATAGAAGAGTAATATTTTCCAGTGACATCTTTTCCTCTTTCATTTTGTTCATTTCAATTTATGTTACTTTGGTATTTCATAATTAGTGCATTTTTTATTTTGTTGTCTTAAAATATCTTTTGTACAACTATGAATTGGTAATTTTCATTATGTGTGTGCAAGGGTTGATTTTGGGCATGTATGTGCTTTTTGTCGCATGTTTAGACAAGACAATAATGCAACACAAAGATGTCTATGTACGCTAGTGTTTGAGGCAGAGGCTCCTAGAAAGCTACATAAGATTCCTTCATATTAGCATTTTCCATTTTTGCAGGAATTAGATCATAATTCTTATTTTGCATAGGTATATTTTTAGCCGTTCTTTATAATTGAGTATTGTACATTGTAATTGAATATTTTTTATTATAATTTATAATTTTTAGTTGTAAACAATTGTGAAGAGGATAATTGAAATGATGATTAGAGTTGTACATTCATCCCAATGTGATGTATAAATTGATCTCAAAAAGAGTTGGCCCTTTTCTATTAGATTAATTTTCATACCTTACACACAAAACTATGAAAATAAACAAAACTAATAAAACTGGTGAAGTAAAAAAATTATGTGCAGTATTGCTCACATGCCTAGATACTCCTAGTCAAGCAAGTGAAAAAATTTCATGAATTAAAACTCGTGAACATTTGTCAAATTTTGGAATTATGATTCTATGTTTAGCAATCTTTAATGTGTACATTCAAGTTGCCTCATTTGTTGATTAGTTCTTCCACTATACCAAATATTCCTTGTATTCTTTTCTCCTTGTCCTTTTGATCACTTAAAATTTATCACAACATTAATTTCATCTATAAAGATTTTTTGGCAACTATTGTATCCAAATTCTTGTTCCCATTACAAATTTAAAAATTATATTTTTCTTTCCACTTGTTTCTCCTTCATAATAGTGATATAAATTAGTAAAATTTAAAAATAGAGAAATATTTATTCCTTTTAGCAAATTCAATTTCATATGCATTTGATAAAAAACTCTTAACTTGCATGACCCTATCTTCTTCCATTTTAGTTTATTATATGTTCCTTGAGGTGACCTCTCCTTCTATAGATGTGCCAAAACTAAATCACCAACTTGAAAATCCTATTCTCTTAGCTTCATATCAAAGTGTTCATTATATTTTACAACATTCTTTTCCAAATTATTCTTCACCTCCTTTTACAATTCATATAGATGATCAACAAAATCCTCTGCAACAAAACTTTTCCTTCTCACATTAACAACATATCTTAATTCATCTACCCATTTGGGTTTGTTGGCATTTCAATTCGCACCTATGGAGTGTGTATTGGAAACGGACAACTATGCACAAATAAACTGCTCTTCAAATTAGGAAGGGAAGCTCCCTCTTTTGTTGATTATGCTTTTAAAAGAAACAACTAAAATAATGGCCAATCCTTTTGTTCTCAGTTTGGGAGCACAAGGTTTATAAAACTCTTTGTGTCATAGCTGAGATATTCTCTTGTTTCGCAAATTCAACTACAACTAAGCCTACGCTAAAATGCTTCTAATTTCTCAAGTAAACTCAGAGCAAGAGAACTTAGAAGTAAACAAGTATGATTTTCTGACACAAAAGCTCAAATAAACTCGCATCCAACATTCACCTAAAGACTCATTGTACTTTCAGTTATAAGCTGAAATAAAGATTACGAAAGCCAATTACTGAAAGAAATGAGACAATGGATCAAAGCACAAAGGCGTGAGATTTATTTCCTCAAAGCTTTCTTGAACAACAATGGTACATCTAGGATAGCAAATTGTATGATGAAACAAACATATAATAGACGATCAAACCAGCTTCATAACATGACATTAAACAATAAACTAAACAATGATTTGCAGCCACAAGTAAGCATAAACTCTTGTTCTTACACAATGTGAACCAATATTAAATAGCAATATTGCGGGCGAAATTTCATAGAAATTTGTTATCACAAGCAAAAATTAAACAATGATGAGCAAGGTTGCTCTTATTTATAGAAGCTCAAAGGAGTAGGGAACCCTAAAATCTCCTTGAGTTAACATTTAGTTCTTGCTAATCCGCAAGATTTATTCCTATATCTAAATGCAAGTAACTTAACAGTTAACTAGAAAAACTACTTCAGTTAACTAATTCTAAACTAAACTACTCCTTATGTACATATATACCTCCAAAAATAGACATGCACAATTGGTGGGACAACAAGTTAACTTAGAAAGAGGCATCAAGTTAGTTGTTGTGTCTAATGTCTATTTGGAAAAAGTGGGACATCTTGACTTAGTAGTTCACTGACCATGATTACGAGCAATCAAGTCCTCCAAGAAGTTGTTAACTGCCTCATCACCTAGAGATCATCACATGCCTCAATTGTCAATTTACTGCTTGTCAACTATTTGAGTAATCCTGGAAATATATGCATACTTCAACTAGTAGTTCACTGATTGGTAACTTTGGTGGCTCTGTAACTGGAGTGATGATCTATGTTTCTTCTACATCTTGATGCTTCTGATGCTTTTCTTGATTCTTCTCAATGGAAGAGTGTTGCATAATGAAACTGTGAAGTTTGACTGCGAACACTCTAGCTATGAGAAATGCAAACAAACTCTCTACACATGTAGAATTCCAACGGTATTCAACCCTCTAAACTAGCCTTGAAAGGCTATCAGATACACGAGGTACGAACACATATGGAATCCATGGACTTTGAGTGTCTACGCCTTTTGAAGCATTTAAGTCAATCTCTGGATGCACTTGATGCAAATCTATGTCAGTTGTTTTGATGAAATCGTAAATCAAGATTGATTTGGTCTTGAATTTAGTTTAAGTGAATTGCATACTCAAAAACTAGACTATTGACTATAAACATGGATATGTTCTAACAACTTTTTTTAGTGAGGCTAAAAATAGCTTCTTGAGTGGCAACTTTTACAAAAAAATTCTAAGACATGGGTTTTGTAAAGAATGTATTTCTAGGCCAACCCAAATCATCAGAAATTCAAAAAAGTGACTTTTCCTCAAACATGCAACAACTTTTTAGAAACAGAAGTTGTAGAGGTTGCAAAGGCTATTTTTCCCCAAAAAAATTTGGCATATGGGTTTTGTAGGCGCCTACATGTTGATCAAACCCAGTTTCTCCATTTTTTGAAATGATGACTTTTTTCAAAAACCCTAAAAATAGGGGCAGCGGGGCAATTTTCTCAAAAAAAATTGGCATGTGGGTTTTGTTGCCAATACTGTATACTAAACATACCCTGATGGCCAGATCTATGAAAAACTATCGTTCACTTGGACATGCAAGAGAAAACCTAAGACAAGGATAGAAGAAATGTGAGGGGGAGAAGATAGAAGTTATGAACTGCCTCCTTCAATCCTCAAGAAAATGCCTCTATATAAACCTAATCTGATGAATTCCTAGCAAGAACGTACTAGAAAGATGAAGCATGAAAAAGTATTCCTCTATTGCAATCTAAACTTGGAACTGCGAAGAACACTAAAATGGCCTCCATTAGATCCTTCAAAAGGTGTTGGAGAGAAAATAGTGTATTTTAGCTTCAACGGGTACAAGAAATAATGGAGAAATGACACCTACGATAGAATAAATATCCATTTTGGAGGTGAGAGTGTTAGTTAGGTGCGCCAACCCTAATTAAAGAGTCAATTTTTGTGCATGCCTTGTTAACTGAAAGTTATCCTCTAATTTTAGGATGTCATATGCAAGAGGAAGCATTGAAAAATCATAACTGAGAGTCAACTAGACCCACTTTAACTTTTGGTGTCCAAGCTTTGATGAGTAAGAAATTTTTTAAAGATTTTCAACTTTTGTTGTGACAAACTGCCTATGTTTGACCCTGAATTCTAGATGCCTAGTTGATCCTGAAGCTTAGCTGACAGCTTCATTGCGAAGTTGGATCAAGTCTAAAAAGATGTTGCTAGGAGCTGAAAATCTCATAAACTAGTTTTGATAGCTTGAAATTTTATGCGCTTTTTGCCAAAAGGGGGCCTTTTTCACCAAAAGCCATTTTTTGAATGCTTTTTAATCTCAACAATTTTACCCTATGTGCTTCAATCTACAACTACAGGTGATTGGCGACTCCCACAAACATGCCGAGATATGGAATGGAAAACCAATTCATTTTCGAAAAGAATGACTAGTATTGCAAAGTCTGAAAGTTGATTTATGAGGCTCAAATTCAAGGGAGCCCCTGGCCTGCAGGGGCACTTTTGTGTCTCTGAGATAGATTTTGCAATTTTTAATGAAATTCTCCAATTTGACCCTCATTTCTGAGATTTTGACTACTCTGATATTCGTGTTGATGATCTCATCGCGAAGATTGATCAACTCTGAAGAGATGTTCTTGGGAGTCACGAAGTCTGAAAGTTGCATTTGAGGTCCCAGAAAGTTGGGCGCCTTTTCCAAGAAGGGTGTATCTTGTTCAACACAACCAATTTTCCATGTTTTTCAACTTGCCTTCGCCTCTGACATTTTATGCTTGATCTTCATTCACGAACGTTCAACAAGTCCCGAGAGCTGTTGTTGGATTCATTGCATAGCTAGAAGGATTCTAAGCAGATCTCTAGAAAAAGGTAGCTACTAAAAATCTCATCTGATTGACCAAAATTCTAGGCGCCCTTGGATTTTAGGGGTACATTTGACCTTTTGACTTTCATTTCATCCTTTGTTTTACGTGTTTTTTATCAACAACTACTGTTGTTTGATATGTCTTGTGGACTAGCGAACAAATTCACTGCGAAGCTGGACTGAAGCTAGGAACATCATCTAGAGATTAAAAAATCCAAGAATTGACATATGAGGGCTTTTATTCTTGGTGCCCCTGGGCTACAGGGGTGCATTTTTCGTAATAGACTACCATTTTGGATGTTTGTTGACCTTCAACATCTTCTGCCTCTATCGTCATTTGTTGATGTTTGAAAAATTTGTTGGGCTCGCTTGATATTTTTTGGAAAGCTAACAAAATACTGGAGAAGATGATTGATTTTACAAGTGTTAACAACTACATTTGGCCTCTCAAATTCAAGGGTGCCCCTGGCCAGCAAGGGAACTTTTGGCTCCGCACTTGATAATTTTTTGATGATTTTCATCTCCTTCATGATTCGCAATCAATGTGTTGCTTAGCTATTTCAACTATGTTGAAGCATTATTATTGTTGATGTGAGTACATTTACTGTTGTGATTGCATTCACCATTCTTACATGCATAGACATTGCAAAGTTGACTTGGGTGTTGACTGCAAAGGCATCTCCCTTGTAGCAAGGTGTATTTCTAGACTTAGAATATTTTTCATATTTTTCACCTTTTGAAAATCCCCTTCGTTGTGAAGCATCTTTCACCACAGAATCTTCTATGATGCGTTTGAGGCTTAGATTTTGACACTTGGTATTTGGCCATCTGCCATTGTTGACCTCGGAGGTCCTAACTTTTCTCCTAAAAAAATGAAGTAGACCCACCAAAGCAAAACTGACTTTTTCTTGATTCTGATTTGACCAATGTGATCGTGAAGTGAAATAAGCCAGTCAAAATTATTTTCAATCAATTCTAGAAAGATCCTATTTTTTAGGGTTTTTTTCTAAAAATAGGGGTCTAAAACCCTAATTTTCAAAATTTGCCAGTATCCTCTAGACAATAAACCCACAAAAAGCCCATGCTTTGTTTGACCTAAAACTAACTTTTGACAACAATTTCACAAGATTTAGACCATTTTAATCAAAATGCCTTATTGAAGCGAAAAATTTATTTTGGGTACAATAGGGTTGTAACCATAAATAATCTAAAAAGGAATCTTACTCAATGTCATTAGATTTCCACAATCCATAAGAATCAGAGCAGCTATTTCTGGATTAGATTGTGTGAGCTTTTTTGGATCAACGTTTCGGATCATCTCTATCCTGATGATGGATCACGGAGTGTGATCCGAAACGTTGATCCAAAAAAGCTCACACAATCTAATCCAGAAATAGCTGCTCTGAAGGAATCTTACTCTCAAGTAATTCTATTAACCAAGTTATTTTAGGCAAATTTAGCTTGCCAATATCAAATTCCATTGATTCATTTTACTTTGTGTTAGGTATCTTAACAAGTTTCTAAGACCTTTATTAACAACCTCCATTTGTCTATTGATTTGTGAATGATAGGTTGAATTGAATCCTAATTTTTTATCCAAATTTCTACATAAAGTATGTAAAAAATGACCAACAAATTTCATATCTCTATCTAAGACAATACATTTTGGAAAATCGTATAATATAACCACCCCATTAAAGAATAATGTAGCAATATGTGTTGCATCATTTGAATTTAAAATGTGCCAGGTTTTTAAATCTCTTCACTGTAAAAAAAAATAGAGTTATTATCTTGTTGTGTCCTTGGTAATCCAAGAACAAAGTTCATATTCACTTCCTCCCATCATTTTTTTTTGGTGTAGGTAAGGGCTGATATAAGCCCATATTTTGACTTGTTCCTTTTGTATGCTGGCAAATTTTGTGACTTTGCACTATATTATTCACATCCACATCATCCTTGGTCAATAGTAGCCTTCATTAACCAATGTCAAAGTTTTATCCACCCCAAAATGTCCACCAAAACCTCCACTATGTTTCTCTCTAATTAAATTTTCTCTCATTAATCCTTGAGGTATGCCATATAATCGTTGTCCATTAAACAATAATCCCTCTTGAATAAAATATTCCAACCATGGTGTAATAGCTTTTTCAACTGGTTTCTACACACTGCCCATGCTTTTTAAAATATGAATATTTTTTATAAAATTTATTAATTAAATCAAATCATATAATATTTATCCTCATCTTATTTAATAATAAACACCTCTGACTTAATGCATAAACTACCCAATTAAACCTACCACTTATATGCCTCTAAACAAATGAATAGTTGTAAATAAACTCAATCCACTTCATATGTTTTTGAATCAACTTACCTTAATTTTTTATGAGCTAGAATGTATGATAATCCATGTACAAAATAACTGCCTTGGGTAGCAAGTAATGTCTTCATTTATTGACAACTTGAACAATAGCATAAAACTCTTGTTCATAAACTATATATTTTCTTTTAGCTTCATTTAATTTTTCATTGAAGTAGGGTATGGATCTTCCCTCTTGAATTGAACCCCTCTTATCACTGTTGCACTTGCATCACAATCAACTTGGAATGCTTTATTGAAATTCAAAAATGCTAATACTGACTATTTGGTCACTTTTTCCTTCAATAACTAAATTTTGTTTTGTGTCACCACTATCCACTTTAATTATTTCATAACACCCTTTATTGTCTCTGTGATGATGGGTGCATAATACTACTAATTTTTTTATAAAAACTTGCTAGTCTATGGAAACTTCTTGCCTCAAACATACTCTTAGGTGATGGCTAATCCACAATAGCCTTGACCTAATCTAGGTTCATTCATAAACCATCTTGTGAAATGACAAACCCTAAATAAATTAATTCACTTTCATAAAGTTGCACTTTTTAGGATTAACCAATAGCTTCTCCTCTTTTAATATTTATAAAATTGCCCTCAAATGCATTAATGTTCCTCTTTTGTCCTAAAAATTAGATTATCATCTAAATATACAATAACAAACTTACCAAGGAATGCTTTCAAAAATTTATTCATCAACTTCATGAATGTACTTGGTGTATTTGTCAAGCCAGGTGGCATGACCAAGCATTCAAATAATTTATCCTTTGTCTTGAATGCAATCTTCCATTCATCTTCGTCCCTAATCATCATTTGATGATACCACTCTCTAGGTCAATTTTGTCAAGTACTTGGATCCACTTAAATAATGCATTAATTTGCGGTATCGAAAACTTAAACTTAATTGATATCTTGTTGATGGAAATTATTACACATACACCATTCTCCATCCTATTTGGGTGCCAACACAACTAGTATTACATGTGGACTTAAACTTTCCCTTACTAAACCCTTATCCAATATTCTTTTACTTATTTATTTTTCTCCTTACACTCCATAGGGATCATCCTATAAGCTACCTTATTCAATAAACTAACCCCTAGTATTATGGAAGATTATGTAGATGATATTTTGGGAAAATAAAAACAAGAGTGGGTCATATGCAAGTGCTAGAGAAAATATTTGACCATTTGGAAAATTACTAATTATGTTTGAATCTAAAGAATGTGTATTTGGTGTCACATATGGAAAATTCCTTAGGTTCATCATGTTTCAAAGAGGCGTAAAAGTTAATTTGGATAAAATGAAAGCAATATTGGACATTCCTCCACCTAGGAATATTAAGCAATTGTGTAGCCTTAAAGGGAAGCTATAGTCCATCAAGCAATTCATAGACTAACTCGTAAACAAGTGCCTTGACCATTTTTACACCTCCTATATAAAATGTCAACTTCAAGTGGAACAATAATTGTCAACAAGATTTTCAACATCTTAAAGACTCTCTTGCCTCACCACCAGTTCTCATGCCTCCTAATCCAAATAAACTTCTTCTAATTTATATATCATCTACCACAATGGCACTAGGGGCATTGTTGGTACAACATGATGACAAAAGAAAATAGAGAACAATTTATTACATATCTCGCACTTTAGTAGGTTATGAATTGAATTATACTCTAATTAAAAGGGAACACCTTATAATTATCTTTTGTGCCAAAAAGTTACATCATTACATGCTCAACCACAAGAACCAACTCATCTCCAAATTTGACCCGCTTCAAACATTTGCTCTCTAAAGCTACCCTCATCAGTCGCATGGCAAAATGGGTTATGATCCTTAGCAAGTTTGAAATTGAGTATGTGGATAGAAAGTTTCAAATTGAGTATTGATTGTGTGGATAGAAAGGCTATAAAAGGACAAGTACTTATGAATCAACTTGTAGAAGCTCCTTTAATGGATAACCACCCACTTTTGAAAATATTTCCAAATGAAGGCATTTTCTCTTTAGATGAAAGTACATGATGGATTTTTTACTCGACATGGCTTAGTACAAGATTACTATTTTCCACCCCTCAAGGTGATTTCATTCCTAAATCTTGTCACATTGCATTTCCTTGCACAAAAAATATTAAAAATATATAAGGTATTGATTACAAGACTCAGGCTAGCTATCCAATGGAAAATCACAAAATTATGACTTTATGGAGACTCCTAGTTAGTCATCAAGCAAGTAAATTATGAATACTAGAAAAAATATGAAAAATTGCTACCTTATAAGCACATGGTGGATATTTTTAAGCAATACTTCACGCAAATATAGTTTGATCAAGTGCCTTGTTTAAGTAATAAAGCAATTGATGCCATGGAAACAATTGGATCCCTATTGAACATGGCCCAAAATAGCCCACAATATGAATTCCTAATAGAAAAACTACTTGTTCCTACTTATGATGTCCCTGGATCAGAGTTGGTATGTGCCATAATTGGTCCCAATTCACCTTGGTATCAGGATATATACAATTACCTACATGCCAATGCCCTTCCTATTTTATCCACTTCACAACAATAATCCTTCATCTATAAATCTGCTCGCTTCATGTTGTTGGGCAGTACACTTTATTAAAGGAACTTTGAAGGAACCCTCCTAAGGTACTTAGATGTAGAAGAGGCTCAAACTACTTTATGTGAAGTCCATGAAGGCATCTTTGAAGCCCATTCTAGTGGTTACCCTAGTTAAAAAATTGCTACACATCAGATATTACTAGCCAACAACGAAACAAGATGCACATCAATTTGTAAAAACTTGTCGCTCATGCCAAAAACATGATGATTTAATCCATGCACCATCACGAGAGTTTCAAACCATTTTTACTTCATGACCCTTCTCATGGTGGGGGTTAGGCCTCGTTAGAAAAATCCACTCATCCTCTTCCAATGGTCATAAATTCATCACCGCCACCAAATACTTCACTAAGTGGGTGGAAGCCATTTTGTTAACATATATCATAGGGAAACAAATTGTGAAATTTATCCTCCACTACATCTATCACTTTGGTATTCCATCCTCCATTGTCACAGATAATAAAAAACCATTTAAGAATCAAGAAGTTTGTGAATTATGCCAAAAAAATTGTATACAACACCATTTTTCCACTCCCTACTACCCACAAGGAAATGGCTAAGTTGAGGCTACCAACAAATCCATCTTGAAAATACTCAAAATAATAGTCAATGAAGTTGGTCATGATTGGCATTTACAACTCAATCCTGCCTTGTGGTCTTACCATACCAACATACACACTCCCACTAGGGCAACCTTGTATTCCCTTATCCATGGAGCTAAGGTCATTTTTCCAATTAAGGTTGAACTCCATCTTTGAGAATCTTGTTGCAACATCTCATTGGTGAAGAAGAGTGCAAAGTAACCTGTCTACATCAATTAGAATTATTAGATGAAAAACTTCATAATGCTATGAATCACCTACAAGTTTATCAAAATTGACTCTGTTGTAGCTATAACAAGAAAATAAAGCCTAGAAAATTTAAGAAATTGGTGACTTAATACTCAAAGAAAATCAGTGCAATCTACAAGACCATGAAAAGAAAGGCAAGTTCGAACCCAATTAGTTAGGTCCTTATGTCATCACAATTAAATAAGGATTAGGTGCTTATCAACTAGCTGCTACGGAAGGTGAACCCTTGGAAGAGCTTATATATTATACACCTCAAGATTTTTTATGCATGAAAAATCCAAAAAAAAACATGAAAATTCCAAAAACAAAAACAAAAAATCATGAAAAAATACAAAAAATCCAAAAATAGTAAAGACAAATAATTTGTTCAATAGTGAAAACTACTTCTTGTGGCACCTTGGACAAGTACCATGGTGAAAACTTGGCAAACAAGTGTCGTGTAGAGTCATATCCACCATCTACTAGGCCTCATCCCTTCTGTTTTTCCACCCATCTTTTTCATTATTGTATATTCATGCATGTGTCTACCATGGATTAGAATGGGTTTCCACTTCACTTTGTACTCCTCCATTTTATAATGGGGAAGCTTTTTGTACCATGCTTTAGCCCCACCATATATTCCTTCTTGTCACTTGACCTTTTCCTTTGTGCCCTGGAATTCAACCTCCCTTTACTTTGTAATGGGGAAGCTTTCCGTACCATGCTCTAACATCATCATACATTCCTTCTTGTTACTTGACCTTTTCCTCCATCCCTTGGAATTCAACCTCCCTTTACTTTTTAATGGGTAAGCTTTTCATACCATGCTCTAGCCTCACCTTAAGTTCCTTGTCATTCGGATTTTTCCCCCAACCCTTAGAATTCACCCTCTCTTTTTCTTCAAACAATCTACACAACTTTTGCTATGACTAAACCACTCATGCACCGCCACATTCTTGTCCATCTCCATCTTCCCTCTTTTCCATATGACTGATGAGACAACTTCCATGACCACACCACCCATGTACACCTACACTTTCTTATCAACCTCAACCTTTCATCTTTCTCATATGATTGATAAGATAACCTACATGATCCACCCACCCATGTGCATTCTAGATCTTCCCTCTTTTCCATACAATTTATTAAACAAATTTCTTAATTCCTCCATTATAAACCTATATATTTTGCATAAAATTCCCATATCACTACCTCTCACTCCTGACAAATACAAGAGGAATTGCTTGAATGTAGACTTAGACTGGGTTGATCATAGTCCTAGATGATCATTTCCCATATAATAAAACATCACATTTTCAACATATCCACCCATAATAAAGTATTTCACTCATAACAAGGTTATCTTACCATACTATCACCATCATTTGAGGTTCACAAGACTTACATATTAGAAAAAATTAAACATCAAACATACATATACATAGACACTTTCATGAAAACATGACTAAATCAATACCAACAAACATGCCCATTAGTCACCATTGCTCTTTTCCTACCATCTATAATGATTCCCCTCATTTATTCCCATGGGGATGAATCCTTCACAAGTCTTGCATAATCTTTATCATCACTTATCCCACCTTTGGCAAGAGATATGTTAGTTGTGTGATATTTTCATTAGTGATTCTTCATGTTTTTATTTTTGACCCATGGAGATACCTACTTGAAACCACCTAGATCTACTCATATCTTGGTGCATTTTGATTGGTGAAAAATGGGGCATTGTCATTGTTTTTGTATGTTATGTTTGTGATTGTCCTTTGCATGACCCACCAAGGCTACTTTCTACCTTAGGTAGAGGTGAACGCTTTCACCACATACTACAGGTTCCTCTTCGCATAAACCCACCGAGTAATTAACTTGTGTGAGTCAGGAACTTCTATATATGTTATCATTCCTTTTAAGACCCACTAAGGTTGTAAATGGAATTGCATGTTTTGGACAGTCTTTTGTTTGAGATTCTAAGTCCATTCAAAGGATACACTATTGCCATTGGTCATATATATCATTGGGGGGAATAATGCCCTTTGCTATATCAAATTTTAGGATTTCTTACCACATATTCGATATAATTACCAACCCATCCCCTCCTCATACTTTTCACATTCATCACATCTTACCATCCCATACCCCAAGGCTTCGATTTAACCCACCCCTCTCATGCTTTAATCCCTCACTCACCTAACCTAGGCCTCTTACATCTTATGTCTTGACAAAATAATACATCAACATCTACCTAACCCATTTTTGTATTTCATCTATTACATTTAATACATTAAAACCATTACCATTCTTTGAATTTACATTTATATATTATATCCATAATAATAAGCCATTTATTCACATGCATATCCATAATTCATAAACATTTATCAAGTAAAATATATAATCAGGTGCCCATTCACATTTTCCATAATAATTTTTTCATCCATCAACATTGCATTAGAGCATATCCATAATTTACTCATATTTTAAATTTCTCATTGGTTCATCCATCAAAATTACATAGTCATTAGTATATATCCATAACCCATAATCATTTACAAAATTAAAACATATCATTGATTAGCCTGATTAATAGTTAGTTTCATCTTGTTTAGTTCATATCTTTCAAACACTTTAAGCTACTTATTTCATATACATTCTTGAACTTATATACCTTTTATATCTTTTATGTCATCCAAACCAGACTTTGATAAGTGGAAATATGATTATGATATGATGATGTTTGCATGGATGAATGTGTGAATGTGTATGAAATTCAATGTGAATCTACATTCAATTTATGATTGTTAATGGTATGTATGCTTTTGATGAAACTTATTTAATTTATAATTGTTAATGGTATGTATGCTTTTGATGAAACTAACTCCTTGCAGCCAAAAGAATAGCAACCCACAACAACTAGAGAACTCAACCTGTAGTCAAAGGATTTCGAGCCGATTGCAGGGGAGATTCCAAGGATGTTGGAAACATACCAGTTGCAGAAATGATGGAAGCAATCATTGGAGTGGTCAGTTGTGAGTCATCAGAGCATTCAATAAGATGATGGAGGAAAGAAGTTTGCAGAAACCAATAAACTAATATGAGTGATTACACAGAGCACATCTATGTCATACCATTAAAGCAGAGTCGCAAACCTATTTATCTTGTTCTATCTTTTTCAGTTATGGTTTCAGTTACAAAGACTTTGTCTCTCTCTATTTTGAAGAAGAGTGGACATCTTCATTTAATTTCTATTTCCAGACCTCATGCAAATAAACCTCCTTCTGAACCTATATAGTTGGATTAATGGTTGAGAAGCAAATCTAGCTGGATGTAATATGTTTTGATAGTTATAGTTTTGTTTCACAAACAATATCTTTGTTATTTTTTTAATGTGTTCATGAATGAGAAATATGCAAAGATTCTTGTTAGATTGTAGAGTTCAGTTATAGCAATAAAGATATTCCAGCTTACTATTATGGTTAGTTGAATCAAGTAGCACATATTTGGTTTCTCTTGTGGGTACAATAGCTTAAGCAAGGGCCACTCAAGGTACTATTCACCAACCTTCATTTATGTTGTTAATTTAGATGTTTACATTATTGTATTCATTTCAATAGATTATTCATTACATGCACATGAATGGCACTTAGTCTCATGCTTTAAGTTATGCAATGCACCATTGAGTCATCCTCTGGAGTGAGTCAAGTAAATAGAAGTAAGAATCGATATTGCTAGTGAAATTGTAGAGTTCAAGTTTAGTAGTTAACAGTCACAATGTTAAGTTGAAGGTACTCACAACATCAGTAGCAGATTAAGTTATTTCCCTTGTTTTGCAGCTTATGCTTTATTTCCCTTTTCTAGTCTTTATTGTTTTCCTACACATGTGTAAACCACCTATACTTGATGATATAGGTCGTGTCAACCACCTATACTTGATGATATAGGTCATGTAGAGTTTGTGAATTCACATATAGTGCCAACATCATCAAAATCTTGTGAAGCCCTGGTTTATAATTTAATGGAGTCTTTGCAAGGGGTTAGTGGACAATTTAGTTAGGAACCCTTCCTCTAAATTGTGTTTCTAACACCAAATTGATTGAACAGTAGTGAGGCCATATATTTTTTGCATCGTTGTTGGGGATAGTGCTACATTCAAGATTCTTCTGTGTTATTTCAAGATTTTATAGTTAGAATTTTGTCTTCAACATTAGGGTAATTAGACTTTTAGTTATCAATACAAAAATGTTTTACTAACAATGTGTAGGATTTTTTGATCCAAAGAGTCACAACTATTGTATGTGGAGGCGGTGAGACACACAGGAAGATTTCTCCCTTCAACACATGAAGCTTTAGAGGATATTAGTGATCATAGTGAATAGAGCTCAAGGGTATTCCTAAAGAAGAATTATCCCTAACATCAATATCCATGTCAGATACAAAGGACACTGTAAGGAAAGCAGAGGTGCGGAAACAACTTTCCTAACGTCAAAACCACAGGGGAGTAAGCAGATAGTACTTTTAATTTTCTAACTACAGTCCAATTAAGACACACATGAAGGAATAACAGAAATAGAGCAAATACACAAAGACAAATCAAACAACAGATTTTACATGGGAAACCCTTTTGGAAAAAAATCCACCACACCAAGCCGTATCTCTTTGTATTACAGTAACAGAATTACATACAATCAGAAAGACAACTTTCTGGTGTTAGTCACAATAGCTTATTCTCACTGTTCAAACTAGTTACAGACAATGCTCTCACTTTTTGATTCGATTCTTTCGCTATGTTCATCACACACAAAACAGAATCCCATATGCTTTAAATCTTTTGTGCATCCTTATCCACCAATGCCAACCATAGACAATTTCCATTCGAGTTTTGATTTTTCCCTGCATGCTATTTTTTTCCAGCGCTACAACAATTACAAAAAACAATCGAATTTAGTTTGAAAAAACTCCTTCCTCTGATTCGACCAGCAGGATGCCACATAGGATGATCACACGGTCAACGACATTCAACTTTGTTGGCATATCGGTGAGACACTCACAGTGTCTCCTCGATGCCACAAAGTCCTCATATCGATATCGCTATAGCTTCCATGAGTTGACAAGAAGCTATAACGAATGTATAAGTCACAATGAAACCATCGATGTCCACTTCAATCCTATCGGCAAAGGTTTCCCTTATCGGTGAGACTCATATCGAATGTATAAGTCATAGTTGATCATACATTCCATTAGCAAGACTCTTCATCTTCGCCAAGACCTTCTGTCGACAACCTTGTGCTACTCCGAAGCCTTTCACCTATCGGCAAGACTCCCATGGTTTCAGTGAGACGTCATACCAAAACAAAACTTCCACTGAAAGTCACATTGTTGCCAAGACTCATGCCTATCGTCGTGACCTTTCTCCAAGTTCCCTAAGTCTTACCGAAGACTTACTATTGGCAAGACTCATGAATCTTGCCGTGACGTTTCACCGAGCTCCATCATGTCTTACCGAGTCGGCAAGACATAAGCCCTTCGTCAAGACGTTTCTTCAAGCACCCAAAGATAACCTGAAGACTTTTGTCCACGTGACTTATGAATTTTGCTAAGACTTCCCAACAAAATCTTTTGTCACCGCGAAGTCACCACGAGGATACAATCTATCAGCAAGACTTAGCTTCATCACTGAGACATCTCCTCGCGACCCGTGAGTTACTTCGACATTCACCTTGACACCTGAGAGCAGCCATTGTCGATGAGACATTACATACTTGTTGGGACATCTCACCAAAGCCCTAGTGTTAACCTGACGTTGGTGAGACTTACACCATTCGCTAGGACTTCTCCCTGACACCTGTGAGCTAGCCCAATTAGATCACACTGTCGCCTGAAGAAAAACATTCGCCAAAAGGTTATG
Source organism: Sequoia sempervirens (assembly GCA_007258455.2). Lineage (NCBI taxonomy): Eukaryota > Viridiplantae > Streptophyta > Pinopsida > Cupressales > Cupressaceae > Sequoia > Sequoia sempervirens. The sequence goes on along the minus strand of VDFB02000008.1, from coordinate 214,349,574 downwards.
CCGAAAACACAAAGTCACAGTGATAGACTTTGTCGGCAAGACTTCAACCCTGTCACAGCGATAGGATCATTTCAAGAGCATCAGAATTGTTAGTTGCCCAGACATGAACACTGTCACATTGACTTTTCCCTTTAGGAGTTTCATGTCAGTAAGGATTGAGGCACATATTCCAACAAGCTCCCACTTGACGAAGATCTTACTGACACCTCCAAAGCATAACAAAACTACTAAAATTCATGGGCCAAGAGGCCCATCGAACTGGCACACCAACTGAACTTGTTTGTGCTCTTTGTCGGCAAGACTTCAACCCTGTCACAGCGATAGGATCATTTCAAGAGCATCAGAATTGTTAGTTGCCCAGACATGAACACTGTCACATTGACTTTTCCCTTTAGGAGTTTCATGTCAGTAAGGATTGAGGCACATATTCCAACAAGCTCCCACTTGACGAAGATCTTACTGACACCTCCAAAGCATAACAAAACTACTAAAATTCATGGGCCAAGAGGCCCATCGAACTGGCACACCAACTGAACTTGTTTGTGCTCACAGGCTTCGTCAAAGCATCTACAACATTCTCCAGAGTATCCACTTTCTCCAAAGAGACCTTCCCATCCTCCACCATATCTCGTACAAAATGATAATGTACATCTATATGTTTCATCCTGGCATGGAAAGTAGGATTCTTTACCAAACATATAGCACTCTAGTTGTCACAGTAGATAGTAATATTTTCTGCATCAAAGCAAATGTTAGAACAAAAATGTTTTAACCAGATTGCTTCTTTATAGGCATGTGTGGCTACCATGTATTCTACCTCTGTAGTAGACAAAGTGACTACAACCTGCCGCTTGCTCATCCAACTCACTGCACCACCATTCATCATGAAAATATATCCACTGGTGGATCTTCTGCTGTCAATGTCCCCTACCCAATCAGAATCCATATAACCTTGAATGCTGAGAGTCTTCTGTGATTCAACCAAGTTACCATGGTAACACAAAGCATAGTCTGAAGTTCCCTTCAAATATCTAATCACTCTCTTCACAGAATCCCAATGTGTTCTTCTAGGATTTTCCATAAAATGACTAAGAACTCCCACTGCTTGGGCAATGTCTAGCCTTGTACAAACCATAGCATACATGAGACTGCCAACTGCACTTGTATAAGGCACACTGGTCATGTCCTCCATCTCAGAAGAAGATTTTGGACAATCCTCAACAAATAGCTTTGTTCCCTGTGTAACTGGAACAACTAGCTATTTGCATTCAGTCATACAAAATCTCTCTAGAAGAGTCATGACATATTTACTTTGACTGAGCCAAAGCTTTCTGTTCTTTTGTCCCTTGTTATTTCCATTCCCAGAATGTACCCTGCTACACCAAGATCTTTCATCTCGAACTTTGCAGACAACTGAGACTTAAGATCATAAATCATTAGCTTACTATTGCCTATGAACAACATATCATCAACATAGAGAGCAATAATAAGTATTTGATCACTTTCAACTTTGTAATACACACAGTGATCACATTTTGATCTTACAAATCCCAATGACAAAACAAATGTGTCAAAATTTTGGTACCACATTCTAGGGGACTGTTTTAAACCATATAGAGATTTCTTTAACTTGCATATCAGTCTTTCTTTGCCTTTTTCCACGAAGTGCTCCGGCTGAGACATATAAATTTCTTCTTCAAGATCACCATGAAGAAATGTTGTTTTCACATCCATCTGTTCAATCTCTAAATCATATGTTGACGTAAATGACAAAAAAAATCTAATAGATGTCAGCTTAGTTACAAGAGAAAATATTTCTCCATAGACAATCCCCTCTACCTAGGAATAACCTTTTGCAACCAGTCTCGCTTTATATTTTTCTACACTACCATCTAGACCTATTTTCCTTTTGAATATCCATTTGCAGCCTACAGATTTTCTGCCTTTAGGCAATGGAACCAAACTCTTGGTGTCATTCTTTTCTAATGATGCCATTTCTTCATTCATGGCTTCCAACCAAGAGATTGAATCAGACATTTTAAATGCCTCTTTCACAGTCCTAGGTTCATCAGTCCTAGAAATTAAAGCATAGGCACACGTAGACTCAATTAAAGAAAACCCATACCTTTCAGGTTGCTTTCTTTCATGAGTTGACCTCCTCACAGGATGAGGCTGAGGTGGTTCTTCATCATCTTTAGAACTTTTAGAACTGCTTGAGCTCTCCTCAGTATCAGGTACATTTTGATTTTTCAATTCCTCTTTATCTGGTGTCTGAGGAATTGCTGCTACATCCTTTTCATTTTCTTATTTCTTCTCTGACTGCAGATCCAAAGTAGAAGGTTTCATCTCACGAAAGATAACGCTTTTGTTGTACAAAACCTTCTCAGTCTCAAGGTTCCAAAGCTTGTATCCTTTTATGCCAGCACTATTGCCTATAAATATACACTTTACAGCTTTGTTTTCCAACTTGGATCTTTTTTCAAATGGCACATATGCATATGCCTCACAACCAAAGACACAAATATGTCTAAGAGAGGGCTTATTTCCAGACCATGCTTCCAAAGGTGTCTTCTCAACAAGAGCAGAGTTAGGAGAGTGATTTACCAAGTAACATGCTGTAGAGACAGCTTCAGCCCAAAACTTCTCCTCCAAACCAGCACTGCTCAACATACTTCGTGCTCTTTCCATTATTGTCCTATTGAACCTTTCAACAACTCCATTTTGTTGTGGAGTATAAGGTGTAGTCTTATGTCTTTTGATCCCATGATCTTTATAGTACCTTTCAAATTCATCTAAACAAAACTCACCGCCATTATCAGTCCTTAAACATTTTATTTTTCTACGAGTCTGATTTTCTACAAGGTTTTTTAAATTCCTTAAACTGACTGAACACTTCTAATTTACTTTTCAAAAAATATACAAATGCTCTTCTTGAATAATCATCAATAAATGACACATAGTATCTTGATTTAGACAAAGAAGGAACATTCACTGGACCAAACACATCAAAATGTATATAATCAAGTAAACTAGAAGTTTTGTGAGGATTGGAATAAAATGAAACACGGTATTGCTTTCCATATATGCAATGTTCACATAAATCAAATTCAAGGTTACAATCTTTAAGCCCTTCAACCAAGTTTTTATTTTTCAAGGTTTTTAGACCTTTCTCACCAATGTGGCCAAGCCTATGATGCCAAAGCATAGTCTTCTTTGCTGGAAGTTTAATCTCCATGGAGTTTACACCATCAGAAACATTTTCCTTCTTTTCTTCATGAGCAGCCTTAAGTGACTTTACAGAGACACTATTGCATTGAATAGCTTGTGCATCTGGCTTGTACAGAGTACCAATTCAAGCACCCCTAGCCAGCACCATAGAGCCTCTAGTCATCTTGCAGCCATTTCTCGAGAACGTGACCTGCACTTTGATATCATTGAGCTTACTTACAGAAAGTAGATTTTGAGCCAGACTTGGTATATGCATCACATCATTGATTCCCTTAATTCTTCCATCAGGGAATTAAATTCTGACTCTTCCACAACCAACAATTTCCAAATATGAGTCACTTGCCAAGTATACCTTTCCACCATTGTATTCTTCATACTTTGTGAACCATTCTCTATGAGATGTCATGTGGAAAGATGCTCCAGAATCAATCATCCAAACATCATTGGATGCCCGTGTAGCCAAAGCTGCAATGAAGGCACCTACATCACTCTAAGAAGAATCATTTCCAGAAGAGTTCTTCTTCTTTTTCTCCTCCTTGCAATCCCTTCGAACATGACCAGGTTGCCCACAGTTCCAACACTTCACCTTTGACTTCTTGTCAGGAAACTTTGATCTCCCTTCTGATTTCGATCTGGACTTCTTGTCCTTCTTCTTGCCTTTCTCCTTTGGTCTACCTCTAACAACCAGAGCCTCCTTTGTCATCTTAGGAGATTTTCTTCTCATTTCTTCTGATAACAGAGAAGAAACAACATCTTCCATCTCAAATGTGGATGTTGTACTCCCAATGGCCATCACTAGATGATCCCAAGAATCAAGCAAAGAACACAGCAACAACATGCAACGATCTTCATCTTCAATCTTTACACCAACAGATGTCAGCTGAGCAATCAGCATGTTGAAAGCATTTAAGTGATCAGCAACAGACCATCCTTCCTGCATTCTCAAAGAGTACAACTTCTTCCTCAAGAACAGCTTGTTCCCCAAGGACTTGCCTTGATAAATAGATGCTAATCTTTTCCACAAGGAAGATGCAGTCTTTTCGTCATGCACATTCAAAAGAACAGAGTCTGCCAAACAGAGCCTTACCAGCCCTTTAGACTTTCTATCTGCAAGGTCCCAATCCTCTTGCTTCATGCCTTGAGGCATTGTTCCAGACACAACAGTCCAAAGATCACGGTCTACTAACAGATCTTCCATTTTGAGTTTTCATAGCTCAAAATTGCTTCCATTGAATTTCTCTATATCCATCCTACTGGATGTGCTTGCCATCTTAATCTGTAATTAAATTAAAAGAACTCTACAAAACTCCCACTAAAAAGGATTGACACAAAAAACCCAACCCACTCACAAGGACAACACAACTGGCCATGCTCTGATACCACTTGTAAGGAAAGCAGAGGTGCAGAAACAACTTTCTTAACGTCAAAACCACAGGGGAGTAAGCAGACAGTACTTTTAATTTTCTAACTACAGTCCAATTAAGACACACATGAAGGAATAACAAAAATAGAGCAAATACACAAAGACAAATCAAACAACAGATTTTACGTGGGAAACCCTTTCGGGAAAAAACCCACCACACCAAGCTGTATCTCTTTGTATTACAGTAACAAAATTACATACAATCAGAAAAACAACTTTCTGGTGTTAGTCACAGTGGCTTATTCTCATTGTTCAAACCAGTTATAGATAATGCTCTCACTTTTTGATTCGATTCTCTTGCTCTGTTCATCACACACAAAATAGAATCACATCTGCTTTAAATCTTTTGTGCATCCTTATCCGCCAATTCCAACCATAGACAGTTTCCATTCGAGTCTTGATTTTTCCTTGCATGTTGTTTTTTCCAGCGCTGCAACAGTTACAAAAAACAATCAACTTCAATTTGAAAAAACTCCTTCCTCTGATTCGACCAGCAGGATGCCACACAGGATGATCACATGGTCAATGACATTCAACTTTGTTGGCATATCGGTGAGACACTCATAGTGTCTCCCCAATGCCACAAAGTCCTCATATCAATATTGCTATAGCTTCCACGAGTCGGCAAGAAGCTATAACGAATGTATAAGTCACAACGAAACCATCAATGTCCACTTCAATCTTATCGGCAAAGGTTTCCCTTATTAGCAAGACTCATATCGAATGTATAAGTCACAATTGATCAGACATTCCATCGGCAAGAATCTTCGTCTTTTCCAAGACCTTCTGCTGACAACCTTGTGCTACTCCGAAGCCTTTCACCTATCGACAAGACTCCCATGGTTTCAGTGAGACATCATACCGAAACAGAACTTCCACCGAAAGTCACACTGTCGCCAAGACTTGTGCCTATCGTCGTGACCTTTCTCTGAGTTCCCTAAGTCTTACCAAAGACTTACTATCGGCAAGACTCATGACTCTCACCATGACGTTTCACCGAGCTCCATCATGTCTTACGAGTCGGCAAGACATAAGCCCTTTGTCAAGACGTTTCTCCGAGCGCCCAAAGATAACCCGAAGACTTTTGTCGGCATGACTTATGACTTTCGCTAAGACTTCCCAACGAAATCTTTTGTCACCGTGAAATCACCACGAGGATACAATCTGTCGGCAAGACTTAGCTTCATCGTTGAGACATCTCCCCGTGACCCGTGAGTTACTTTGACATTCACCTTGACACCCGAGAGCAGCCATTTTCGGCGAGACATTACATACTCGCTGGGACATCTCACCGAAGCCCTAGTGTTAGCCCAACATCAGTGAGACTTACACCATTCGCTGGGACTTCTCCCTGACACTCGTGAGCTAGCCCGATTAGATCACATTGTCGCCCGAAGAAAACCATTCGCCAAAAGGTTATGCCGAAAACACAAAGTCACAATGATAGACTCTGTCGGCAAGACTTCAACCCTATCACAGCGATAGGATCATTTCAAGAGCATTAGAACTGTTAGTCGCCCAGACATGAACACTGTCACAACGAATTTTCCCTTTAGGAGTTTCATGTCAGTAAGGATTGAGGCACATATTCCAACAGGACTTCCCATACACAAATCATCACCATGGGTGATGCTACAGTGGAAGACCCACTAGAGCATGTAACCTATGAGTTCCCCATTGCCAACTATGAGAGAGAAATTGCACTGAAGAACATACCTCCTTCAACATTACCTATCTTATATGGGTTGGTCATGAAGGACCTAGATACATTCCTAATTGAGTTTGATGTGTTGTGAAAAATTTAAGATTATACTATAGATGTACATAGGCTCAAATTGTTTCCAACAACCCTGAAGGATGTTGCTTTGAGATGGTTTATGGGTTTGGGAAGAGATGTTCCAAATTGGAATGCCATGAAGAAAAAGTTCCCGGAGAAGTACCAGGACTGTTGTAGAGGAATAGATAGAGAGAGAGATGACATCTTCAGGATGTCACAAAAGGAGGATGAATTCTTAGAAGACTACATGGAAAGGTTTCAATTTTCCTTAAGAAAACCCACTAGAACAAACTCTTTGATGAGTATTTAAAGCTGGTATTCTTAAGGGAGATTAATGAGGATTGCATGGATGTGCTTAACCTCATTGGGGTAGGAGATATCTCTCAAGCACTATCTGAGGCTATTTATAATGCATGCAGGAACTATTCAAGGTCTTTCACAAAGAGGGTTAGAGGAGACAGGGCATCTTCCATCATCAAACCATCCAATGGAGTCTCTAGAGTTGAACTGAGTAATCTTCTATCAAACATGAAGGAGGATATTATCAGCCATCTAGCTACATAGCTAGATACCCTCCATATCAAAAAGAAGCAAGAGGAGATAGAAGCAGCTCTTACATAATATTGCCCACATTGTAGTCAAAGAAGGACTAACTACAAATGCAAGAAGGTGGCAAGTATCTCTAAAGGGACATCGAACTTTCATGCATTGGAAGGAGAATATGGACAAGTATTTTACATAGCTCAAAGGAAACCATGGCATCTAAGATAAGGTATGTCCCACCATCCTTTGAATTATAACATGTCATTTCCTAGTAATAATTCAAATCTTCCTAATTGGAATCCCCAGTCTTGAGCCAATATTCAAAACCAACAATGGAAAATTACTCAAACCAATTGGAACCAACAGTAGAAAAATTTGTGACCATCACAAAATTATCAAGGATCTAACTATAATTCCCAATGGACACCCCAACAAAACTAATGGAAACCCTAGTGGCAAAGAGACTAGCAATGTTAAATCCAAAACATGAATTACCAAAAGCAACAACAATAAGCCATTATGCCAAACAAAAAAAATGTAGCACCTCAACTGCTAGCACAACCTACACCTAACCCTAATAACAAGCCTGTTCAACAAGCCTACACTAATGAAGTTGTTAAATACCCTACTTATGGGGTAGAGGTGAGTGATTTCCACCGCATATCAAGGAAAACTTTAGTTGAACCTTCATCCCCTGAAATCATTGAGTTGGTTGATGAAGAACTTGGAAAACCATAATAGGGTTTACACCATATGAATTGGTGTACGAAAAGAAAATAGTACTTCCTATTGAATTTGAGTACAAAACTTTGAGAATAGTTGTTCAATTAGGCATGGACTGATCAACATCACAGTAGGAGTGGTGCAGGAGCACCTAGGAAACATTAGGCAGTTACACTAGGCAATTAGGAAATCTAGGATGAATTTTTGTTTTTGATGTGTTACCATGAAGGTCATGTTCACCATTGAGTAGAGGAGATAGATTAGGGATATGTTTGATCTCTAGGATAGAAATTGAGGAAGGGTGGATGAGTTTAGAAACTCATTTTACTTAGTTTACTAGAAATTGGCAAAAGTTGCAAAATGGTGCATTTTGCAACTTTGCCACAATGTAACTGACATGTACGACCAAGGGGAGGCATAACTAATTTTTTTGACCTATATAGGGTGTGCCTCGACCTGAGAGCTAGGTTGGAATCATTTTAGTTTGATTGGATTTTTTGAATTCAAGAAAAGATAGTGGTGTTTTAGTGTGAATTTTTGGTTTTGTCTCAAAGTAGAGCTTTAATGGATTGAAATTGTTATTGTATTGTACATAGGATGTAGTGTGGTAGTTTTTCAAGTATTGTGTGCCAATAATTAGTTCCTTTATTCAATTTCAAGCACTATTTGTAAATAATTTTGATTCCACACTGTTGCTGGTCTGAACTAGGCAGTTTTGAGAAAATAAAGTGCTAGTACACTTTCCCACCGTACAAATTGTACGACCCTTTGGGAACAGTGACTAGACTCCATGGTTGTAAATATTGTAGATTTTAGGGCTCCAAAAAAGATAAGAGCTATGGTGGAAGTCTTTCCCTAGGCGAGCCAGGAAGAGTCTGGCTAGGGAAGATAGAAAGTGCAGAGCACTTGAGTTGCAGGGGTGTCTATTTCTAGACAAATCACAGGGTGGAGAGGGAAGGTAAGTGTCTTTCCTAGATATAGCATGAAGAAGGAAGCTCCATCAATTCAATTGATCAATTCAATTGATGTGAAAATAATTTAACAGTTTGAAAGAATCCAAGAAAGGGCTAAAAAGACCTAATTTTACCCATTTTCAAATTAGGGTGTTGTACGGACAGTGAAGACCCAAGACCTCAAAAATATTTGAGAGGTGGGAAAATGAACCAAGAATCCCAAGAAAATATTGGGATTCTCTTTAGAAAGATTTGAGAACAAACCTATTTTCTCGGAGAAAGAGGCCTAATTGGGGCTCCTAGGGCTAGTAGCCTTTTTTTTAGGTCTAAGAGAGGGTTTTGTGAAAGCGACTTGCAGATGGAGCTGGGTGGACCCCTAATACCTTTAATGGAATGGATTTATGATGTGAGAAGCACCTCCACACCCCTACAAAGTTAAGTTCAAGGTTTGGAGTAGAATAGCCTTTAGGGTGGATTAAGGGCTAAGGAAGAGTTGGGAACATTGCACCAAGATTGACTTGGTAGGTTGATTTGTGATGGTAGTGGGGTTGGCAAAGAGAACCAGGGGAACCTAACCAAGAAGAAGGTCCTATAGGTTAAGGTGGTGAAGCAAGACACCAAGGAGGTCTTGCAAGCAAGACCTAGAGTAGGAATCAGTGATTGATTCCTCCAACCTCCCTATCAAGGAGAGATTACACAACCTCAATACACTTGATGAAAAATTTAATCTTCACTGTCATTTCAACAATGGACTAGGCTCATGAAAATTTAATCTTCACTACATTTTAAAAATATACCGTGCTCATGAAAACTTAATCTTCATTGTCATTTCAACAATGGATTGTGCTCATGAAAACTTAATCTTCACTTTCATTTCAACAATGGACTATTCTCATGAAAACTTAATCTTCACTGTCATTTCAACAATGGATTATGCTCATCAAAACTTAATCTTCAATATCATTTCAACAGTGGATTGTGTTGGCCCCATGGTTGTCGTTGCACTAAAAGGTCAACCTGTTAATACCCGATACAACCACCAGGTTAACGGATCCATGGGAGGCGATTAGTCCATGTAACGAATCATGAGCAGAGCATTGACCATTTTCCAACAATCTCCCCCTCAATGCAAGCTGAGGGGATTCGAATTTGACACCTTTGGCTCTGATACCAATTGTTGGCCCCACGATTTCCATTGCACCAAAAGGCCAACCTGTTAATGCCCAATACAACCGCCATAATTAACGAATCCACAAGAGGTGGTCAGTCCATGTCATGAATCCCGAGGGGAGTGTTGACCATTTTCCAACAGATTGTGCTCATCAAAACTTAATATTCATTGTCATTTCAACAATAGATTGTGCTCATCATATCTCTACCCTTTAATCCTATCACTCTTTTCTTGTTATGTTCTTAGTCACTATAGTATCATGCCATTGTCATTTCTCATAAGCATTCTTTGTCTTGTGACCATATCTCTTGTAGACTATGCTATGATAGTGTTTATTGTGACCTCCTTATTATTTCCCATGAGAATAAATATTACACTATCATTTGAGGTTTTATTTCCCCTTAGGTATTTTTCATGACTAGCTTGTAACAACTCTTCCCCTCATACACTTTCATGCATTAGCTACACTGTCATCACAATGAGTTACCTTGAGGGTTGACACTATGTTCTTAGCCACCCTCATGAGTGTCATTTTTCTTGTGACCATGTCTTAGTCATCTATAAGGACTGCATTGTATCACATTTTTTCCCTCTCTAATGATGAAAGGAAAGTTATTCATGAACCTCTTTTAATGGTTATTATGAATTTCCCTTATCCTTGTCATCCTATATTTAGACAATCTATGCCCAACATTAGCTTATTGGTCTCTCTCTATAGCCACACAACCCATCTCAAAGGTCCATATTCCCCTAATTTTAAAGCACTTTCATTGTTTAAAAAAAAAAAGATAATCTTTTTGTTTCGTTTTATTCAGATGAAGCAATAAAGGAAATAAATTATACTCAATCTCTGCCTGAAACAACCCAATAGCTAGTTCTTGGTGACCTACCTGCCATTCGAATTTGCATAGCTAATAAAAATATCCATTAGTTTTTGTCTAGATTCTACGATTTCTTTATAAGATAACCTTGTCTCGACACGTTCACAAACTTGTCTATTGTTAACATCATTCTCATACTTGGTATTTCAACAGATAAAATTATGACAGTCTTCAATGTTATATTGCATCATATGGTACATTTATATTATCACTTAAGGTATTATATGGTGGGATTATGAACATACAAAGAAACCTTGGTCTTTTATATCTCCACCATTTAATTCATATTACTTTTTCCACCATATTTCTATCATTAGATGAAAACTCTTAACATACATACTCTTAGAAATTTGTTTAGGGCTCTTCACTATCTTTTCACTAGGGATGGATGGTATTCTAGTATGTCATTTTTTATCATTTTCATTATAATATTGACCTCTTGACAAGGATTACTAGTGCCTTGGGAGGATTTCGGCCTTTTAATAATGCTTGATAGGGCTTAGACAAAGCTTTCATCATTTGAGAAGGTTTGACAGTAGACAAGTTTTAAAATCATGCTTCATGGAAAATGCATTCACCATTTCATGGCCTTAATGGAATCACTCCACCAAGCTCTATTTACCATGTGAATAAAAATAACACCAATAGTGAGAAAAAAAGTAAAACCAAAACATTGCACCATCACTCACTGTAAAAAACTTTGAGTAATGTTTCATGGATAACAAGAGTTTTGTCATGGAAAAGATAATTAAATAGGTACAATGAAGGTTTTATTTTTTCTTTAAACATAATAAAGGCAAATGACAAAGTGATTTAATATATAGTGTTTTGATAGTCTTAAAAAAAAGTTTAGGCTTTCAATGTGTTGATCCAAGATGCATGTTTCAAATGAAACCTTATATTTACACATTACTAGCAAGAGCCTTCCATATATCTACACAAGAAACATACTCAGAAGAGTATAGAAGGTAGCGACATAGAGATTTCCCCGTGAACTTTTCTATCATGTGGAAATGAACTAGTGTAACACCTGAAAGTCTTCCTTTTTTTCACGCCTCGTGATAGATTTTCTTCCCTTTTTTTTACCAACTTTGAATTAGACCTTTTCAATGCCAAACACCAAAAAACCCTTCTACTACGTGGGTTGAAGCTTTCAAGGGTGTCAATTTTATCCTTTTCCCTCCTTTTTGGTATAAAAACTCAATGACAAATAAAAATTTACCCTCCTGGCTTCCCTTTTCAGTGCCTAAGACTCACTAGAGGCTTGGAATAAAAAAAAAACTTTATAAAACTCCCTAAAGCCTTTTCTAGTGACTATTTTTTTCAAAAAATGACAAAACATCAACAACAACAGCCTTTGATGTTGAGATTGAACAAATAGAGTTTAAGACAACCTTCCTTCACGGTGATTTGGAGGAAGAGGTCTGCATGACATAATTAAAGCACTACATGAAAGAAGCTAAAGAATTTATAGTTTGTAAGTTGATAAAATATTTGTATAGTATAAAATCATCACCTAGGACATATAAAAGTGTGATTCCTTTGTTTCAAGTTTGGGATTTCTAGGATCTAAATTAGATCATTGCATCTATTATAATATGGATAATGATTAATTTCTTTTTATTAAATTATATGTTGATGATATATTTTTGTTAAAAATAAGGATGTGATTTGTGACTTGATGTCTTGTATTTCAATACAATTTAAGATGATGGACTCAAGGATTGCCACATATATTTTGGGTATGGAGATGAAAAGAGATAGATTGAACACAAATCTCTAGTTAGGCCAAAGTAAGCATGTAAATTTAATGTTGAAGAGATTCAACATGATAGCTTATAGAACATTGTGTTTTCCTATCTATGTGGGAACCAAATTATTTTCAAAGTAGTGTCCAACTTCACCAAGTGAGATATAATTATCTTGTACTTTCGTTGGTGGGAGATTGATATATAATACAATTTGTAATGGAGTAGACATTACCCAAGCAATGCAAAACTTGATTTGCTTGATGACTAATCTTGGATGAGATCGTTGTAGTTAAGAGAGTGTTCTTTAGATATTTGTGGGGTACAAATGAGTACTCTATTTGTTATCACATTGATTTTATAGGGTACCAACACTTAGTAGATATTTGTGGGGTACCAATGAGTACTCTATTTGTTATCACATTGATTTTATAGGGGACCAACACTTAGTAGATATTTGTAGATTTTTGGATTCATATTGGGAAAGAGATTGATCCTAGAAGATCCACTAGTAGATAGGTGTTTGGTTTAATTGATGGTTCCATTAGTTCAATGAATAAGTGACATGCAATGATTACTTTGTCCACCGATGAGGTTGAGTATATGGAATATACATGCCTATAGGGAATCCATATAAATTAAGAGATTATGTTAATATGTGGGGTTGAATTAGGGAGAACTTAGAGTTTTTTTGATAGTTAGAGTGACATATGTTTATCAAAGAACTTAACCTTTCATGCGAGAATGAAAAATATTGATGTACAATACCATTTTTTTAATGAAATGGTAAAGGATGGAAGAGTAATGCGGGAGAAAATTGACAATTTTTAGAATGTTGTAAATGCATTAATGGAGCTAGTAAGCACAAATAAGTTTAGGTGGTGTTATGAGTCTATACGCCTCCTAGCTCCTAGTAATTAGTTGGTAGTGTTGATACATCCTTTGCTCTTGCAAGGTGTTTGCCAAGTGGGATAATATTAGGAAAAGTATTTCAACTTGCATCCTAATTTTAAGAACTAAAAAATATAATTTTTGAGCTATAGAATAATAAAACTCAATTTATGAGCTACAAAGGTTATTTTTCACCCTAAAAATATTGAAATGTGCTATAAATGGTCAGTTGGTATGAGGATGTAATTTTAAAAAATGGGGCTTAATTAGCTTCCTAAATCAAAAGTTATGGCCTTTATAAGTTGGGCCTCTCACATTAAAAACATATGAACATCTATGACACATAAGAGAGTTGTACTTGAGGGAGTTACACTTGTTCACCAACTTATGATGCATGTTAGGACACATCAGAAGACATTTCAAATGTAGATAATGGACCCAAAATGTAGCATCCAAATTGATGAGTGGATTATGACAAACTTATAGTTGGTGGAAGGAATATGCCATTTCTTTTTATGAATGCCAAATTTAATATTTATAAAAAATAATATTACACATATTCACAAAAAATGGGTGGATATAAAATCAAACCCCTACATTCCATACAAGGCCAATACTTGGATCATAAAGCATATAAAAATTAAAGTCACTAAGGGACAAAAAAAATAATAGAGGGGGGAGGAGGTGGGTCCTAGTCACTCAATTTACCCCATACATCAGTGGTGTCTGAGGTATCCATGGAAGGTTCCCAAATATCATCATATTTTGCATCATCTTCTTCATTGGCATGAGCCAACATAATTCCAAGAGCCAATCAAGGACATTTGTTGAAATATAACCAATTAAAAGCTCCATTAGTAGGCCATCTAGAGGTTCCTTTATGGGTGGTGGAGAGGAAAATTAAATATGAGGTAGTCTACAACCAACCTCATGGTCCATGGTCCCTTATGATAGTTGGAAAATAAGCTTGAGAGTTAGCATCTTGATTACCATAAGCAAGAAGACTCTACCCCTGCCAACACTCACAAGGAGGGGAGAAATTCTAGGAGGAGGGAGACATGAAAAATTTAGCCACTTCACAAGGGGCATTACCCTGGAATGGTTGAGAAGCACTTGAAGGTGAGCTACTTCTAGTGCAACTTTATTAACTTGCACCTAGATATGTAATAACACATTAGAACAAATAATTTCCTTATAAAAAAGTGACACGTTGATCAATATAGTAATTAGAAAATATTATATAATTTATATCTTTACATATGCTGAAGAGAATATCCAAATTGAAAACATGCCAAATATGGTTGACTTTTTGAGGGATACAAGGCCAATACCCTAGAAGAACCATATGGTAAGAGTAAGGCTCTATTTGAAAGGGCTTGAAAAAATCATGAATCTAAGTCCATAGTTTATAGAATTTTGGAAAAGAACCAAAAGAGATGCTTAAAAGACTTTGTTTGACCATAAAAAAGGAAAAAAGGATCCTAGATGCCTGAAAAGGAAAGACTAGAGCCTATAGGAAGGCATTGGAAAAAAATACACTAGGTGAGGTGGGAAATTTTTTGTTCTAGAATAGTCAACCAAATGGTGTGAAATTTGCATTGATAGACAAAACTAATGATTGCAAATATCGTCTCTAGTTTAGTGTTGGAATCACGGGTAGATTGGGAGAGAGCCAATGATAACCATATCGGGGATTATAATTATGGAAGATGGTGTTTAGACCCCACTTCTAACCACTCTACCAAGTCCTAGAGGAGTTGTGTAATGTTGTAAAATTGCAACTAAAATTGCACCCCTTGCAATTTCACATACATTCTTGCATCTACTTTAGTGTCTGCTCCCTTAGCATCTTGTGTAGGCTCATTTTAGCCCCTGCATCAGCTTTTTTCCTCTCTCAGGATGCTCAACACCCTTTTTCAACAATTACCCTCACATGTCAACTTTGCATTGAACCTTGTGCTTTCCCCATTTGTGTTGTTTTGTAGTATGACATGTCCGGACACTAGTGCGCCGCACAGACGTCTACGCACTGCGCTAGTGTCCTGTGACATTTTCAACGTTCAAACGACTTTTTCCATGCATGTTTGCCACTTGTCACCTCCTTTGGTCACTAGTAACTGCTCTAGATTCCTTGTAACCACCTGGGAAGCTTCTTTTTGCTTCCTTTCTCTCCTTAAATTCTATCTTTTCAATTCATTTGGCTCTCTAGCTCCATTCTTCCAAGTGCTTCTAGATTCATTTGAACTTCTAGCTTCCTCTTCCACTCCTTGGAACCACCCTTTGTAGCACTCTCAAGCTTTCACAAGCTCATTACAACAACACTCTTGGCATCTTGCACTCTATTGCTCTCTCCATTTGGCTTCCTTAAGCCTTGCAATTTTATCTCCCTTTCCTTGTGCTTGTGATCATCTTGGGATTTGTCACATCCCCTATCATTTGCATCCTCACTTTGTGATACGGGTTCTCCTCCTCGAGCAGGGATTGCTTTTATCACTCATGCTTGGTGGTGTGGGTTCTACTCCTGAAGCGGGTTTTACTTTCACCACACACTTTGTCCATTTCTCTCTATCTATCTCGCTGTCTATGGAGGTGGGAACACCAAAATGGGGGTTTGACTGAGGCAAACCCCTATACAGCCCCAACACTTTCTCTCAATCTTACAGACACATGTATTGAAGATATGTACTAGCTGGAGGCTTCATTACTTGGATTGTTGTGAGCATCTTCTTTCCTTTCTTCTCCTTATCTCTATCATTTCTACTTCACTTTATTTCAGTTCTATCAGTTTTTGTTACTTTCTTGTATTATGAAAATCCTTAGAAATTAGAATAGAAGTAATCACTTCTTCATTTTCTATGATATTCTCGCTTCCTAGTTCGTATGAGATGCTAGCACGTCGCCTTGTCGTCTGTATTTTGCGCTGCCATCCTTTGGCTAAGCGCTTGTCAGTTTGTCTAGAAAATCTTTGTGGTCTACTCTTTTTTATTCTAAAACTTTCACGCTGTTCCTTGAGATAGTTTAGGGAAATTCACCCCATGAGGCTCTCTAAATGAAGAGAACTTGTGAGTAGTGAATCCCCCTTCTCTACATTTTGGTGAACCCAATGTGAAGAGGGTATTTTTAAAAAAACTAGGAACTTATTTACCCCTACTGGGCGGGGTCATAACTTTTGACTTAGTGCTCAAAATTCAAAACCGTTTGCACAGTTGGAAAGGTCTCTAAGAGAACTAGTTCAATCCCTATAGTACTATGCCTTCGGCATTTGAATTTTAGGGACTAATGCAAGTTATGACCTCAAATTCTACTCCAAAGACCTTCGAAAATGCAAATTACTAGAACCTAGAAAATACCAAAAAAAATAGAAAATCTAGATTTTCGGCTTTTCTTAGCTCTTTCACCAAAATGAATTTAATATCTTCTTTAATTAGTTCAGTAACTGATTTTGTTCAAAATGTTAATGATATTCCATTTCATGCATGTGATGTTGACTCGACTTTTCCTATGTCACTTGATATCTTTGATCCTTCTCACGAAAGTCCTGTTGCTTCAAAGGATATTTTGTTGCAAGAAGATGAAATCATTGATACTTTTCTTAATGTTACTCTAACTTATCTTCATTCCAATGCACTCTCCTCTAGAGATGATGCATTCATGAATGATGAATCTCTTATACCTTCCAATGCACTCTCTTCTAGAGACATTGCATTTTTGAATGATGAATTTCTTATCTTTTCCAATGCACTCTCCTCTAGAGATGATGCATTAGCGAACGATGAATCTCCTTCCACATTTGATCCTGTTTGGATCGATGTTGAGAATATCTTCAAATAATTATTCTACTAGTTGTGATGATTCTGTAAATGTAATCTGTCTCTACTGCTCAAAGACCTAAGAGACCAGCCATTTACGTGACTTCAGCTAGTCCTTCTCCTAAAAGGATTTGTTCCATTGATGGTCTTCCATTTGATAGTAATTCCCTTAATCTTTCTAAGGATCCCTCTTATAGAGTGGTAGCCCATACCTATGAGAATAAAATGAATAAACAACCAAGTCTTCCTTTAGCTCCTAAGACTACAACTAAAGCACCTAGTGATTACGATCTTGTCAAGTAACTTCATGTTACTCCCGCCAAGATCTCACTGTGGGACTTACTTCAGTTTGCTTTAGTTTATCAAGGTGTGCTTAGGAATCCTTGCAAAAGATCCTCTTGCTTTCTTCTACTAGGTCAGAAAATGTTGATGCATTGATGGCTTATATTCGTGTAGATTCACTGAATATTACATTCTATCCACAGGAACTCTCACCTCTAGAAGTACAGAAGCAAGCAAACCCTCTAATGATTATAGTTAACATTAATAGAATTGTATTAGACGTACTCTTGTTGATGCTAGTTGGATGCTCAATGTATGCATCATTGATCTCTTGCCTAAGATTAATATTGATTTGTCTTCCCTTAATGCTTCTTTTGTTGTCATTCGTGGGTTTGATAATGTTGGATGACAAGCTCTAGGTACAATAGTATTACCTCTGTAGCTTGCACTCATTACTGTACCTACCCTTTATATGTTATTCCAAAAAAGTTACCTTATAACCTTCTTCTTGGTAGACAGTGGATTCATGCCATGGGTGCAGTCTCGTCTACCTTGCATAAATCTATTAAGTTCATTTGCAATAATCAAGTAGTTATAGTCAAGGCTGACCCTAATGCTATGCACTTATGTGAGATGGTAGTTGTCAGTCAGGTTTCGGTTGTACCTACTCTTATTCCTTCAGTTTCTTCCAATGTGTCGATGTTTACTCCAACAATACCTACTACAAAGGATACTCTTGAGATAAATGTCCCTGAAGAAAGAAATCTTAAGTCTACTCCTTTTACTTCTCAAAAGAATGCATGTGTTGGTGATGATTGGGGTTCCTTAGACTTTACAAAATTCTTCATTGGGTAATATAAAGTTGACCCGATACACTAAGACCTTCCGATAACATCATCCAAACCCGCTATCAAAGATGATTACTCTTTTGCATCATGGGATAATGTGAGCAATAATTGTAATATCCTTAATGTCGATCCTCCTCCTTTTGAGGAAAATGATCACACTTTTGTTAAAGAGGTTAACTTTGGTAGTCCTATTAAAAAGGATGATGGCCATTCCACTAGTGAATGTAAGGCCTTGAAGAATAAAATACAAAAAAATTGTGATACTAGTGCCATCAAATTCCCGTTTGATTGATGCACCCACCTTCTCTTCACATGATGAGTGATATCGAGGTTTACCTCTATCCTATATGTTCTAAGTATCTTGCACAGTTCTCCTCCCCTATATGTTGGGGGCAACAATAACTTGTTTTGGAGATGTGCATCCTTTTTAGGACCCTCTCTCTCCTCTATGTCTTTCAAATGGAGCGTCCCTCTATTGGACCCCTTTCTCTTTTGAAGGATTCTTGAGTGACCCCCTTTGAAAGCTTTTCTCTCGAATGAATTCTTTGCATCTAGCTTTGGGGCAGCTTGACTAGACCTCGCCTTTCAAATAGTGCATGTGATGTCCCCATCACAAAAGAATATCTAAGATAAGTATACATTTAATACATTTATATATTAATGGGTATACAACAAAATATATGTATATATGCATTCCCAAACTAGAGTGATCATTATTTATTTAACAGTATATAAGGTTATCATGACTATAGTGGCAGATTAAGCCAAGATCAGAGTCTTTACATGTTTAAAGGATGAAGAGGATGATGGATAACCTGATCCCGAAGTCGCGACTGTGGAAGACATGAAGGAATTGGTTTGCAAAACTAACAATCATTAATTATGTATGAAGAGACGCATGGAGGAAGGACGAATACCAATTAGAGGTGACATCTTTTGGCATTTTTCCATATAAGACACTCGTGGTAATGAAGAGGAGGATATCATACACGATTAAGAGAAAGAAGACACTTGATAAACAGGCACAAAGATCCTTCAGTCATGGTGCACAAGTATATTGAGTAATTGACTGAGATAGCATGAAGTTCAATTGGTAGTTTAGGCAACTCTGAGAAAGACTATAAATGAATTGAGATTGATACTATAAGTTCCCCTGCTATCTCGAGTTGAGTTGAAGATCAATCAATACAGTTTTTATTTCATCATAACACTCTATGCTTGTTATTAGAAGCGATCATATTATTCTAAACTTCCAAATTTAAATCTACTGAGTGATTTGAATATCTTTTAGAGTTTGATCGATTATTTTAGTTGCTTATCTTATCCATTTTGAGCAAGCCCATTACACAGATTTAACAAGGCTCTTCACAGTGCATCCCTTGAGTGGACTCCTCTTCTTTTGAGGGGTTCTCGAGGGACCCCTTTGAAAGCTTTCCAATCTATCGACAGTTTGTGTGACTGACCGCTTACTTACCTACACAGCTACTTTTGGACATATTCTATCTACGGGTAAATATGTCGCTTTGCAGGTGTGCCTGTGAAGCCACTTTCTAACTCTGCGGAGTCCCCTTCCTTTGGTTTCCTCCATGCGAGAGATCTTGGGGGATACCTCCCTGCAATTCTATGGGTCTGTGGGGCACTTCTTTTGAGCTTCCTCCATGCGAGAGATTTTGGGGGTTGCTCCCCTACAAGTTTGCAGATCTGTAGGATGCTTTCTTTGGGTTTCCTTCATGTGAGAGATCTTGGAGGATACCTTCCCTACAGGTATGTGGGTCTGTAGGGTGCTTTCTTTGGGTTTCCTTCATGTGAGAGATCTTGGTGGACACCCTCCTTGTAGGTTTGTGGGTTTGTAAGTCACTTTTTGGGGTATCCTTCATGTGAGAGATCTTAGAAGACACCCTCCTTATAGGTCTGTGGGTCTGTAAGGCGCTTTCTGGGTATCCTTCATGTGAGATCTTGGAGGACACCTTTCCTTGTAGGTTTGCGGGTCTGCAAGGCACTTTTCTCAATTTTCTTTATGCGAGAGATCTTGGAGGACACCTTCCTTGTAGGTCTGTGAGCTTGTGAGGCGCTTACATTCTTAAATTCTCTTCCTTCTCAACTTGTATATACCAGATTGAAGATCTGCATCTTCTTCATCTTGAGTATATTCCCTTTTTCTCTTCGTTTTAGAATTCTTCTGTGTGCTATTTATTAATTTGGGGACAATGCATAGTATTGAGACAACCTTCTACATCGAGGTCTCTTTTACTTTGTTGAGTCAAATCCTTTAGTTTTTTGTGTGCTAGCATTGTTGTTTGGTGCAGGTTTCTCTTGTCTAATACATTTTTTTTGCAGGTCTTTAGCCTGGGGGCATGCTTCTGTGGTTCGAAGAGTTATTTGCTTCCTCCACGATATCCTTTTGGAATAATGATGTTATTTATGTTTAGTAGATTTCCTTTAGCGTGCATATTAGTGTAGATTCATATGCCCACTAAAGTGGGGGAAAAATGTAATGTCGTAAAATTGTACCCCTTGCAATTTCACATGCATTCTTGCATCTGCTTTAGTGTATGCTCTCTTAGCATCTTGTGTAGGCTCATTTTAGCCCCTACATCATCTTTTTTCCCCTCTTAGGATGCTCAGCACCCCTTTTCAGCAACTACCCTCGCATGTCATCTTTGCATCAAACCTTATGCTTTCCCCATTCATGTTGTTTTGTAGCGTGACATGTTTGAACACCAGCGCGTCGCACGGACATTTGCGCACCACACTAGTGTCCTGCAACATTTTCAATGTTCAAATGACCATTTTCGTGCATGTTTTCCACTTGTCACCTCTGTTGGCACCTTCAATTTTTCAAATTTGAAGTGCCCATATTGAAAAATTTGCCTTTGCACACTCAGAAGTACCCCTGAAAAAATATGCCCGAGTGACCTACTTTGGAGGGTCACAATTCAAAGCCAGTTGATTTTTCGTGCAAAACCTCTATGTGGACACACTCATGGGATATATGTGAATGTGCATGTCAGTTTTTAGCTTCCCATGATGAATTTTGATAGTTTTTTTAAAAGCAAAGCTAGAGGGTTTTGACACTTTTTTGCTATTTGTAAACTCTCAGTTATGCGAAGTGGCCTCCCGTTCAAGCTTATATTTTGCAATTGGATGATTTTCATGATGAACGAATTGTTGTTATCCATTATTCCTACATTCATATGATCCTTGGTCCATTTTTAGAGTCTTATGATCAAATTTAAAAATTTTACCAGGTCAAAAACAAACAAATGTAGTTTGTTCACTTTTTACACCTGCATTTTCAGAATGCTTCAAAGTGGTCATCTTTGACCCTTAATATCTTTTGACGAATGTGGATTGAAGGGAATCCCTCTTGCACACATATTTAGTGTACCCAAATGACCTAGTGTGTCCAATGGTAGTTCCCCAGGAGAATATTTGATAATTTTTCAAGGAGGTGACTTGGTGTGCTTGAGTTGGTTTTTGACAGGTGAAATTGCAGAAAAGCCTGAGTGAGCAACTTTGGTATTTAATATTTTTCACCTTAGGAAGAATTTTTCCATGTCATTTGTTGCACTATATTTTTTGGTTCAAATGGTTACATGCATGCTCAGTTTCGCGCCTCCTGGATGAGCTTTGATAGGTTAATTAATCCTTTTATGACTGCAACATAGTCAAAATTGGTGTTCCGAAAAGTTTTAAATTTTGAAAATCTAAGGACAACCCATTTCTTGTTTTGGTCTAAAATCTCTATAGATCCATTTTCATCAAAAAATGAAGGTCATATGATGCATTATTTTAATGCATTTTGGGTGTGGCGAACACGTCTCGGAGGCTAGTTTACAAAGGAGGTACCTGATTTTTTATGGTTGGGAAAAGTTTGAGGAAATGGGTTTTCTCTAAATAATTGATTATGGCGGCATACAAAAAATCTTGGCTCCAGGTGTCTCGGTTTGCCTGTAGTGAATTTCCTCCAAATGGATCGTAAGCATAATTAAAATTTCCAATTTTTCTAAAGTTTCAAATGTTAATATTTGTAAGAACTTATGAAAAGCAACAACAGGATCAAGAGACTAAACATAGCACAAAAAAAGAGAGACAAGATGAGAGAATATGATGATTGTATTCTCAATATGCATGAAGATGTACTTTGAAGATAGACAATTAGAAGTATGTACAAGACTTGCTTATAAAGGCAAGCTAGGACACAATGAAGGGCCATGAATGAGACAAGTGTCCCAATCATGTGCACGGTAGGTAGAAAGAAATAATAGATAATTCCATGAAAGTGGAATCACCCACCTAAAGTGGAATTATCATGCCACGAAAAGTGGAGATAAAAATGTGATAACTAGATCACACCACAAATAGTGGAATTTCTCCTACACACACTTCCCTAAGTGTCCAACTCATATCTCTCAATGTATGCACAAACCTAGATGCAAGATGCAAATAACTAGGTGTCACAAGTGCAACCTATAATGATATGCATTCCCTAAGTAAGCTTAAGTAAAGTGTAATAAGTAAAATACTTATTTACACCAACAATATTTTAAATATTCTGAATATTTTAAATATTGTGCATTTGTAAAAAATGCATTTAGAGCAAACATAAAATACATTTCAAATGTTCTGGAGGAAAATTAAGTTTAATTCTTGCTTCTGATTGGCTCAAACACGACTTTCACGGCTTTCACAGTTGCACGAGAAAACTCCATTGCCCATCTCCATTTGAAAATGATTGAGCTAATTCAAATCAACGATGTCTAATGGCTTGCATTGAATGAGTGCGAGACAACCTTGAACTTTATAAAAAAATCATTAAAAGTTGAGCCATTGCACATCTCTCTTTTCATGGGAAGTGTTGAAAGTAAATCAACTATGAGCCATGGCTGGCTCTAGTGTCCATCACCCATCGCTAATTGGTAACCTCTTTCCAAAACAATTTGTGATGGCCTTCTTCATCTGATGGCTTTTATTTTGCACATAAGTAGAAAGTTTAAATGAATTAAACATTCTCAAAAGTTGGGAATTAAATGCAAGTTTAATTTCGGTTTCTCATTCGCTGAAGAACTCCATTTTCATGCAATGTCACAACAAATTTTTAACTCCATCGCCTGTCATGGATTTGAAGGGGCTGCACATATACAAATCAATGATGGCTCAACTCCCATCGCCCATCACTGATAGAGACTCCATTCACCTTCACAAACTAGTGATAGTGTAAACTCAGTGATGGTTGCAGGCAAACAAAAAGGGAAAATATAAAAACATTTTCAAATGTTTTTATTAAACAAGAATAATTTTTGTTTCTTATTGGCTACAAAAAGAAACTTTTAAAAACTCATTCATTTCACGACAATGGCAATATCGTTGGTCTCTATTTTGGGTGGGAGAAGTAAGAGCACATCAACGATGGTTGTTTTCCAGCGATGGAGATTTTAGGGCAAATAAAACATTTTTAAATGTTTGTTGAAGTGCAACTTTTAATTCTTCAATCTTATTAGTCAAAAACTTCGCGCACGATAGCATAGAGCTTCATCGCTCATCTCTGTTTTGAGTTGGAAAATCAAATGCAAATCAATGATGGAGTTGTTAAAGGCATATTTTTATCTACAATCTCTTTTGTGGTATCGATTGAGGTGTTTCCCTCTCCATTAAGGCATTTTGGAGGTCTTATGGGTTGGATTCAAATTGAGTTTTGCCTGTAGAATGTAATCACGTTTTTGAGCTTCCAAGCATCTTTTGGGGGTCCATTCGAGTTCAAATTTGTTGTTTTGTGCTTTAAATTCATCCCCTAACCTATTCTATTGCCTGGGAAAAACTTTTAAGTGTATTTGTGATGAATTTTGGTGCCTGTAGCCATAAAAACGCCCCCGCATCAAGAAAAACGCTCCATCTATGAATAAATTGGAAACTTCATACACACGGCTTTAATGGAAGAAAATTGAGTTGCATTTTGGCAATTGTAAATATTTGTTTGATGCCTCCAAATTTCATCAAGAAGAGCAAACCATGAAGGATTCGAATTCTGGAAGCATTGAAATTAGGGCATCTTTTGCTCTTATCGCACATCGCTAATGAGCATCTCCTTGTCCACAATGTATCAACGATGGGCAATCTCGTGTCTTCCTCATCTCTTATCGTCATTTGATGCCACCATTCCCATACTATATCTGTGATGGGTGAAGCTGCTCTATTTTCATTGTGCATCGCTAATAGGTCTCATCATTTCTAAACACATTAGAGATGTGTGATGGTAATTACTAGGTTGTATTGGAGTGAAGTACGGTGGGGCCTGAACTTATATTTTAATATTACCATTTGATAAAGGTTTAACAGAGGAAGAGGTATGTGAGATGCCAAGGTAGTTATTTACCTTTAGGGGCCGATAAATGAATTCATTTAAAACAATTTCTAGTTGTAAGTAAAGAATAAAATTTTGTTGCTAAGGAGATAATTAAAATGTGAAGGTAAAATAAGTAATGCATGGAGAGAGAGAACTTTAATTTGCAAAATGCCCTCACATTTAAAAGTCAAAAACTTTAATTGTTAGGCAGTGAAATAAAATATTTCACGAGATTGTTCACAAAGTTAAAATGAAACTTGAAGTGTTGAGCGGTTAAAGTGAAAAATGCTTAGATGAGAGTGAATTTTCTCAGAGGGAAGGTTTTCTTTCACAGTAAAAACTATTTGTTTTCAGTTGTAGGGTAAATGAAGAGTGAAGAACTTTCACAGATATTTTTATTCTTTCACAAAGCAAATATTTTCAATTGAAGGGCATTGATGAAGAGGGTCATCATGAGGAATATTTTATGTTAGAGGGAAAGCAAATGCAAGAGGCGTGAATCTAAGAGCAGGTTGAAGTTTCTTCAGGAAGTAAAGGCAGTTATAGATCAACAGGAGCTGAAGATGTCAGATGTCAACTACAGATAGATTTTAGGGATTTTTCCTCTTCTACATCTTTTTTCTTCTATTTTGTACTAGTTCTGAAATTTTGGAATTAGGTGAATAAGGTAGAATAATGTTGAGTCTGAGTTGTAAAGGAAGTATGTAAATTGTAACAGCTGGGTTTTATGAGCAAATGTTAGCCAATTTGTGCAACATTATATTACTTTCATGAAGTTTTCTCTAGATTTGTAATCTTTTAATCATATAAATTAAATATATTAAGGTATTTTTGAGTTTGTCATTGTAGCTTTCCTGTGATTGTGTTGTTTGGGCAGGGTTCTCTTTCAAGTAAAGAGTTAAATTGCTTTGATCAGATAACTATGATTTAGAGTGCACAAATGGGATTGGTAAGTAGAAATGTATGACAAATATGAGTGGATTTGTTAATGTAAAGCATTAACATATTTTAAATCCATTGGATGAACCTAGTTGTTGATAGGATCTTTGTTGCAGTTTTATATTTGACTCCATGGCCCGTGATTAGGCACTATTTTATCACAAAGCCTAAGATATTTTTAGAAACAAATCTAAACCATTTTAAATCTCTGCTACTTTGGTACTTTTGCTTGTTGTTTAAGTTGTCATTTGTTCCTTGTATCTTCATGGTGTTTGAGAGATTATAGAAGCTAAGTTTGAGATAATTTCATCTTGTAACTCTCTATGTTTTTGAGATGAAGATAGCTAAATTATTTGTTCTCAACAATGTTCAATGCAAATGGGATTATGCTTGAACCTGGTAGGATATAAAATACCCATCACTCATATACTTGAGAACTATCCACTTTCATAGGTCTATAGTTTGTTGTTTGATAAGTTTATCATATGTTTGGACCTACAATTAGGATCACCCTCCTGAGTTCTGTGGAGCTCAAAGTGCAGAAGGCTTTCATAGCCTTATTCGTTGGCTTTTCTTGTCTTCAACCTATTTATAGTGTTGATTCCTTGTCCTAAATATTGTATCCCCTAGTTTAAGCAGTGTGTTTCTCCTTAGGGTTGAAGGTTGCAACAAAAATAACCAACAACCTCCTTTGGTCAGTGGTAATGGTTCGAGATGCCTTGTAACTACCCGAGAAACTTTTTTTTTTTTTCCTTTCTCTCCTTAAATGTTATCTTTTCAATTCATTTAGGTCTCTAGCTCCATTTTTCCAAGTGCTTCTAGCTTCATTCTAACTTCTATCTTCCTCTTCCACTCCTTGGCACTGTGATCAAGTGTTTTTACTTACTCTAAAATATGCAAAACAAGATGCAAATGAAGGAAAACACTTAACATCTCAATGATTACGGCTACATTAAACTTAAACAAAATAAAGATGGAAATGAAGCTGATTATACCTTGTTCAAGTTTGTTCTTTGGTTGGACCTTGATATGGAATGCTTTGTGTGCTCCTTGGATGGCAAGGTGTGATGCCAATGGATTCAAAATGATGTATGAAAGATGAGGAATACAATGAGCAAAGTGGGTAGTTGAATGGATGGATTGAGTGCAAAGTATGAAGCTTGAGAGTATGCAAGTATGCAACAATGGAGGTATTGAATACTTGAGAGCTTGAAAATGCAATTGTGTGAATACCTAATGATGAAAATGAGAGAGAATTTCTCAATTTAAGAGAAGAATTCTCTAGAGAATTGAACGATTGAGATTATGTTAATATGGGAAAGATGAAGGGCTATGGCGAGTTGAGAACTCACAAGCCCTCATATCTTGCCATGTGGAGGGTGAAGTGTCATAAGGACAGGGTGAGGTGGAAAAGGTACCAATGAGGTGGAGGTACTTGCAAGTACCTTGAGATGGGAGAGGATTTCCTCAAAAGTGAATTTCTTGTTCCTATATGAGAGGAAAGTGACATATGAGGAATTTTAGTATTCCTAAAAAATATCCATGGGGAAGAGGGAAGTGGTTGGAGAAATAAATGTGAATTAAAAATTCACATGATTGGAATGGATAAGGTGGTTGGGAGAATAAATATGAATTTTAAATTCATATGAGAAACACCTTGTGGATAAGGCAAGGTTCTTATGGAAGAAGCTAAAAGATACCTTGTGGATAAGACAAGGTCCTTATAATAGAAGGTTCTTGACACATGTGAGTGATGTGACATTTCAATGATCACATGGGGAAGAGAAGAGTTCTTGGATGGATAAAAATGAATTTTAAATTCACATGGGGAAAAGGGTCTATGCCAAGTATAGAAAATGTGAAGGTTGACCAAAAAGGTATGCTAAATGAGACAAGGTGATTAGATTAAAGTTGTGCAAACAAGTGATTAGGGAGATTAATGAGAGATTTGAAGCAAGTGGGAGAATATGGAGGATGTGACATTAACCCTAATTAAAGGTGTGCATATCCTAATCATAGATTAATTAAATTAATCCATATTAGAGGAGGATTATGGAGGATGCAACAAGGAGAGAGAAAAATGAAGAATTTAAAATTGCTTTTATTCAAAAAGGTCAAATGACCAAATTAAATAAATTGATATGTTTATTTAATTTAGAAAGGAAAAGGTGTAAGGTAAAGTATCTAATTGTTAAATTAAATACTTTAGGAACCTTAGGCCAAAGGTGAAATATTAATTAAATAAATAATTTAATTAATATTGACGAAATAGATGAATAATGTAGACGAGTTTGACCATGTGAGAGTGGTCAAATTTGGATGTCTACATTTTTCCCCTCTTCGAAATATTGTTAGAATAACAGTGTTTCGAAAAAAAGAAAATGTAAATGACTCTATGGAGGAAGCGACTAGAAAATGATGCCCCAGTGTGGGAGGAGTTGCGTGGGCTGCCCCAAATGGAGGGGAATGAAGGGATATGCCCCAATCTCACAAGGGAATGACCATGACAGAGGAGGTTATGCCCCCTTGAGAGGGTGATTGGGGAAGAAAAAGGGGCCTCGAGTGACTTCTTGATATGAGGAAATGGAAGACACAGTTGCATAGAGCTCAAAAAACTAGACAAGTTTGGCTCTTGAACGAATTCAAACAGACACACGATTTGCAAATGGCGGCCCCGGGAAGTTAGACGATTAGTTAAATTAGAAGAGGTTTAAATAAAAGGTAAAAATACCCTTCACTTAAAAAAGGTTAAAAAAAGTAGTTTAAGTTATATAAGGTAATTTGAGAAATTACAACTCCTCATTTGCACACCTGACAGTTGAGTGAGAGAGAGAAGAGGAGAGGAAGTAGACGAGGAGACAGGATGTTAGAGGACTACAACTCATACATCATCCATTGGGGGGACGAGGTACGACGGTTTTACCATGAGTGTGCGGTTCCACACTAGGTTAGAGTCAAAACCCCTTTTTTGTGATTTTAAGCATTTTGTATGTATTTTTTAAGATTTATACTTATTTGAAAATCTAGGTTTTGTTTTCGGGTTAGTTTAGAAAAATGGGTTGGGGGAAAAATATTGATTTCACTGAATGCGTGGGAAAAACTTCCAATTAGAGGCATGAGAAGGGGGGGGGGAATTCGCCCAACCAGAGGGTAAAGGCACCTCAAAAATGAAAATTAAATGCCCAAGAAGGGCAGAGGGGACAAAAGGGAGGGGGGACAGGCCCAGGGTGGGCAAATCCCACAAGAGAAACATAAATGAGGTATTTCGGGGTGACTTCACCTAGTGAAGGGGAGACCCCGCCCAAAAATGGGCGACCTCGCCCTCCATGAGGCAACCCCACCTGGGCGGGTTCGTCCATACTTAGAGTGGGTCCGCCCCTTGCCTAGGCGGGCTCGCCTGAGCTGGTGGCGGGTCTGCCCCTTGCTTTAAGACCCTTGGAATAGGGAAATGGACTCTCAGAATGGGTAGAAAAACTCTCAGAATGGGGAGACAGATGATCAAATCGAGGAAACGAATGCTCATAATGGATGAACGGATGGTTAAAATGATAAACGAGTGCTCCAAACGAGGGAATGACTCTCGGAACAAGAAGACGAAAGCTTAGAATGGATGAACGACTGCTCAAAACGAGAAAAATGATTGCTCGAAAGGAGAGACTAACTCTTAGAACAAGGAGACGGGTGGTTAGAAAGGATGAACGAGTGCTCAAAATGAGGGAATGACTCTTGGATCGAGGGGATGCCTGCTCAAAATGAGGAAAGGGTGTTTGGAATAAAGAGATGAATGCTCCTAATGGGTAAACGGGTACTCAAAACGAGGGAACAGATGGTCGAAATGACTAAACGGGGGGTGAAAATAGTTGTTTGGAGGGAAGGTTCGCCTAATTTGGGGAAAGTTCACCCAAGTTAAGGGTAGGTTCACCCAATCCTAAGGGCAGGTTTGCCTATTGGTGTAAGATAGATAGGAAATGGGTGATCAGATCAGGTAAATGGGTGCTCTGAATGAGGGGATGAATGTTTGGATCAAGGAGATGAATGTTTGGGATGGGAAATGGACATTTGGAATGGGGAGATGACTGCTCAGGTTGGGTAAACGAGTACTCGAAATGAGCAAACAGGTGCTCGAAATAGGCAAATGGGTGCTCGAAACAGGCAAATGAGTGCTCGAAATGGCTGAACAGACAATGAAAAAGGTTGTTTGGAGGGAAGGTTCACCCAAGTTTGTGTAGGTTCACCCAAATTAGGGCAAGTTCACCCAATCCTAAGGGCAGGTTCACCCAAGTTAGGTCAAGTTCAGTTAAAAGATAGACAATTTTGACAAAAAACAGGCTGAGGAATGACTGAGAGAGAGGGAAAGTTCGCCCAAGTTGAGGGAAAGGTCACCCCTATCAACTGACTTAAACTCAATTCAGATGAAAATGGCTATGGAAAAGGACCAAAAATGCTGTAAACAACAAGCAAACGACAAGAAACACACTAGTTTTGCACAAGGAAGATAGTACAAACAACACAGTCCTAAGATTAGTGAAGATGGGTATGGCCAACACGGTCCTCTATCTAGGATGAACAAGGCAACTAGGGATTCCTCGATATATGCTCGGTACATGATGCACAACCATGAACACAAGCCCATCACAGGCGTGAGTCAGGAACCCCAGCAAGGTACCGAAAGCTCAGACCAACTCTCTAGGTATCACCTTAGCTTTGACGCTCTGCCAGACACGACATGACTGGATTAGGGTATAGCTTTGGCTCTCCCCCCTTTGTATACACCGCTGGTACGTGTGGTTGGGATCGTCCCTTAGGGTGATGAAATCCCTAAGCAGGTTCTGCTAAAGAAGAAAACACTAATTGTTTTCAGCTACTCCCCAGGCTCACACGAAGTGGAAGGGGAAAGCTTAGATGGAATAGTGTCCTCTTGGGTGAGACAATGGACTTTGAAGACACAACAAACAAAATATTTGACTCTCCCCTAATTAAAATACGTGCCTAGATATTATAAAAGATGAAAAAGCAAACAACTAACTACCAATTCGACTAGTCCACCCTGCAACAAATATGTTAGAAGTTTTTCTCTTAATCTTTGATAAGCGTTGATAGCTGCACAAATGTTAGAAAAACTAACACAAACACGAACAGGACAAGTTAAGGGGTCACTAACAATAAAAAACAACCCAAAATAGATTCTAAAAATGAAACTTACACACTATTTTTACCTTGTAGAAGCCTCTGTTCGGGGCAAGTTCGCCCCTTTGTAAGGGCGGGTTCGCCCCTCTGTAAGGGCAGGTTCACCCAATCCTAAGGGTAGGTTCTCCCAACTGGAAAACTACAAGTAGAAAGTTGTCTAAGACATAGATGGGTGACCCTGTTGGGTAGGTTCGCCCCTCTACAAGTCAGGTTCACCCAACAGTGGGCGGGGTCGCCTGTATCTTGGTCGAAGTCGCCTCTTTGCAACCTGAACCTGCAAAAAGTGAAACAACATAAAACATAAAAGCAAGAGACTCATTTGTGGGTCCCACCGGGTGTACCAAAAATGTGATCAAGTGTTTTTACTTACTCTAAAAGATGCAAATGAAGGAAAAAACTTAACACCTCAATGATTAGGGCTACGCTAAACTCAAACAAAATAAAGATGAAAATGAAGCTGATTATACCTTGTTCAAGTTTGTTCTTTGGTTGGCCCTTGATTTTGAATGTTTGTGTGCTCCTTGGATGGAAAGGTGTGATGCAAATGGATTCAAAATGATGTATGAAAGATGGGGAATACAATGAGCAAAGTGTGTAGTTGAATGGATAGATTGAGTGCAAAGTATGAATCTTGAGAGCATAAATGTGATCAGGTGAAATCCCCTAGTCTAGATGATGCAAAAAAAAGTGTTAAAATGAACGAAACAACACCTAACACCTCAAAATAAGCTTAGTTGAATTCAAAACAAAGAAAGATAACAAAAAGAGCAGATATTTACCTTGTCTTGAATTGATGCTTGGTTGGCCCTTGATAGTTGATAATATGTATGCTCCTTCGATGGAAAAATGGATGGAAAATGGATTCAAAACGATAAGGATTGAATACATATTCCAATGATTCAAGTGGGTATTTTTATGGATGTAAGAGATGGCTACTATGAAAGCTTGAAGATGAACAATAATGGTGGATGAATATTATGCTTGAGAGATGGTTGAATGTGATTGTTGAAAAAATGTAGGTGTGTGAATTAAGAGAATGAAAAAATATTCTTTCATTTTATGGAAAGAATCCCTAGAGGAATGGACGGTTGAGATCTTGCCAACATGGGAAAGATAGAGGGTTGTGGTGAGTTGAGGAGTCACAAACCCTCACATTTTGCCATGTGGAGAATGATGTGTTACAAGGACACATGAGGTGGAAGATGACATGTGATGGGAAGGTACTTAGAAGTACCTTGGAATAAAGATGATGTGACATTTCAATGATCACATGGGGAAGAGGAAAAATTTGGATAAATAAAAGTGAATTTAAAATTCACATGATTGGGGATATCTTAAGGATAAGGCAAGGTTCCCAAAAAGGGACGTAAGAAATACCTTGGATAAGACAATGTCCTTAAAAAGGTAACTACTTACCCACATATGACTGATGTGACCTCTCAATGATCACATGGGAAGGAGGAAAGCCTTGGAAAGATAAAAATGAATTAAAAATTCTTTGGGGGATGGGGAGAGTTGACCAAGGGGGATGATTAGACTAGTTAATCACCGATTAAAAGACAGTTAGTGGTTAATAAAGATTAATAGCCAACTTGCAAAAGTTGGAGGATGTGACACATTCTAATCAAAGATTAGACATGTGCACATCCCTAATGATGGAATTAGAAGGTTGATTAGAATTAAAGGAAAAATGATGAAGGATGTGACATGTGAGGGATTAAATAAATGTATTATTTATTTAATTATTTTGAAGAAAGGGGAATAAAGGGTAACATATTTAATTATTAACTAAATACCTTAGAGATTTAAAAGAGTTTAAGGGTATTAATTAAATAATATAAATATTACTTAATTAATGAAAATAAGAGGATGTTTAGACAAAAAGAGATAAATTTGGACAAATGCAAGTGTCCAAATTTAGGTGTGTACAGGCACCACCCTTTGCAACACTCTCAAGCTTTCACAAGCTCATTACAACAACACTCTTGGCATCTTGCAGCTCTATTTCTCTCTCCATTTGGCTTCCTTAAGCCTTGTAGTTTTATCTCCCTTGCCTTGTGCTTGCGAGCATCTTGGGATTTGTCACATCCCCTATCATTTGCATTCTTACTTTTTGATACGGATTCTCCTCCTCGAGCGGGGATTGATTTTATCACTCATACTTGGTGGTGCGTGTTCTACTCCTGAAGCGAGATTTTCTTTCACCACACACTTTGTCCATTTCTCTCTATCTATTTGGTTGTCTGTGGAGGTGGAAACACCAAAATGAGGGTTTGACTGAGGCAAACCCCTATACGACCCCAACACTTTGTCTCAATCTTACAGACATGAGTATTGAAGATATCTTCTAGCTGGAGGCTTCATTACTTGGATTGTTGTGAGCATCTTCTTTCCTTTCTTCTCCTTATCTCTATCATTTCTACTTTACTTTATTTCAGTTCTATCAGTTTTTGTTACTTTCCTGTATTCTAGAAGTCCTTAGCAATTAGAATAGAAGTAGTCACTTCGTCATTTTCTATGATATTCTCACTTTATGGTCCGTACAAGACACCAACACGCCTCTGGGATGCCAGCATGTCGTGCTGTCATCCGTATTCTACACTGTTGTGCGTATTCGAAGAGCTTGTAAATTTGTCTAGAAAATCTTTGTGATTTGCTCTTTCCAATTCTAAAAATTTGATGTTGTTCCTTGAGGTAGTTTAGGGTAGTTCACCCTGTAAGGCTCTCTAAATGAAGAGAACTCGTGAGTAGTGATTCCCCCTTCTCTACAAGTTGATACCAATTTGGTGAACCATATTAGTTGAAATAGCCCCCATGACTGTAGCAAAGGTTTCACGATCCTAGTTAGAAAGTTGAAACTTGACCTTAGTTTCATTCCATGGCATGAGACTCATACAAGTTTTAGAGACTAAATTTCATTGACATTGAATTCCTTTCTTTTCAAATCTTAAGGCACACACCCAAGGAAATTTGGCCAAGGGAAACCTTGATCTTATATAACATGGGACCACCAGATATTTTGTTGGTTGATGGAAATACCATCACAAAATCCTACACCATTATATAAAATATAGGGCTTCATGGATTCTAAAGTTCTCCAAATATGTTTGATAATATTTTCTTACAATTTGAACTACACTATTCATAGTAAGAAGGATTTCTAGCCAAATCCCCTTTCAAGTAAGTCATATAGAAGGATGCCTAAAAGCGATACAATTGTGAACCAAAATTTTCCAGGCTTCATATCCATTAAGGTCATATATAGTACATATGACGTATAGTGTAGAACCTTGGCACTGCATGGATAAAAGACCCAAACCTTCAAATTCATGAGAGGCAACACAACTCCTAGGAAACCTAATGGAAACCCTTGTGGTTCTTTAAGGAAGCCCAAATAAAATCACATAGGAGCTTTTCCAACTTCATGTAAGAGGCCTTAGAAGGATCCCAACATGAAGAATAACAAACCTGGGTGGCCAAAGCTTGGAAGGAAAAATGAATGCCCATACATCTAAAAAACTCTCCATGATCAATCAATTTACAACTAAAGGCATTGAGCCAAGATGGCATGGGGAGAAGGGTTTTCTTTAACATTGATTCTTATGCCACTAAACGTCCAAAATAAAGGCTCTATAAAAGTTTCTAATCATTTGAGGGATTCTTTGATATTTTTCTCCTCTTTTATGAGAGTGAGGAACAAGTCATTTGTAAAGTGGCCATTAGTGATTTGAGCAAATGGATCAAGCTAGATGATACCTTTAACCAACCCTCAAGGAACATAATAGGCTAGGAGGTAGAAAAAACCTTTAGTTGCAAGTACATAGAGTGTGGCCAAGGGACAACGTTGGTGAATAGAGTGAAAGAGCCCAAATATACTCGATTGGTGACCATTACTAGTGATGCAAATATAGGAATCAACAAAGAGCATGCTAACTGATTGAATGAAATTGGGCCCAAATCCTAGAGTTCAAAGCACGACTAGAATAAAGGGCCATTTAATATGGTCATAAGCATCAACAAAATCTATTTTCAAGAATATAACCTTTTATTGTGTGTCTAGCCCATTCCATACATTCACAAAATGTAAAGATATTATCAAGGATGTACTTTGATTTTATGAAACCAAATTGCTTTAGTTGCATAACTTGCAAAAGGAGATGTCACACCTTTAAAGCTAGAGCTTTGGTGATGATATTGTATGACACATTAAACAAGGTGATAGGCCTCTGGTTGTAAATATCTTTTGAATTTCTAGACTTAGGTATGAACTTTATATTTCCTTTGTTAATGACTTTCCCTAATAACTTGGAGTGGAAAGCTTCCAGATGAAATCTATGCAAGTCTTCACCCACATGGTCCTAGAGGCCCTTGTATAACTTACAAGGAAAGCCATTATAACCAAGAGCATTGTCATTGGCCATGTTGTGAACAACTTCCTTGAGATAAAAAATGGAGAATAGTTGATCATATAAGGCTTGTTGTGAGGAGGGAAGTAGGCAAGGAACAAATTAGAGGTATTCTTGAAGGGCATGGTCCCATTCAATAGAGTTTTCTTGGGTTGTGAAAACGTGTTCATAATTTTTGACATAATCTTGGAGAATATTTAATAATTATTTGAGAATGACTTAATATTCCTTGATTTGCTTAATTCCATGAGAGGTGTGACAAGCTTTGAGAGCTTAAAAAAATCTTTAGAATCTCTATCTCCTACTTTAAGCTAGTGTAGCTAGGTTTTGATTTGAGTGCCTCTAATTGAGTGGTTATTTGTGATCTACTTTTGGTGCCTAAGCTCTGCCACCCTAACCTAGAAAGTAGGAGAGAAGGGATTAAATTCAAGAGCTACCACAACCTTGCAAAGATCTAAGATGGTGGCCTCATATGCACAACATTGAAATGTTTCTAGTTGGCACTCATAGATGTAGAGGAAGTGGGACGTATGCTAGATGACTCGAATTTAATAAGAAATCTAGTCAGTTGGTTGAGTGGGTCGAGATTCAAGATTCTAGACTTTCCTGATATGAGTTAGCAAAGAATAATGAATCAACAATGAAGTATTTTAAAAATAATAATATGAGTTTTACAAGTTTGAGGAGGTCCCACCTACCATTGGACTTTGAACTAAATGAGAAAGTGGTTTGATAAGGGGATATATTACAATGGCTCTATGAGGAGCGAAAATTAACTCGTGAAGGAAAAAAGGTTATGTAGAAATCATTGCACAATCAAGAGGTTTATAGACTATCAGAACTAGCTTGAAAGTTACTCCACGTATGTGAATGTGAATGGGGCTAGTTGTGGTGACGACCCAAGTTGGGATAATAAAGGCCCAATTTGTTATGCATGTAATACCATTCCTCTCACTTGCCAATTGTCCAACATAGAGGTAATTCCTATCTTTATCAGATACCATATCAACCATATTAGAGTCCCCACACATAACCCAAGTGGTGATAGACAATGAATCAATAATCCACTGCCACAAAAGAAAACTCTCAACATCATTGAAAGCATAAATATTTATGATTCCAAATGAATGATTGTTGACATTTAAATTAATCCATATTACATGGTTAGTGGGGTTAGAACCATGGTCAACGACATGTGGAAACCACCTTAGAGAGAGAAAGGTGAAGACCCCTCCACATTCAACATTGTGGTTGCTATAAAACATAATACTAGTAGACCATATGACACAATATGTAGTTGAAAAAATAAAATTAAAAAATATTCACTTCTATAATCCCTAAATCAATTTTTTTGCTTCATTAAGGCATTTTGAAAAGAGTAGTAAAAAGTCTTGTAAAAATTGTTGTCAAAAGTAAAAATTTCTAAAAATAGAAAGGTTGTATTTTTAGAAAGTTTCTAAAAATAGAATTTTTTTATTTTTAGAAAGTTTCTAAAAATATACTTGAGTCAGGGTTTTATGGGTTTCTTCTCAAATGGATACTGGCAAACTTTTCTAAAAATAGAATTTTTGTTTCTAGGGCTTAAACTAATTTTGATTGGTTAAAAATACTTCTCGATCAGGCTAGTCTAGTTAGAATCATCAAAAGATCAATTTTTCTTTAGTAGGTATATTATGCTTTTTCAGAAGGTATAGGAGCTCCGAGGTCATCAATGGAGGATGATCAACTACTAGGTGTCAGATTCAAGGTCTTAATGCTCCACAAATGACATAAAACAACAAAAGATGCATGAGAAATTGTGAACAAATGAGGGGAATCTAAAAATAGTCAAATTTGTTGAAAATGGCTAAGTCTGGTAATCTTAGGCACTCCTTCCTAGTCAACACTCTTGGCTTTTCATGTCTTAGTCAAATTTAGCATTTGCACGAAAAATAATGAATTCCAAGGATGCAACTAGCAAAGGTATTGAATGGAAATCAATGAAAATAAAAATCATGAAAATAAAACTGACTTTGGTGATCTTGGGTGCCCCTAGCCAAGAAGGGTGTTCAAGTGTTCATGCCTTAGTTTATTTACTATTTTTCTTGAAAAGCATACAAATCTTCCTCGTCAACCCGATTTAGATCTTGTCAAAAGTAGTTTTAGGGTTGATTAAAGCTGGAGATCACCTTAGTTATGTTTATTCTCTTCAATGAATCCATAATCTAGTGTTGAGGATCAATCATACGACAGATATTGCAAATTGAATAGAGGTAGAAACACATAAAACAAAGAAATCAAAAGAAAATTGAAAATATCAAAAATTTGGCTATTTGGAAGACTTGGGCACCCTTGGCCAAGAGGGGTGCCCAACTTCTCATGCCTTAGAATTTTTTTCGCATTTTTTTGAAAAATGTTCAAAACTTCTTCAATAGCTCCATTCCAACTTTCAGAAAATTGTCAGATGCAGTGACAAAGGCTGGCAGATGGTACCATTCAACTTATATTAGATCGGGCACACTAGGATGATTCACTTCCAGACTTTGTTGTTTGTCGGTTGTTCGAAAATAAAGATCAAACATGGGGCATTGGCTTCACGCGAAACAGAGAAAGTGAAAATTTGAAGATCTTAGAAAAATAGTTAAGTTTGGCAAGGCTAGGCGCCCCAACTAGCCAAGGGTGCCCAAGGTTTCATGCCTTAGAAAATTTTCAGGCTTCGATATGCTTTCTTCCGTTTTGACCTTTATTAGCAATTTTCAACACGTGCAATCATGATCAAATGATGTTGGATGCCAAAATGAAGTTGGGGATCACTTCAACAATGGTAAAACATGAGCTTGCTATGGTCAAACAAATTTTATTAGTTGGCAGTGTCAGATTCTCATCCTGATGAAGTCAAAGGCAAGTATCGCCGAGAGTAGAAATAAGCAAAAATAATAAAAAAACATTAAAAAATGGCTAACTTTGGAGGAGCTAGGCACCCCTGTCCAATTATCACTCCCAAGCAGTCATGCCTTAGCCATTTTTCCAATTTTTGTCATTCGTCGTTCGAAAGGTGTCTACATTCAATGTTCTTGATTTCATATTGGCTTCAAAGTTTTAAAGCATGGGGCATAAAGCGCTTTTTCATCCTCGAACCCTATTTAAGAAGGCTTTTGCATCCATTATTCACATATTTTGCAAGTTGGCATCCAGAGGAGGAAATATACAATTTTCTTTACATCAAGATTTGAAGGCTCAAACGTAGTGCTTTTTCAGTGTTCTTCGTGGATTTGTGATTAGGAGGCACAAAGGCACACTTTTTTGGGAAACCCTCAACTTTTTCAAAATTCGATCAATTGGGTCTCTTTAAAATGCGATTCTCTACAAAACCCAGGTCTCAGCTTTTTTTTGAGAATCCACTTTTTTGGAGATAAATCAACAATCTATTTTCAGTAGTTTGTGCAAAATATTTTTAGTTCATAGGCGTTTTTATAGTCAAAATTCAAGATTTTTAGCATGCGGTATTCTCCAATAGAAATCAGAACCAAATCAGTGTTGTGCTATGATTATCTGAAAATGTTTGAAACTAATTTACATCATGTGAGTCCAGTGCTTGATTTGCGTGCTTTGGAAGATGTAGGAAATATTGCAATAAAAAATCTTGGTCATTCTGGGTTGCTTACAACAACTTCAATCCCCATCTTAGTGCAAAGCCTTGAATTTGCAATTTCTTGTATCAAGCATTACAATCCAATTTCACAAGAAATCCAATCAGCAGATGGGCGTACTCTTTATAGCCTCAGGCAAGATGATGTGGAGAAATGCATTTTAATACCACCACGGACAAAAAAAATAATCTCTATTGAAGAATGTGAAAAGGTGTGGTATACACAAAAGGATAAATACTAGAAAAGAGTTACACAAAAGTGGTTGAAAGAGCAACATAATACCTTGCCAAAGAATGTTAGGCATGGTGAGTTCAAGGAGGAGTTTGCAGTAATGATTACCTTTCTTAGCCAAGTCATAGGTCAAGCAGAGGCAAATAAGTTTCAACCTTGGATATTTTACATCATCTCACAGATTATTGACAAATAACAGAGTTTTCAAAGGCCCATGAGTTTCACATTATTTCTTACCTCATATATCTAATGGCCTTTCAAGGCAAGTTTAGAGGTTTGAATGTCGTTGGAACCTTGGGTGTTCAACATGTATATCATCATTTCCCACAACTGGAATTTTTCATAATCCACACATCATTACAAGTGGGTGAATGATGCATTCTTAATGCATACAGTGCGATATTTAGACAATGAGTTGCACGTATGGATTTCATCAGATGCTAGATCAACATTGGCAGAGTGGGTTGATTAGTTTATCCAATTTTCCACATTCTCCTACATCAGGGTATATTGCTTCTCAGGTGATCTAGTCATGTTGTCACGTCTTAGACTTTGATGCAGGTTGCTTTTGGTTTTGTGTGGATTTGTTATATGATCTGATGTGTGTGGTAGAATAATAATGAATACTATGGTGTTTTAGTGTGGTGATATATGGGAGTGTTTGCTTCAATTATGAAAATTTGAATAGTATTGAATGTGTATTACTTTGAAAATGAATCAAAATATAATAGAAATATTTGAATTAATGTATTATATTGTTTTGATTTATATCTTTATGGGATACTAATCCAGTTTATTGTTATGTGCCTGAGTGCACTTGAGATGCAGGTGGTCGAAGACCAAGGGTGTGATTAAGGAGAGGAGGTTAGCTTCTTGACAGGATAAGCAGGATGTTCTCTCGATCACACACGTGC
Organism: Sequoia sempervirens; assembly: GCA_007258455.2. Classification (NCBI taxonomy): domain Eukaryota; kingdom Viridiplantae; phylum Streptophyta; class Pinopsida; order Cupressales; family Cupressaceae; genus Sequoia; species Sequoia sempervirens. Next base: position 214,309,648 of record VDFB02000008.1, on the reverse strand, counting down.
ACTTAGATTCATGTAGATTGCATTTAGGAATGATAATCTTGGCTCGATTGTTGTGATTGTTCACAAAATAAATAATGATTAGTCAAATTAAAATAAATAGTGAAATATAAGCATAATAAAGTAAAAGAATTAATTTTAATTATAATTAATTATAGATTTTGATTTAAATGACTATGCATGATAAAAATCTGAGTAAATATTTTATTCTTCTTTTAACTTGTGTTAATTTTTGATTTAATAAATTAACTAATAGTTAAAAGATATTTATTTAATTGGGTAAATATTTACATTGTAAAAATCAGAATTAGTTTTGGGGTAAATAATATCTAAAAGGGGATTTATTTGCAACTAAATTGAATATTTTGTTAGACATTTTTCATCTGAGCATGGGAAATGAGAGGATAAGTTATATCTTTATTTTTATTTTAAAATCTCTTATTTTCAAGATTAGGTTTCGAATAAGGGAAAAAGGAAGAAATAAAACTTTTATATATAAGAACAGGAACTCCCAAGAGGGGGTAACGGTTCTTGATAATCTTCTTGAAAATATGCTTTGCAAAATTCAGCTCTAATGGATGCCAAGTAAATGATTTTCTTTCTAAAGTTTCAGAAGGTTTAAAATTAGTATGAGCAAGGAGTTAATAAAGTAACAGGAAAAGGAGAGGAGAAGAGGAAGCTCTGTCATAAATCAAGTTCCAGAGGAAATAAAGAGAGAAGATTTGGTTGGAAGCAACTACAGTTGGAAGCGAAATATCCAGGTTTCTAATTCTCTTTCCATGAATTTATTTCCCAAGCATTTGAAAAAGAATAGTATTGCTAAAAGATCGAATCTTCAAATGGCTGTTGAAAACTGTGAAATTGGTGGAAACTCCCCATTCTTTTGAATACATTTGTATGAATTTGTTCAATTTCTCTATTACTAGATTGGGGGTTTCTCTCCTTAGCAAAACTTAATCCATAATCCTATTGCAGATTGTTTGAATCTTTATACATATAATAGAATATATATATATATATATATATATATATATATATATATATATATATATATATATTATACATATTTGTGCACACAAACTTCCTGTAGATATATATATATATATATATATATAAACACACACATAATATAAATATATACATATATATATATATACATCCAATTTTGAATGTCAAAGAAAACACAGAGTAGACGTAATGAAATAGATTTGAGTCTATTTTTTTTGTTACGTTTTAATAAGTAATAAAAATTACCAAAGTTGGCATATCTTCCAGCCACCCCCATGGTGGAGGGTTGCGTTGTGGAGGGAGAGTGCCCTCCATAGGCCATGGCCTGTGGAGGTGGTGTTTCCCCCTCATAGGCAGCGCTTCCTTGACTTGGAGAGGCGTCGACCTCCCTTTGAATAGTCACTGCGCCAAAAGAAAACTATCACTTATTATTGCTCTTTAAAAAATTTCGTATAAGCTTTGGTTGTTCACTGCTTGTAAACTTTGGATTAAGTTTTTATATATATATATATGTAATATATATATATATATATATATATATATATATATATATATATATATATATAACTTATCATACATATATGTAAATCTAGAAAATAAAATATATCGCGTCTGTAATGCTGGAATTTATGTGAAAAACATTTTTTCTGAGAAAATTATTTTGTGTAATAAATTCACGAGCAATATATATATATGTGTGTGTGTGTATATATATATATATCTGAGAAACATAGATTTGAATTATTTATATATCTGAATTATTATTTTTACTCTTAAATTTTCTGAGAATGTACATAATTATATATATGTAAATGCAACTAAATGTATATATATATATATCATTTTTATATTTGAAAATAAACAAGAATAGAAAAATAGAAATGGATAGATACAGAACTGGCTGATTGCAATCACTATTTTTGTAAACTGGAAGATATTTGCATTAAAATTATTATCATATCGTTGAACTTCAGTATATTATGTGTACTTTACATGCTACAAAATGGGGAAAACTGTAATTTTCGGAAATATATTTATAAACTAGTGAATTTTAGGAATATAAAACACGAAAAACATATATATATATTGTGGACCCTAAATCTGCATTTTCTCAAAAACAAACAAGCATGAGTATTGTTAGTTAAATCAAGCAAATCAGATATAGAATCCCTATGAAATAATTGCTCATGTTATCTATGCAAACAAAGTAAGTTATCAACATAAGCTAAGTGAAAGCATGAGAAAAACAAGAGTCAAATTCTATTCCATAGTGGATTGGTGTCACATGTGCTAGTGACCCTTTCCCAATCCTTGATCAAAGCTAAGATGATGTAAGATGATGGAAATGATGAGCAAAATCAGTTCTCAAATGAAGAGAGTGACCTTGCATAAAAGTTGTGGAGGATTTGCTCAATGTTGAAGCTTCTATTTAAAGATTTTCAAAATGCTAAGTGTTGAAGAGAGACCAATGTGGGACAAAGATCAAGCCAATAAGATAAGGCCACTTGTCAAGTGGTGATTGGTCAATGTATGTGCAAGATTTGGGAAGAGTGCCCATGAGAGGGAAAATTTGAATTTGAATTTTTGCAATGAATGTTGAGTTTGACCTTTGGAAGGGGACATGTAAGAGACATGTAAGGCCTCATAAATGCTCTGTTGAGTGTACATGTCCACTTGAGGAATTCAAACTTGGAGAATATTCTCCTTTATGCCAAGTTGAAAATAAAGATTTTGATAAATCAATTAAATGCAATTTCATGTGCAAGTGGCCAAATCTAGAGAATGCAAGTGGGTGAGATTAGCATTAGATTTAATCAGGATTAATTAGCTAGGATGATGATTAGGATGCTTTGACTTTTATGACTTAAATATTTGATTTATTTAAATCAAAAAAGGATAGAAAATGATTTGAATTTAATTAAATAAAAGGTTTGATTTATTTAATTAAAATGAGGGTGATGGGATCAAGTTGATTTATTTGATTTAAACTAATGACTTTTGATAAATAAACTTGATTTATTTGCCGAATGGATGAATATGACCTAGTTGAATGCATTATGTCAATTTGACATGTCTACATATATACATATACATTATGGCATTTTAGACTGGATGTTATTTCCTGATATATGTAATTCTGAATGAAAGTGAGTGAAATTATTCTCTTTTCTTTAAATTTAACTTATTATTCTTTGTCATAAAAGTGTAGACATATTCCTATTAAATAGGACAGTAATATGTAAGCTAGGATTTTACCCCAAACTTATAAGGCTGATTAGAATAGTTTTCCCTTTTTTAATTTAGATAATTTACTTAATTTGATCAAATTATTTAAAAAGAAAATAGAACTTGTGGGTTTAAGCGTGCTCTTTACAAAAGATTGTTTAAGATTGTTTAATGACCTTCAATATAAATTGCAAGGAAATATCTCTCAAGTAGAGTGTGTTTATGAACTGCTATTTGGCAATTTATGTATGTGCATTGAATTGTGATGGAATCCCTTGAAATAGAAAAGTCTATAATTGAATGAAAACTATAGGTGAAAAATGCATTAGTTATTGTTACCCTTTTTTGAAACTTCCGGGATAGGATGCCAAAGGTGAACCCACAGAGACGGTAGTTTTACCTTTTCTAAAACTATCATTGATTTTATTTATGCTTGGCCAAGCACATGTACCATTGAAATAGATGGAAACAAAAGCCTAGAAATAAATGTATGTATGTCTCTGCCACCTGCTGTTTGCAAGAAATATGTGATTCTCATGTTAGGAATGCATATAGGCATCAGGCTTGCATTGAGAGTTCCCTCCTGCTTTGTTGGTTCAGGTTGCTAGGCTTCTCATGCTAGGCCGGGGATTTCTTCGAGTTAGGAAGAAACTCGAGGAAGTCTTGTACTTCGTGGTTGGGTGGAAAAGGCGCCTTAATCACACTCTTGGCCCCAACTTGCAAGAAGACTAGTGGTGTCACGGCGGTTGAGGTTCATAGTTTCTTATGTTATAGATACATTCATGTATTATTTTTGAAAGGCTTGTATAGCCCATTTATAAAAGTAACCTTATTTGACATTCATTATTGTAACATTGAAATAGATGTATTGAATGGAAGATTATGAAGTAACATTGAAATAGATGTATTGAATGAAATATTTTGATGTAACATTGAAATAGATGTATTGATTGAAACTTATTGATGTAATTTGAATATGAATGAATTTATGGAAACTCATTGACATGCTATTGACATATACATATGTATAAATGCAAATATCCTTGTTTTAGATGCAATGTATTTCTTTTGGATACTTGAAATGAAATTTATTACTATTCTTTCTTTTGAGCTCTTATGGGAAGCTCTTGTTCTATGCATCCTTTACTTTTACTTACTTGAAATGTAATGAGTTTTTGGCAACATATGTGGTTTAATGAACATCATCTTTCAAGCGTTACACATGCTACCAAGATATACCACTGATGGGGTAGTGTTCATGGAGTTTCTAAGGCAAGTGTATGAAGTTCACATGTTCTTGCATAATAGGCACAAAACTGCATTTAGTTTTCCACTTGATATGGGCATCTGCAGATGTAGATCGTCAGCTGATGCCAAGTTGATGGGAAATGAGATGTCAAAATTTGGCCTCAATTTGCACATGATCCTCATGGTGTCTTCGCATGCTGTGTTGGTCAAAATCATGCCCATGTGCTTGCAATTGAATATTTTTGGGCTAATTGTGAGGATGATTTTGAAGTGCTCAGGCATAGTTATAGCATATTTACCCTTCAATAGATGGTTGATTTGCTATTAAAAGATGTGGAAGGATTGTTCGACGATGATTTAGAAGTTCTACTTCCCATGTATGCCAAAGATCAAATCAAGCAATGACCGCTTTCACAAATCAATTGGTCCACCAAAGAGAGCACCTTAATTGAGGAAAGAACAAGCTAGATTATCAAAAACAACAAGATATTCCTGAGCAATAAAAGGACGCAAAAGGTGGTTATTCTAGTTGTAAAGCCACCAGTAGTACAGTCATCCATACCTTCCTCTTCCAAACCAAAATCGAGAGTGAAGGCTATGAGCAATCCTCCTGAAGGTATGAAGATGAATAGGATGCCAAAGATTTTAAAGAAAAAGATGGTCTCCTGTTCAAATTTAGCAGGAACAAGTGGTAGTTGCATCAGAAGTTCCTCAAGAACCAACACCACAAGCTAAAGTAGTGCCTTCATCTCTTGATTCTCCGCCATCACTGAAGTCTTCTCCCATTGATATAGATTCAGAAGTTGAAGCAATTGATGAAATAGAAACCAAACCTCCTAGAGAAGTTAGTAAAGACACCTTGTCTTGGGTTGAGAATGTCCTAGGAAGGAAGAGGAGGAAGACTTCGTATCAATTAAATTTTCCGCACTTGATAGTGTCTACCAAGACACACCAGCAAAGAAACCTAAGGAGCAAGTTCATGTGGAGAAGAATTCAGATGGTGAGATAATCTTAGAGAATGCTACACCTCTGAAGGATAAGAACGTTGAGGAGGTTGAGGTTGATGACTTCACGATTGTCAAGGCCAATCTTGATAGAAGCACTCGACTTACTGACATAAATCTCTTTGAGGTCGCAGTAGGTAATCTAAAGGAAAGAGTGCTCAAGGATGGAGAATATAAGGTAGTGTAATGAGCCTAACTCAATGTAACTTCAAACACTTCAATTTTCTGCATTTGTAATTTCGTCAAATAGTTGGTGTGCAAAGTCTTTGCTTGTTGATTTGATGTTTCAGTTTGATATTGTTTGTTTGAAATGAATGCCAAGATGATTTGAATTCTTGAAAAATACTTCTATGATGTCTAAGGAAAAATTTAAATGCAATGCACTGCTCTTTTTGGATCAAATGCAAATAGATGAAAATTACATGAAGAAAATGCATCTACAACCAATTAACATTTTTATAAACATTTGGCATGCATGCTAATTGATTGATCATTATGGCATATAATTGCTTAATTACAACAATATGAAACCAACAACTTATATCTCCTCATTGCAATAGAGTTTTCTAATATAATGCTCATAAAAAGGCCAAGACTCTTGGCAATTACAATCGATTTCTCCAATATATGACAATGTTGGTAATGAGATACACCTACAGCTACAAATGCAAAACTAATATATATGCAATGATAGATGCCAATAAAATTAGAGGAACTTGGCCACAAGTAGTGCTCTTGATTGTAGATGAAGAAGTAATCAATATTCTCTTGAAATGACCTCCTATAAACCCAAGTCGAAGGACTCCAAGCTGCTGCCCCTGTTTCTGATGTAAATGCAAAAATAAAATAATATCTAGCTCCAAACAACCTCCTATCACTCCTAATAGAGTTGTCTAGACCCCAAGAGCCAAGCGCCTCCAACTCTAAGCAAAATCGAATGAAGATGGAGCTCCTATATGCAAAATCGTGCCTCTTATGTGCTGGTAATAATGACTGTAGTAGAATATTAGAACTCAATACCAACTGATGATGATGTAAACTGACCCTCCACTGATGTAGATTCAATGCTTAAGTTATCTCCAACAATCCTCCAAATTGTACCATGCAAAATTAGCTCTTGGCCACTAATTTTTCTCGTGAAATGATTGAAATGCCACCTCTAATAATGCAACCCTTTGGTAGATAGTTTCACTACCTTAGTTATGTTGAATCGATGGGATAATCCATCCCAAGGATCTCAATGATGTCTACAGAAAACATCAAGGTCTCTCCACACAAATTAAACAATAATGGAATACTCAAATTTGGATGTCCTCATCTCTAATCACACTCTCCTTTTATGCTTTTTCTCAAGACTTGGGGTCTACCTTCTAGAAGCTTCCCAAGTTGGCCATAAACAATTAATAATTTGCACTTTATTAAAATAATAAAATATAATATGTAAGTGCAATATGTTAGCCAACACAAAAAGTATTCCAATGGTATGATTTCCAACTCATTATGTTATCCATTAGTGTGTCAACTAACACAATGTGATATCCAACATCCAACATGTCAAGAAAAACCTCCAACAAACCATGGGAATGAACCAACCATCGATTGGATACTGACAAGAAGACCCTCTAATCATGCTCTATTAGCCTACGAGGGCCACTGATATGCTAATCATACAGATTTAAGATGTCTAGCTTAGAAAGGGACATTATAGGTAGCCCTCAAGGTTGAGATTTGGTAGCCACGACAATATGTTTTTAATCTCCTTCATGGCACTTCACAAGCCACTCTATTGCTTCCATAGATTCTGGAGTCATTGGTTGATCAACATCAGTTAAGTCAATTGGTTATAAACATGAAGTATATGCAAGATTGGATAGAGGAATTCATCACCAGTTGTAGATTTGTACTTGAAAAGATGTACCAATTAAGGTATAACACCCATGATCTACGCCAAGGGATTTAAGGGTTTGAACAATGTATGGCCGAGGTGAAACCAATGCATGAGATCATCATTTCAAATTTGGGGATGGCTTATGATTTAGTTATTACATTAGAACACAAGAGAAATATTTTTGCTTGGAGAGAACAACAATTCTTCAAAGTAAAAACATATGAGAGAATATCTAAAGAAATGGATGAATATAGACAAAAGGTTGTTGATGTCCTCAGGTTCATAAACACATTTGTTTCACAGATCCCTTGTCAGTATCATCGTGATGACGACACTTTCATTGATCTTGATGAGGTGCAAACAGACTTCTAGAATCTCATTTGCGGTAGTTTTAGTAGTGATCCTATTGCTGGAAAGATGAGTCAAATTGCCACGATGTCAACAAGATTTGGTAAAGCAGTTGAAGAAGTGAAAGATTCTTTGAGTTTGATTGTAGAAGGAGAGAAGATCTTGGAAAAGCAAAATATTGCTCTAGATAGTATCAGTGCTCCTAACAAAGAGGCAGTTACTTGCTTTTTAACGGATATGGTTTCCCAAATCATCAATGAGTGAATCATCTTTTTGGGACAACAAAGATTTCCAAAGATAGATTTAAAGCAATAGTTAACTCGATGCCTTTTTTCAAGTTTTCTTGCTATTCTTGTCTCATGCTTATCTATTCTTTGTGAAATACAAAAAATTAAATGTAATAGTTGGAACTTTCCCTACTTTTTATTTTCAACAAGTTGTTAGTTAGGTGTTATGTTTTAGTTTTATAAATAAATCTTGTAAGTTGGCAAGTCTTGTTGTAAAAGCAATGAGATTTTAGGCTTCCCTACTCCTTGTCTGTGTATAAATAAGAGCAGCCTTGCCCATTTTTCTTTAATCGTTATTGTGATAACAAATTGTTGAGCCTACTTTTGCTTGCAACTTTGTTATTCAGTGTCTATTCACTTAGTGTAAGGGAAAGTTTGCAATCCTGTTTTACTGCAAGTTATTGTTTAGTTAATGTTTAATTTGTGTCAAGCGTGACCTAGTTGATCACTAAATCGTAAGCCTATTATTGCTACAAATCTGCTACCCCATAAGTGTAATTGTTATTAGAAATTTGAGAAAGGAAATCTTATGCTACTTTGCTTTGATCTACTGTCTGAGATTTTGTTTTATGTGTTCCGCTTATATAATGTTTATTTCAGCTTGCATCTAAAAGTACAATGAGTCTTCAGGTGTGCATTGGAAGTGAGTTTATTTGAGTTTCTGTGTTCAATCATTCCTCATTTACTTCTAACTCTCAAGCTCTTAGTTTAATTGAGTTGTTAGAAGCGTCATTAGTTTAGGCTTAGTTGTAGTTGAAGTTTTAGAAAAGAGAAAATCTCAGCTACAACATGAAGATTTTTATAACCTTGTTCTCTTAGCTGAGAACAAAAAGTTTGGTAATAGTTTAGATTTCTTTATTTAAGTATCATCAACAAAGAGGGAGCTTCCCCTCCTAATTTGAAGAGTAGTTCAATTGTGCATAGCTGTCCGTTTCTAATCTGCATTCCAGAGGTGTGAATCGAAACGCCAACAACTTCCTATAAACAAAAAAAATCTAGAGTTGATTTCTTCTGATAAGTATCCCACATAAAATGCTTCCTAGAGAGGTTAGTGAGATCCTAGGCATTCTAGTATAGATATTTCATGGGTGAGAGTCAAGGGGCATGTTATCGATATTTGACTCCTGGAGAGTAGAATAACAATTCTACAAAAACTTTAGGGTGAAAGAACCCAACTGAATGTTGGGGGATGAAATCCTCCATTTCTGAATAACATACTCTCCCTCCTCTAGACAACTAAGAGGTTTATGAGACGGTTGCAAGTGCTTTGGCAACGAGGGAGAGTGAACATAAATTTTTGGTTGTGAAGATAAAATTGACATTGGATTTAATATCCAAGAAAACCTCGGTTTGGAGTATGGCTCGCCTGAGAGTGGCTCGACATCTTTCCCCTCCTCATAAAGGTTTGATGAAGTGGGCTATGTTTTAGCTTATGACCCACTCACATTGGTCATTTTTCCTTTATGGTGAGAAATTGAAGACCATTTTTCCTCAAATTTCAAGGCAAGAGCCATTGTAGATTGAGGGACCTTAGCCAACTGAGGAGGTGATGTGAATTAGGGGTTGCGAAATGGTAATCCTTAATTTTATGCTTGATGAATTGACATAAAAGAAAGTGTTAGGAAAATTAAGGCAAAGCACCCATTAGGTGTGACAAAGGTTACTGATTCGAATGTCAACAATCTCTTTCAAATCTTTGGATAAATCAATCTCAAAGCAAATGTGTTTTTACAAATGATCCTAGTAAAACTTGTTAGGATCAACACATATAACCTTCCCCAAGGAGGTGGCAATGGTATACAAAAAGTTATAGTATGTAAGGGGTGGACTCAAGAACTCAAGCCAAATTGGCACACGTAGTTTCTTTTTCATCTGAGATGATGAAATCTCGCATCCAAGGTTGAAAGACCAATAAAGACACACATAAATTCCAGGAGTTACGCTTGAGAATAGCCATAGCAAAATGAGAAAGAAAGAACCCCTTGGTGAGGTTCTAGATAACATCAATGCGAGACCTAGTGCTTGTTGATCCATTCCTAAAGCATGATTTTATGGGAGTTATCCCCACAAAATATCCTATTAACATGGAATGTTCTAACCATTTGCAAGCACTATTAAACTCAGGGTGTTAGCTCTCAAAAACGCAGGCAAGGATACCTCAAGAGGTTGCCAATCTCTGGTACGTTTTAGGGTAACAAAACAAGGTTTGAAATAATTAAACCTTCTACTCTTTAGGTGTTGCTAGACCTAGGCGGGTGTACCTATAACGGATGAAGCAGACATAACCTATAATCTTCCTTCCTACAACAATTTATCCACAATGGCATATGGAAGTGGAAAAAATGGATCAAACTTGGAATAAATTGTATACTAAAATAAAGAATAAATTCTAATATGCTCAACTAACAGATGTAAAAAAATATGAATGAGATTGAATGATGTGAATGGTGAGACCAGTGCCTTATAAGGTATGCGGAGTCAAGAGAAATCTGAGATAAGTACTCTGTTCTAGCAAGAATTCAAGTTGTTCAGCATATGATTTGGTTTATAGCTTGTATAAACATGCAAGATTATAATTACCGAGTTCTTCTTAAATGATCCAATTGATATCTTCTAATTACTATGATCAACTTAGAGGATTTAATCTTTACTGGAAAGAACCAATTAATTGATCACACAGTTACAACAAATGTGTACTGACAAACTGGAGGTAAACTTGTTACACCAATTCAAACAATCAGAGAACATCACAATTGGAGACAACTTCGATAATATTTTCAATAAACACGACCAACAACTGATACCAAAAACAATTGCAACACATCAAAAGACTTCCATTGATATCTCCATGATTTTACATATGCAACATAATCTCATTTTTTGAGGAACATTGTGTTCCTCTGAACTGTATCTATTCTATCCTACTGTTTTACCTACTACTTCATTTACAATTGAGAGTGATTATTTATACATCAGTATCCGAACATGCACATCGTTTCATATTCCAATATCGGCAAATAGTTGCAATTAGGAATTTTCATGTTGGCCACAATGCATAAGACTTCATTAATCATTTGCTGTAACATCCCCATGAGTATGCCGAAGGCAACAATATCGCTGATCATCCCTTTGGTCTTCTATGCCTCGCCGTAACACATCCGAGTCGTGAAGACATCATATCAAAAACCCCTGAAACCCCATTTGTCTCTTGCGCGTCGCTGTAGCATTCCGTTTGTCACAACGAAGCCATATAGTATTCTTTTATTCCCTTTTAGTTTCATCTTCGCATTTGTTATAGCTCATCTGGATTGGTGAGATATCACAGAGATTACAATACGTTTTGCTGATATGTACTTCTTGTGCCTTCCATTCGCCGAGACCCAAGGAGCCTCTCACCGAAATGCACCTTGTTCTAATTCATTGTCGCTGTAACTTAATGGTGTTGGGAAGACCTTATAGAGAATCCACCTTGTTTCGCCGAAAGTTCCTTTATCTCCCGAGTCGCCAAGACAACAGTAAACTCCTGCCGACAAAGTCCCCTTGTGCTCCATTGGCGAGACCGGGCACCTCGCCAAGACATTTTTGTTTTCTTACCGATTGAAATAAGTCTTATCGATGAAGCCATTCATCGGCAAGACAATGAGCCTTTGAAGAGACTCATACCGATGCCAAAAGTTACACTGAACCCATTCCTTCATCTCATTCGCTGAGACTTATCCTGATGTGCTCTATTGGTGAAACACCCTGATTTCGTTGAAACTCTCACCGAAGACCACCTCTCCATAGATCGCCAAGACATTTTGGTTTTCTTATCAATTGAGTCCACCTGTCACTGATGACCCCCTTCACATCTTATCGGCAAGACACTACTCCGATATACTTTAGTCTCACCAATGTACATTCCTCGTCGCCAGTCGGTAAGACAATGCTCAATCGCCAAGACCACCTGCCGAAAACCTTTAGCTTGTCCGAAACATTTCCACATGCACCAGTCGGAGAGACAAAATGTTTTCGCTGTGACCTTACGCCAATACTCATCAATTTGGCCGAAATGAATACTTGTGCACAGTCGGTATGACATGTGGAGATCGCCATGACGTTATATCGATGCCTCAATCCTTTGCCGATAGAACCTTTGACATGCCTTTCGATAAGACATTCATATTTCGCTATGACCTTCACCTGAATATAACTCCTATGCCGATATGAACACTCCCGTCGCCGAGACGATGAAACTGTTATGCCGATAACTGCTAGTGAATGAAATCAGTCACCATGACATTAAAATGTCTCACCGATAGGCAACACAGACGTTTTTATAGTAGAAGACACAACATGGATCAGGGAGAGCCTAATGAACTCATGCCGATAGGCACCATAATGCAAAAGATGTGTGACTCAATGGATTCGATGGGCAACATAGGCAAAATATGAGCAAAATGATATGAAAATAAACCCCTACATTTATGAAAAGGATTCCAATGGAAACTTAAGGTTATGGAAAACATGTGAAAAAGCTCAGAAATTTATAGTTCCAACAAAGGGATTGATAAAATGACATCCATTAGGGATTTAGAATGTGTACCTCATGAAATACATTGAAATAATTTTTTTGGGATGCTTACTTGGAGGAGCCATTATGCAGAGCTACCATAATATCAACATTAGCATAAATTGCTAGTTTGAAGTCATTTGAGGCCATATAAAGGAATGAATAGAAAAAAACACAATAAATGCAAAAGAATAGAGAGTTTCATGCACCTATGGCGCAAAGTGACATATGGGGAGCCAAGGACAATAGAAAAGATACAAATCCTAGTAGAGCGTGACACAACCAATTTCCCTTACGATTTTCTTGGATTATATCAATATGCTAATTTTAGCTTGTGGACTCATCTTGGAAATTGGGTGTTGGATTTTTAATTAAGAATTTCGATGCCACATTCTGCATGGTTTTAGCCCATAGTTTTCTAATTACCATTTGATGGTTTCATGAATTCTTTTTTCTATTTATCGGGTGCTTGAGATGGAGGTTTAGTGAGTTGGTATTGTTATCCAAATCTCTTATTGGTGACACTCTTGTAAAGACCTATACTTTGCAAGTGTATTGTAATTATTGATTATTGAATAATATATTGAGTTGCTTTGTAATGGGTATTTCTTTAGAAATGATTTTCTTCACATAAATAACCATGTTATTATTATTATTATGATTTATTACTTTTATATTTATTTCATTGTAATTGTAAGATTAGTTTTTTTTTTTACACGTACCTCTTCTCATAGATTAGTGTAAGAAGTATATTACACACTTTTTCTTCCTTCCAAAATATAGAAAGACATTCAAATTATATATGCACATTTATTAGTAACAATTTTTGTACATAATTAATTTGAAAAGAAATGGTTGAAAAAAAGAAAAATATCATTAAACTATGTAAAAGAAAATCAACATTATATTAACTATTTTATAAAGTATCTTCCACTTTGTATTATATTTTATTTCTAGACATTCTAATTATTAACAATTTCCAACCGAAAATCAATGTGCATGACAATATCTTTGTGCTTTTTTATTGATCTAGAATATCTTTGTTGATTTGAATTACTTAGGAGCAATGACTCCCTATCCTTTATGCACATGGGTGCATTCTATTGGTAGATAGCGACTTCCAACAAAACAATGTCCATGATGACATATCTTTACTTTTTTACTAAGTACCTCTGAAATAATTCCCACAGGAACACGCATACTTTAGATGTTTTGGTAGGTTGTGATTAAAGACCACTATTCCAGTCCATTGTTTTTATTTCGTTGTTTTGTATCAAAATTGTAATGATGCAATTTTTCATGGTCTAGAAGGACCAAATATTCCATAAAATATTCCTTCCGATTAGGTTTTTGAATATTTCGTAGTAAAATATAAAAAAATGGGGCTCAGAAGCATATGAAATAGGGTTTATTTGGAGATCTTCGCTTATAAGAAGAAGCATCGGACCAAACAGTTGTTGCGAAGCAAAATCGTGCGCTCTTCTGTGGTAAATATCGCTACAGATTTGTGTGGAGAGAAGAAAAGATGGAGCAGACTTTTATCATGATCAAGCCCGATGGCGTTCAGCGAGGATTGGTGTGTAACATGTATTTTTTTTTGTTTATCGTTCGGATAGTTATGGTGTTCATTTGAGTGTTTTAAAGCATCTTTTTTTTATTCTTCACCATCTTGTGTATATTCTTGTATGTTATGTGTTTTTTTTTAACTTCCTTGTGCTTTATCCTGTCTGCTAAGTGAATATTAATACTGGAATGGAGGAGGCAATATAATGAGAGAGAGAGGTTTGTATTTAGATTGATGCATGATGGGTGGGGTTATGTGGGTCCTTGAAGAAACCCGTATGTACTTAATGGAAGTTGCAGGATCTATTTCTCATTAGTCTTGCTCTTTTAAAAGGTTTTAGGTACCTCGCTAGTTAGTTACGTTGGGCCTGAAACTGAAGTTGAAGTATTACCTTGTTTCTTACAACACTTCACTATTCAACATCGAATCTTGAAATTTTAATAGAGTATATACTAAACTTATTACTCTATCCTCGCAAGTGATGTTCTAGATTGTAATTTTGTTGATATCATCGGATCTGGGGTTGGCCCATCTCAAATTACTGACGATATGTCTCTTCTTCTTATTGTTTTGCTGTTCTTAATTGTTGGTAGAACTGAGCTTGATGATCTAATGTGCCCTTTGTTGACATCATGAGATCTTGTGTGAGGTCGTAGATGATATGACTACTGTTCTTGTTCTTGTTCTTCTACTGCGCTAATGGGTAATATAAGTAAGCCGATTGTGTCGCCTTGATTTGATACGTCATCGTTTATCTGGAATCTTTGTTAGTGTGTTCACCTTTCTTCTTTGGAAGTTTTTTATTGATATAGATATTTTGCATTTGTAGATGCTTGAGCTACTTTACTACTGTGCGGCTACATTTGAGCATACTCTTTGGATTTGATCTAGGTGTAAAGCCGAGAATCTGATAATCTTGTATGCAACACATCGATTATAACTTGATGTGTATTCGTAGATGTTGTAGCTACATTGTTAATGCCTCCTCAGCTCCGATATAATAATCTTGGGATTATTATATCGGAGCATACTCTTTGGATTTGATCTAGGTGTAAAGCTGTGAGTCTGATAATCTTGTATGCAACACATCGATTATAACTTGATGTGTATTCGTAGATGTTGTAGCTACATTGTTAATGCCTCCTCAGCTCCGATATAATAATTTACTTATACGATTTCTTGACAAAAGGATCTAAAGTCAATAAAAGTGAAGGTGGTTTGTTTAGGTCACCATCAATCTCATCATAAGTTTTTTCATTTGTATGGCATGTCTTTTTATTTGTGGTCAAAGCAATGCAGAAATGCCCAAGGCATCCGACTGGGTGTCTGATCGTTTGCTTGCAACCTGAATCAGACATAATTTGTTGCTGTGAATGCAGTCCTTTATTTTTTGTGACCTGGATCATAGTTTGAGGTTCTCTATTACTAAGAAAAAACATGTTGAGTCCCAAGCTTAGCGAGCCCCAGAAATTCTTGCTGGCTTGGAGGTTTTGACAATCAATCATAAGGCACCTAAACATAAACTATTAATAATTTTGAAGCTGGAAAACTGCACCTCTCCCCTCGTTTTAGCATTTAGATTTTTTTTTGTGTGCCAATGACGAGAAAAGGCAGTACCTTTAGTAGAATTTTGTCAAAGTTTTGGATGATATTTGAACTAAAATGCCAGTTCCTCCTGTTATTTTGCGTTATTTGAGTAGAGTTGAGTCCTAGCTTCAAATGAGTTAACTGAATTGAATTACAAGTCAATGCTGAGTCTCAATGCCATAACTTGGATTTTGTTGCCTGTCTGGTAGATTGGCCCCTTTTAGCGATATAGTAACATTAGTATTAGTAATAATACACCAATATTATGAATGCTGAGGTGTCCTTTGAGAAGGTTCAAAAGAAAGTCCTTCTCTACCCTACACATTTGTCTATCCTCTTGATAGTTGTAGTTTCCTGTCATGAACTTAAAAGGGAGTTCACAGGATAGACACATGAGGGGGTGCACATTCTGGGCATATTTTATGTCTGCTTATTTTTAGTCAAAGTAATTTACCATAATTGCAGTTCAGACATATGCATATGATTTCACTTTATGTGAAGTTTGTGATACTGAAGTTGAACCATTGGGTGAGATGGTGATATGAAGAGCTATTATACAACACTATTATCAATTTTCAGGTTCCTTAGGAGTAGGGATAATTGAAGTTTGCAACCATGCTTAGCCTCTCCTTTTCAAAGTTGCAGCTGCTACATGTGAATTCAAAAGGTACTATGCTTAAATTCCCAATCATACCTGCACAAGCAATATAGATTCTAGGGAATTAGATTGAAGTTGGCAATTTGGGTACAGGTTTGGGTTTTGGGTTCTCTGGTATGGGGTTTTTCTTCTTCAGCAGCTGGGTTTGGCTGTACAATATATATGTAAAAATATATAATTATAATATTATTAATTAAAAAAAGTATATAATAGTTTATAATATATAATTATGATATGTAATTTGTAAATGAAAAAAATATAAATCAAGGTCATAGCAACACCAAGAAAGAAACAACTGGTTTCAGAGAAGAAAATTAATCTCTGCTTAAATTGTTAGCAAACAAGATGACCGTTCAGAGGGGAAGATTCTGAGTTGAAAAATGTTACTGGAGAGTGCACAGCTGCTGAGATTCAAGTGTGTGCAGTGCCGTGAAGTTCTATAGCCATGATGGAATCTGCACTGCAAAACTACCATTCCTATTGATGCTGGAGCTGAGGTGTTGAAGCAAGGTGGAGATATTTCTCAAGCTGTCTGGGAAAGAGTGGAGACAGACTACAGTTCATTGTTGAAAGCCATGTGGTCTGTCTGCAAGAAGATAATGCAAAAGCCCAAATGCCAGCTGAATCCACACCTTCCAACCACAGTGACAGTATTGGTATAAATAAAAAAAATCTGTGTACTGGCATCCAAGACTTTGTTTCTGGCTACACATTTTCAGTGTGACCAGGTTTGGCCAGGGACATACCATAGGGTACCTGGGATGGCATGGCTGTGCCCTTTCCTAACATGGGTCCCATCCTGCCCCACCCTGCCCCATTTTAAACCTGTGGTATCTGGTATAGCAATGGGGGCAACAAATGGAGGACCTGGTAACTTACTATAAGAGAACAGGTTGTCGGATATATTATATAAAGTCTTTCATGGAGTGTTCTAGAGTGGTTTTTATGTGTGTATATCTTCGCATATTAGAGTTTCAAATGTTAAGAAAGCTTTTCTTTACACCAGTGTTCTGTTTAAGTTCTGTGTTATCATGTTTGCCCAGAACCCATCAGGTATCCAAACAGGATTGAAGCTTGAAGTTCAAGCCAGGTACAGATCTTGCTCTGAATTCTTGCTGAGCTCACCCAGGGTTCTGGCTAAGCCTGTGGGTTTGCCCTGGATGTGTCAAGACGGTTCTGCACAAAGTGCACATTTGTCAATTACCTTCTGCTTGTCACTGAAGTGGTTTCACACTGCGATGCTTGTGTGTTCTGATTTCTGTTTTGGACAGGGGATATCTTGAAATTTTTGCTTGGATGTTTTTATTTTGGGCAGGTGATATCTTGAAACTTATGCTAGGAATGTTGTTCTCTGATGGGCAATGATTTGTTTTGTTTAGGTATAATAGCATGTTCATGTACAAGGTCTTTTAAGAAACTATATTTGTGTTGTGCTATATGTTTTGTAAGTTTTTCTTGGAATGCAGGTCAGCAAGTCATGTCTGTTTAGGACAAGTGAACAAGTGGTGAATTCAATTTTTATTAGCCTTTGCAGTAACAATTTGATTGTTTCTTATCAACTCATTCGTCCGCTTCAAGCTTCATCCTTTTGTTGGGAGACGGTGAATAGGGGTGCAAGAGGAGGGCTTGGGCTATATATAACTCACTCCTATAGATATATAGCTACTGACTGCCCAGATTTAATATAACTGGATGGGGTTGGGGTCTAATTAGGTTATCAGAAGTTGCATGCTCTGTTGGTCTGCCTATATTTTGATTGTACTGTCATAGTTTTCCTCACCAACATGTAGAGTAGTGCTGAAATCTTCAGGTAGTTGTAGGACTGTTATTGGGAAGTACCAATCGATGCTGTCTCTACGATCAAGTAACAAAACTTATAATTTTTTGGGCTTCCAATGCATTGCTGTATCATACCCTTTTGGGTGGGAATGATATACCACTGGAATGGTGACTTGATTTTTTATATGTTTTATTTTTCAGGAGTGGATGGTGCATGATGCATCATTGCTGATCTTGTTTTCTGGCCTGTAATGACTTTTTATGATATAGTTTACACTTTACATGCATCAAGCAGTAAATTTATGTGATTAAATTAGTAATGTGAATTGGTAATATATTTTCAATTCAGAGATGTTTTTATATGTTTATTGATGTGTTTGTAATTAAAAACGTACTTTGTGATCTATTTTGCTTTTACCTATTGTTATTGTTGACTTCTAGTGGGAAGTATTTGATTTCAACTCATGAAAGTTTATGAAATTCTACTTCTGCTAATAGGCTCAGATTGTAGGATGTGTCTGTACTTCCTTGGTTTGTTAGCATGAATTTAATTCCAAATGAGATCAACTGCCAGTTGTTTACTTTATCTTTGTCCTATGTATTGTGCATGAGTTTGAAGGCTTACCTAAGTAGTCAATCTGAGGAAATATTCTTGGGTGTATAATGGTTTTTATTTATTATATAGGTGGGTGAAATCATTACTCGGTTTGAGAAGAAGGGATTTTATCTGAAAGGTAAGAAGCAAGCTTTTTAATGTAATCAAAATTACAGCAGTGTAGTATTTTGTCTTTTTAATGTAATCAAAATTACAGCAGTGTAGTATTTTGTTTTGGTAGACCACATAGGAATACAATTTTTTTTTTTTTTTTGTGTAATAATTCTGAAATGCATTGAACTTGTTGTTTGTTAGGGCTGAAAATGGTCTCTGTGGAAAGGTCATTTGCTGAGAAACACTATGAGGACCTCTCTGCAAAACCATTCTTTGGTGGGTTGGTAGAGTACATTATTTCTGGCCCAGTGGTTGCTATGGTCTGGGAGGGTAAAAATGTGGTTGCAACTGGCCGGACAATCATAGGAGCAACAAATCCTTTAGCTTCTGCACCTGGAACTATCAGAGGCGATTTTGCAATTGAGATAGGAAGGTAAAGATGTAACCTCAATTATAGAATAGAGATTTGTTGCATATGGTGCTTTAATTAAATCCTGGATCGTAGAAATTTTTAACATATGAATATTTTGGTGTTGGGTTCTCTCTTAATCATTTCTTAATGCACTTTACTCCTGGTTTGAATACTGCTTGTGGTCTCAACCAGAGGAAAACTTTGCGATGTGCCATTTGTATGTCATTGATTAAATTAAAACACCCAGACCATGTCATTCAAGTTTTGCAACAGTGCAGGTTATTATAGATGCTATTGTTTCTGTTTTACTGGTTACTTCCTAATCCGCTTTACTTTTGTGTATGCTGCTATTTGGCTAAGTGATTGTGTTATAAGGGGAATATCTATTTTATGAAATTTACGTGGGACTTTTAGCTAGCATCATCTGCACCCCCATGGAGGATTTGAACCCAATTGTTTGCAAGTGCTGCGTATGCTGTCCTTTGTCTAAGTGATTGTGCTGTGAGAGGGGTGTCTATGTTGTGAAATTTACCAAGGGTTTTGGTTGTTGCTATCATCTGCACCCACAACATTGAGGGTTTGAACACAATCTTTTGGAAGTACTGTGTATGCTTTCCTTTGACTAGGTGATTGTTGTAAGTATCATATCTATGTCGTGAAGTTCACCCAGGCCTTTACACCTTGCATCATGTTCACCCACATTAGGAGTTTGAACCTTGGTCAATGGTAATAAAGTCCATTAATTGCAACTTGACACATTTGATTGTCAACTTTTTCTCTTTTTAGGTTTAGTCTGCTGCAAATTTAAGAATGATGGGATAATGGTTAGATTTTGCTTTGCTAAAGATTCAATATAATACTTCCATAAAGATGAATCACAATCCCAGAATTTGTAAATTTGCAATGGACACCACCTAATTAGGTAATAACTCAACACTTTAAGGTGATGCCTAGCGGCATGTTGCAGGTGGTAAGACTTGTATTAGCAATGGGACTGAGATTCAAAACTCACCAAATAGAATGTGGCTAAGGCCAGTTGCAAAGCTTGGATGAATTCTGCAGCATAGATATACCTTCGTTCATCCTCTTATCTGATGGCTAGTTGTGCATGTCCCGCTCCTGAAAAATGGGGTAGTAAGTCCCTCATAAAATAGTGAAGATAATGTCCTGTCAAACTCCGATGAAGATCTAAATGCCAATACAAATGACATCTGTAATTTAATTCTAGATGACAATTCAGGGGGGTTAATTTGATGATCCCCTTCGTAGGTTTTTCTTTTTCAAATATAAGAATCTTGTTTCTATTGTTAGTCTTTTCCCCTCCAAATTTTAGTTTGCAAGTGAGCCTGCATTCATGAATGACAAAACCTGAAGGGAACACAGACACATCAAGTATGCTTGAGTAAACACACAGAAGGAAAACTAAATGTGATCAGCCTTTTTGCTGGATGTTTAAATAAAAAGGTATCCTGTTCAATGTAGAGCAAATTTATGTTGTTTAGCTGATATAGGAAAGGCTGCAGGGCAAGGTTGATTTGAGTTTAGGAAACTTGCTATTGGATTGTTTGCAAATATGTCTCTGTATTTTTTTAATAATTTATTAGAAGGTTTTTCTAATAGTATGCATTTGCAGGAATGTCATTCATGGTAGTGATGCAGTTGAAAGTGCAAAGAAAGAAATTGCGCTATGGTTTCCAGAAGGCGTGTCAAACTGGCAAAGCTGTCTGCATCCTTGGGTTTATGAGGCTTGAGATTTGTGATTTGTGTTAGTATTACTTGCATCTGTAATGTTTTTGAGACTTTATCGAGATATTTATTTCATCTTAAATCCAAGAGTAAATGCCCCCAGTATTTTTGCTGGAGTCTTCTTTGATCTTGGTGCCTTAATTATGAATAGATGGTTCTAATATCGAAGATTTCCCTGTTTTGGGACTTGGTATTTATTCGATTCTGGAAGTTATATGTTTTAGTTGTCACACATGGAAGTATTGGCACATAAAATTCTCAAGTTTTCTAGTTTGTGGATGCAATATTGTATTAAATAATTGATTAGTTTGGCTCCCATGAGATTCACATGCCTATGAATATACAAGGAAATGAGAGAAGGAAGTATACGCAGGTCAGAATTTGGAATCTTATTCAGCAGCTATGACTAAGTTTGCCCAGAGTAAATAAGGAAATAGGTAAATGCATGAGCAAACTTTAGTGATGAAGAAAGTTTCCAATCCAGCAATGTTAAGAAAATATTATTTCAGATTTTTTTAATTTTATGATTCTTCGACAATTTACCTGTTTACATTGAAAGAAATATGACTGAACCTTTGTTTACATTGGCTGAAGCAAAAATGATTGAAAACTACCTTATGTTTTACCTTATGTTTTAATATTTATTCAGTCGACCTTCCTTTCTAGGGAATGTTTAAAAACATAATGGGATGCTTCAAGAATTTATTTATGTGACATTTATTTATTGATGCTTCTTTTGGTAATTGAGCTGTTTCCATTGGGTGAAGTAAATGACTCGTGATTTGTACGAAGGTGTGTCATACCCGTACTGTTTGACTTTTTAGCAATAGACACTAGTATGGATGTTTACAACTAAAACAAGTATTGGTAATGATGACTTAATTTTGACAACTGTCTGCAGTTTATATGGGTTGCAAATAGATATATTTGGAGCCTACGCTATATTCTGTTTGACCTCTTTCAAATACTCCACACTGTAGACAAGTTCAACTGAATAATAATGACGTTTCTGACAATTGCCGCCAGTTTTCATGAGGTCAAAAACATAAACAACATCCTAAACCTATTTTTAGTAATGAACGCCAGCATAGACTGGTATAACTGAAAAAAGTATAGGTAACGATAGCTTTATTTTTTTTCATTTAGCATGAGTTTACATGGGTTTAAATAGATATATTAGCGGACCCTATGGGTTATTCTATTTCTGCAATAATACCTGCTGTAGACGGGTTCGACTGAATGGTAGTGATTTATTTCTGACAATTGTCTGCAGTTTTCATTGTGTCAGACATCCACAAAACGTCCTTATACTTGCCTGCCGTAGACAGGTTTAATTGCATAGTAATTGTAATGACCCTGCTCAAATCTGATTGAAAACTTCTGATTTTGGCCTTGGTAATTTTGTCAAACACTTTGCATACAAGGGTCATATGACTGATATAACATTTCAGTTTGCTTTAATGACTCTTTTCTTCAATTAGTATCAATAAGAATGTTTACAAATGATTCTAAATTGACTAAACTATGACCTAGCATGAATGCGCAACTTATTTTGACAACATTGAATGCATATATGAGTTTTAATCATGAAAAAGATCACCTACAGCCAACTGGTATTTTGTCAAATAGTTGGTAAGCATACTAAAATCTAAGTGTGAATAATATGGAGATGCTCATTGACAACTTATTAACAATCAGCAACTTATATCTCCAATTTGCAATACAAAGACTCAATACAATGCTCATTAAATGATTTCTACATGTGAAATATCCACCTAAAGTGAAGTGACTTTTTATCAAACACTTGGAATGCATCCATTTAGAATCTAGAAGACTATGAATAAAGTTACTAATCTAAAACTAAACTCCAGCACTTGTTTATAAACCAAAATGCAAAGCATTGCCAAGACTCTTGGCAATTTGCAACTTTTCTGAAGTTTGCTAATTTCTGAGTACAAAATCAGACTTCAAACATATACAAATATGACATGTAAATGAGCTCTAAACAATGCAAATAAACCTAGAATGAAATCGCCTTGGATTGGAGATGAAGTAGCAAGCAAGAACAAAGGAGAGTGCACCTTATGAGTGATGGATGATGTCTCAGCCCTAGCCGCCCTTCCTGAATATTTCAGACTTCAAGCATAAAATAATAGCAGTTTCAACTTTTGATTTTAATCACTAAACATCATTGTCCATCCTCTAGAAATCGATTGCTCCAATACCCACCAGCCAAAAACAAGTGTATGAATTTTAATGAATTTATTTGTGCTTCCTAGCCCAATTTTGCCCCTGTTCTATTAGACAGAAAATAAATATAAATCAGCCTCTAAAGATCTCCTCCAGGTCCAATAATGATCTCCATCTCCTTAGAAGTCGAGCACTACTAATCAAGACCAAGATCAATGGCTGTTATGGTTGCAATAAGCAAAATCGTGGCTCCCTCAAGCTAATATATATGACTGTAATTTATTCCAGAATTGATAAAGATGCAGATTGAACCTTGAATAACAATCTTGATGAAGTCTCAATACACCAAAATGACTCCAGCAATGCACCAATTGATCTCTTCAAATCAATACCACCAAAATTTGGCCAAAGGCCATAAAATTTTGCTTTGAAGTACAAGTAGAAAGTCTGAAGCAACTTCCTCAACTTTGCAATAATTTAAGTGATATTTCACACCCTCAAAATTGCTTACCAATTGAGAGTTTTCGTTTTCAATGGCCAAAGACAACTACAGAAACCCTAGGCTCCACAACCATCAAACATCAACATCAACAACAACAACAACAAATCTGCTTTCTAGACAATGAGCCATTGATGCCTATTTATTCTTTTTCCTCAATAGGTCGGCCTCCTTCTAGAACTTTCTCAAGTCACCTTCTAGAAGGAATATTATAATATTATTTTATTATTTTAATATTGCACTTTATAATTAAAATATAACCCAACTCCTAAAGTGCAATATAATATTATAACATAAAATAAGGTTTCCAAAATTAGAAACATCCATGGTGATAATAGGAAACCCTTCATATGACCAAGAAATAAGCCAACCAAGCAACTGGGTATCTGCCAAACGACTCTCTAATCAAGCCCCATTAGCCTACGAAGATCGAGAATAGGCTAATTCTTCCAAACGCCAATGCTCATGAAAAATGGGACATTACAGTGCGCCCTCCCTGAAATTGCTTGTCCCCAAGCAATCTCAGCAACAAGTACAAATCTCCTCCACCTGGATCCCAAGTGAAGATCTGTGTAATGTCCCAAATATCACCAAACAACTTTTGTAGCACAAGCACAACCTGCTGATCCAACTCAATGGCTGATGTAAACTATGCCAAATATGAATGTGCAATGAAAACCCAAATAAGACAACCATCGATCAATGAAGAATCTAGATAGCTGCCCTATCATATGTCATAGGTAGCCAATCCAAAGATGGGTTGTAGATACCTTCATTACCCTCCAAGAACAACTCTTGAGTGGCTGATCCACTAAGAGTGTAATCACTAATATCAACATCCTTCTTAAAAGAATGATCAACCTCCCCACCACATGAAGAAACCTCAAATTGTACCAAGTCCTTTGATTGATCAAACTTATCACAAAATGCTTCCTTCCCTTGATTAAGGAGTTTTCGAATATTATCTATTCCTTAATTCTTGCCAAGTTGGAGAGATTGACTTTTTCTTTCACATCTTGAAGATGTTTCCTTGCATTTGTAGCCACTAATCTAGCCTTCTTGGCCTTTCTCAACCATTCTTCATTCATCATTTCAGACCTTCTAATCTCTTCAATGCCAAAGTACACAAAATTAGTCCTCTTGATATCTTCATGTCCTCCAATGGGTGTAAGGCTGCTATCAAAAGTTGATATCATATCATTTGCTTGTTCATGATCACAAGCTTCTTCTTCATAAGAATGATGATGCACCATGTTGCTGTCCTCAAACCAATCTGTTATGACATCATGCCATTGTAGAATGCCTTCTTCATCATGTGAAGAAAAAACACTAGTGGCTGCTCCACTAGGTAGAGGATCAAATTCCATATCCTCCCTTATATCTTGTGCCTCCAATAGACTTCCATATGAATCAACATTCATTGAACTACAATCTGATTCCTTATCATGATAAGAAGAAGCAATGTTAAACTCACCTATTGAAGCATCACAAGAAACCATATCCTCAAGTGGTTGCTCCAAAACAACTGATCTGTCTTCAAACACCACTTGCTCTTCTTCAACCTTGGAATCCTCTTGAAGTATTGTGTGCCCAACTTCTTCCTCTATGTGGGTCTGATTTTTGTCCTCCCTAGAATTAGCTGTATGCTGGTTACCAACTGCTGCAAACTCCTTGTAGAGGTTTCTAGAGGCCTCTTGTTCTTCCTTCCTTTCATTTTGTGTTGTAGACTTCTTAGAAATGGAAGTCATATACCTTGCAATTTTGTCTATGTTTGCAGGTGAGAGCAATTCGGCCATCTTTCTTTGATTTTGTATAAGCTTCTCCAATTCTCCCATCATGGCATTTAACTGCATCCTAGGAATAGCCATAATGTCTTCGTTCTTCACCCAACAGGATGGCAGGAGACCGCTCTGATACCACTGTAATGACCCTGCTCAAATCTGATTGAAAACTTCTGATTTTGGCCTTGGTAATTTTGTCAAACACTTTGCATACAAGGGTCATATGACTGATATAACATTTCAGTTTGCTTTAATGACTCTTTTCTTCAATTAGCATCAATGAGAATGTTTACAAATGACTCTAAATTGACTAAACTATGACCTAGCATGAATGCGCAACTTATTTTGACAACATTGAATGCATATATGAGTTCTAATCATGAAAAAGATCACCTACAACCAACTGGTATTTTGTCAAATAGTTGGTATGCATACTAAAATCTAAGTGTGAATAATATGGAGATGCTCATTGACAACTTATTAACAACCAACAACCTATATCTCCAATTTGCAATACAAAGACTCAATACAATGCTCATTAAATGATTTCTACATGTGAAATATCCACCTACAGCCAAGTGACTTTTTATCAAACACTTGGAATGCATCCATCTAGAATCTAGAAGACTATGAATAAAGTTACTAACCTAAAACTAAACTCCAACACTTGTTTATAAACCAAAATGCAAAGCATTGCCAAGACTCTTGGCAATTTGCAACTTTTCTGAAGTTTGCTAATTTTTGAGTACAAAATCAGACTTCAAACATATACAAATATGACATGTAAATGAGCTCCAAACAATGCAAATAAACCTAGAATGAAGTCGCCTTGGATTGGAGATGAAGTAGCAAGCAAGAACAAAGGAGAGTGCACCTTATGGGTGATGGATGATGTCTTAGCCCTAGCCGCCCCTGCTGGATATTTCAGACTTCAAGAATAAAATAATAACAGTTGCAACCTCTGATTTTAATTACTAAACATCATTGTCCATCCTCTAGAAATCGATTGCTCCAATACCCACCAGCCAAAAACAAGTGTATGAATTTTAATGAATTTATTTGTGCTTCCCAGCCCAATTTGCCCCTGTTCTAGCATACCTCAGAAAATAAATATAAATCAGCCTCTAAAGATCTCCTCCAGCTCCAATAATGATCTCCATCTCCTTAGAAGTCAAGCTCTACTAATAAAGACCAAAATCAATGGCTATTATGGCTGCAATAAGCAAAATCGTGGCTCCCTCAAGCTGATATATATGACTGTAATTTATTCCAAAATTGATAAAGATGCAGATTGAACCTTGAATAACAATCTTGATGAAGTCTCAATACAACAAAATGACTCCGACAATGCACCAATTGATCTCTTCAAATCAATACCACCAAAATTTGGCCAAAGGCCATAAAATTTTGCTTTGAAGTACAAGTAGAAAGTCTGAAGCAACTTCCTCAACTTTGCAATAATTTAAGTGATATTTCACACCCTCAAAATTGCTTACCAATTGAGATTTTTCATTCTCAATGGCCAAAGACAACTGCAGAAACCCTAGGCTCCACAACCATCAAACATCAACATCAACAACAACAAATCTGCTTTCTAGACAATGAGCCATTGATGCCTTTTATTCTTTTTCCTCAATAGGTTGGCCTCCTTCTAGAACTTTCTCAAGTCACCTTCTAGAAGGAATATTATAATATTATTTTATTATTTTAATATTGCACTTTAATTAAAATATAACCCAACTCCTAAAGTGCAATATAATATTATAACATAAAATAAGGTTTCCAAAATTAGAAACATCCATGGTGATATTAGGAAACCCTTCATATGACCAAGAAATAAGCCAACCAAGCAACTGGGTATCTGCCAAACGACCCTCTAATCAAGCCCCATTAGTCTATGAAGATCGAGAATAGGCTAATTCCTCCAAACGCCAATGCTCATGAAAAAGGGGGACATTACAGTAATGATTTATTTCTGACAATTGTCTGCAGTTTTCGTGGGGTCAGAAATCCACACAACATCTTTATACTATGTGTTTTGTCTTGAAAGCTGACTTTTAGAGGATATCACCATTTGGATGGATGGGAAATTGCATCGCACCGTTGAAATAAACTCTGCTGAAATGAAATCTGCAATGTTGAGAATAATATGCATCTTCCATGCCTACAGTCCCAGCAATGAATCTTTAACATTGGGTGACCAAATATGTCGGTACTTTATTCCTTTTAAGTTGATTTTAATTTTCTAGGACGTGCCTTATTCTTTTCTCTACCACCCCATTTGAGGCTGAACGATAATACTCAGGACAATTAAGATTCTCGAACTTCTGTTCAACTTCTTTGTCCATGTTTAGGACCTTTTCTCCCTTCTTTTGGAGTGATTAGAGACAGTTTTACAACATGATAGCCCGAACCTGCATCACCATCCACGATTTCCTTTGTTCTAGGATTCTAATCAAGTTTTTGAATAGAATTTTTTATTTTCATAATTAGGTTTATGACTGAATATTCTTGTTCTAATTTCCTATGTTCAATTAAACAATTTCAGAATGTGTTTTTTCTCTAAAGTAATTAGTTATGAGAATTGATAAAACTTGGTGTCATGAACCTTATGTGATTGAAGCTATCAAATTGATTGAAAATGATAATCACTATTTCAAATAGTGGAATTGTTATCAATCTAAACCATTCTTTTCATGGTTGAGATAAATGGCTTGCTATTTGTAGAGAAGGGGGATTTGCTACCCTTGAGACTCTCGAAGGAGCCTAAGAGAGTGAACCTGTATTAAACTACCTCAGGCTACCTAATAAACTTGGAAGGGACGGGTTGAAAATGAAGGGATTGAAAAGGACTTTTTTTTAAGCTCATGATAGATGTTTTTTAAAATCTGGTGAGTCAATCATAGAGGTCTCAGATTGCAGACCAGATGGCTCTTTGTTAGAGGATGGCAGTGCAAGGGTCAGACTTTAGTGTCCTATGTTGGAGTCTTGGAGACGTGTAGGCATTTTGTATGGATAGGTGGTCAAGTAGCACGTCTTAAACATAGAGGGTCTATTAACAACTTGAATTTATAGTTTAACAAAAACGTATGAAAATGCAAAGTACAAATAGAAGAATAGTATTTCATCTTTCTATTTTCTCTTTCACTCAACTCTTCTTTCATCAGTTAACTCCATTTCATTTTAGAATCTAAATATTCTCTTATCAATTAACTACTTTCCCGTTCAAAAATTTCTTTCGTCATCACTTAACTAAGCATGAAGTGGGAAATTTCATGTGCATCATTATCCATCATTTTAAAAACATTAATTTAAATATGTTAGAATATATATATTTTGTTTATATCAAGATTGATAATAATAGTTAATGATCTATTTTATTTATTTTTAGATTCATTAAAAAAAATATTAATAAATAAAAGTATAATAAGAAGTAAATTTAATTTTGTGGGCAGTAGGGTGAGCACACCTCTAGGTTGGTAGAGGGGATGTGGCAATATAAGCCACAGTGATTGGTTTGTAGGGTGTGGGAAATGTTGTTAGTTGGTCATCATGGCAAGAAGTTGAGAGTTGTCTTGTAAAAGGAGTACGAGTGTTATTGGGGGTTGTGTTGACGCCAATTTCAAAACATAGTTATAGCACATTTTGTTGGAGAGATTGACTCCCGATGGCATGGATTTGACATGTTTGGAGGTGCTCCATTTGTGGTGGGTGACGACAACTTAGTAATTGCCACTAGTACTTATGATGGTTGGTTTCAAGGTTTGGACATGGTTCATTTTCATTTCTATCTCTCTGTGGCTACAACTAGTGATTATCTTCCTTTCGTTTGGTGCGCTCTAGGTGTGTGTCAATGGCAAAGTGTTTGAGCTTTGTAATTGAAGTCTCAGTGGATGGGTTAGCAAGATTTGGAGTAGACACTCCCATTTCCCTACAATTGTCGGTGCGACAAACCTCCTTTAGGGAAATAACAGATTAACAACTGAAGAGGATTTTGCTCAATAATGATCCTATGATCGTTGTGGCTACTAAAATGATCTAGGTTCCGACCATTTGGAGAATAAAGAGTATCGAAGGGATAATTTGCATGTCTCCTCACGTTTTTTGGCTTACCTCTTGGATAACAAGGTTGCCAAGGTTGGGGAAAAATTGTTGCTTGAGAAGATGTTTAGAAAAGATTTCGTAGAGGGGGTTGATGAGGTTTTGTGTGTAGTGGTAGAAGGCAAAGGTATCTCGAGATCTTGTGATTTTGAGCTCCTTTGGTGTTCAGACGAGACTGTGAAGCTCTATCCGTTTCTTTTGGATTTGAGTGGTCCGACCCTCATGAGGCTCAAGATGATAGCGGCGGTGGCAGTGAAGTATTTGAAGAAGTTTTTTGGGTTGATGGCGGCCGGTGGTGTTGAATGGGAAAAGGACTTCGAGGCCTTTGGAAGGGACAACCTTTATATGTACGTTTGGTTTTGGGCGGTTTTTTTGGTCTAAGTTGGGTTTTGTTTTTTGTCTTCAAAGATGTATGGGAGGTGCCTTGTATGTGGTTGACTTTTTTACGGCCATGATGGTCGACCTAGGTTTTAGTAGGGGTAGCGGTTGGACTGGATGGGCTGGTTGTCTCCTCTTAGTGGCCTTGGTTGGTGTTTTGGTATGGTAGCTCTGTGTTTAGTTGGTTGCTAATATTTACCTGCATTGCAGATGGATGTAGACCAGTTACTTTCAATATTAATAAAATACTAAACTTGTGTATCAAAAAAAATAAAGAATTAAATTTAATTTTATATAAAAATATATAATGTATAATAATCATAAATTTTAATTCACACTTAGAAGAACTAAATTAGAGAAATTGAAAAAGAAAAGAAAATAATAGAAATAAGAAAAAAAATCTAATTTTGCCCATAATTTACGATTTTTTTTTAAAGCTTTATAAACTCATTTAGAAGACATTTTTGTTCTTCTTTAAAAAACTTTAAAATTGAAAAAATGAAGTATATATATTTTTAGAAATTAGTTGAATCAAATTAATAATTAGTTATTTTATTTTTTTCATTGAAGTAATTATATTACAACTAGTTGATTTATTTTCAAAATTAGTGTTTAGTTTAACAATTAGCAATTTAAATTTTAGAAAAATCTATATTGCAATAGTTGTGGGAGTTAATGGTGACTCCCCAACACCCCCAAGAGTAGTTGTTAGACCAAAATATTTTCCTCAAGAGAGAAAATGGCAAGAATACTTGCTTCAATAGTGCGAGTTGAATATAATTGAATATGGTTGAATATATAAACGTACATGAGATGTGATGAAATAACTTGCACAAGAAGAATATAATATGAAATATGCTACAAATACTTGATAATAATATGCCATTTCAAAGGGGCATCCTCCTAATCCAATTTGAGGGGGATACTTCCAATATTCTTCAATGATAATTCAATACTCAACATGATAATCAAATAAGACCCACAACCTCCTATATATACCTATTTATGCCTAGGATATCACCCATGCCAACTTAGATAACTCTATATAAGCCTAAGGCTGACCTACATAACTAAATAACAATATAATAATGATAATATGACTTAATTAAGAGTTAAAGTATCTACAAGCCAACTACCCAGAACTTGATACACACTATAGGGGTAAGGGCATAATATTGCCCTTCTCTTTACAAAAGCATTGTCCTCGATGCTTTTTTTTTTCTTTCTCTTTTTTCATCTCTTTTTTTACTTTCGCTTCTTTTTCTACTGCTGCTTCTTGTTCCTACTCTTGTCTTGCTCTTTTTCCTGTTCTTGTTCTTTCTCTCTCTCTTTTACTTTCATTTCTTCTTCTATTGCTACTTCTTGTTCTTGTTCTTGTTCTTCTTGCTCTTGCTCTTGCCCTTGCTCTTTCCCTTTCTCTTTCTTTTAATTTTGTTCTTGTTCTTGCTCTTGTTCTTTTCCTTTTCCTCTTTCTCTTGCTCTTTTTCTTTTTCTACTTCTTGTTCCTTTTTTCTTTTTCTTTTTCTTTTTGTGGCTACTTTTGTTGTAAAGAAGGTCTAGAAAGAAAATTTTGCAATAAATCACCCAAATAAATTCAAAATACTCTAATTTTTTTCTTTAACTTACTAAGGCCTAGGTCGCACTCCAACAAAAAAAATTCTTCAAAATTAGGTGATTTGTAGCCTTGAGAGAATTTTTGGAAAACCCTTATTTCTAGATAAATCACTTATTTTTGCTTAAATTTCTCTACGACTTTGACTGTAGCCTCCTCTAATATGTCTTCAAAATCCCACAAAAAATTCGGAACCAATTTGTCAAGATGTGGAAGATATGTGTTTTCGAAATAAATTGGGCAAAAACCCTAATTTTGTAATAACTTGCTCAATTATGCTCCAATTCTTCTGAAATCAGGATTGTAACTTCTTGAAAATGTCCTTCAAAAACCCTTTAAAAATCAAACATTCACCAGAATTTGGGAGATATAGGTTTCACAAAATGACCTCCAAAATTGAAAAAATGCCTTGTTGTAATGGTGCCAAGATCATGCTTTGATATCACTTGTAATGAAATAACTTGCACAAGAAGAATATAATATGAAATATGCTACAAATATGCCACTTCGAAGGGGCAACCTCCTAATCCACTTCGAGGGGGATACCTCCAATATTCTTCAATAGAACTCAATACTCATGATTAAATAAGACTCACAACCTCCTATATATATACCTATTTATGCCTAGGATATCACCCATGCCGACTTAGATAGCCCTATATAAGCCTAAGGGCAACCTAAATAACTAAATAACAATGTAATAATGATAATATGACTTAATTAAGAGTTAAGGTAGCCACAAGCCAACTACTCATAACCCGATACACATTATAGGGGCAAGGGCATAACATGAGATGCCTTTCTTATAAAGGCAAGGTGAAGACATAGGATTAGACAAGATTGTGACA
Organism: Sequoia sempervirens; assembly: GCA_007258455.2. Taxonomy (NCBI): domain Eukaryota; kingdom Viridiplantae; phylum Streptophyta; class Pinopsida; order Cupressales; family Cupressaceae; genus Sequoia; species Sequoia sempervirens. The sequence goes on along the minus strand of VDFB02000008.1, from coordinate 214,277,226 downwards.
AGTGTTTTAATCCTATAACATGAGACAACTAGCAACCTAAATACCTAGGAATCAAGCATTACAAGCTAGATAAGATAAATTCTAGAAAAACCAATTAAGACTTCTAGAAAGAATCTTATACCCTAAGTAATCTTAACATATGAATATGTCCTTTATTTCCCTAGTGAGTGAGTTAGCTAGGTACAAGAAATTTATTCACACCAACACCCCCTCTTAAGTGCAACTTAGGGAGAAGACTATTATGCAAACTATGTAAAGATACTATGAAGATGAAGATGGGTCCTGACTACAAGGCTATGTTAGGTACCCATTTACAAATGGAAATGCAATCAAAACAATCTCTCACAAATAGAGAGAGAAAAAACTTAGTGGGACAAAACTCCACTCCAAAAGAGAGAAAGGAAACAAAACATGATGTATGGAGGACTCAAATGATACCCCAAGGACTATATCCATTGAGTATATACAATCAATGACCCCCCCGTAAGAGGGAAAAAGAGAGAAAAGATATCCCCCCCACAATGTGTAATCACTTGCAACTATGGTTAATGTTTGAAGACAAAACATAATCCAATGCCTACAAACAATGTTTCTTCCTTAGAAAGAAGATATACCAAATACGAATGCAAAAATGCTTCCCATTATGGATAGGAATTGGTAGGAAGAGGAATCCATATGAATGAAGATTGTGTCTTTGAAAGCTGCTCATGTGTTGCTAAGTTCTTATATGACAATGATGATGCCACAATCCAATCAGGTACATGCCCAATCACAATAAACTGTGACAAACCAGGAACAAATGGAAATCGATCTTGAACAAACTCTAAAGACAATGATGAAGGGACAATAATTGATCCATGACTATCATCAAATAAGAGAGATAGACCATCAAATTGGTCTTCCACATCTGAAATGTGAGACTCCACAAACAAAAAAATAATGTTTGACAAATAAGAATCCCGATTAGGAAGACAAATAAATAGCTGTTGCAATGAATCATTGGAAGTACTTAGTGAATCATCAACAAAAGATGAAGATGTCATCTCAACTAGAGAAGTAGGAGCTACATTAGAAGTCTTTGGATCATCAAGATGCTCAAGTTTTGCATCATATTAAATTTTTTCTAAGGTGTCATCATCAAAGGGCATGTCAACATCATCAAGTGGAATGAGTTGATCTGAAGTAGGATCATCGAAAAATGGAGGCTTGTGTGGTTCTCCAAAAAACTCCCAAACTTTGGTCCAAACTGTTCATGGGCATGAGGTGTTTGAGAATATCTTATGATAGCTTTCTTTGAGGATGCTTGCATTGAAACTAGAACCAATCAATCCTTTGATATGATCATTCTTATTACCCCAACTTGGTTTCTTATTTCTTATTTTTGGTTTAGGAATGAGTCCACAAAGATGTAAAATTTTTAGCAACTTACAATGTGTTATTATCCTTTTTTGCCATGACTCGTAATTATCCCTAGTCAAAACTATTATAGAAGGATGAGTTGAATAACCCATGATTACAATGATAATACACTTCTCAAATGACAAAATCTAAGATCAATACATGAAGTACAATGATCAAAACAACACCCTCCCAACTGCCAAATATCCAAGTATCTCCAGTATATCCACCAAGCAAAAATTGAAATCACAATATACCTAGGATATAAATAGGAAAAAGTGCATGGATAGCTGGATAAAGCTCCTCAATACCTTTCTAACACTGCAAGAATCCCAAAAATTAGAGGTTTTGGAAAAAAGAAATGAGCTTAGGAGCCAAAATACAAGATCTGACTTCAAACAGCAAAAAATGCCACCAAACAACAAAATTTATGAAAAATAATTGCACCACTGGAAAATTGGGATTGCAAGTTTTTTGGCAATATTTCGTTAAAAAACAACCTTCGTTGTTGATGCAGGAGCATCTGTGTCCACGAGCGATCAACATCAACACAAAAATTTCAATTTGATTTTTGTTTTTCTTTTGATTATTTTTTCTCCTTGGACAACTTCATTTGGTTTGGTGGTCATCAACGTCATAAGTTTGAATGCTCGTTATATGTCTCTTCATGAGCTCATATCGGTTTTCTATGTGGTTAAATAATAATTTGATTTGAATAAATTATGCAATTTATTATTCAAATGTTATGAAGATGTGAAAATGAAAAAAAAATATGGAAGATAAAAAGAGGAAGTTGAAGCAGATGAAAGGAATGCAAAGAGGCATGATCGGGAAAGTAGAATAGTAAAATGTAGATTTGTGAATGAAGGTGCTAGGGTGAGAGAGAAGGCCCACACCATGGCTTGAGTAAGAAGAGAGATGGAATGAAAGCATGAGGACTTTAGCAACGAGCTACACAAATGTTTATGAAGAACACCATAAGGAGCTAGGCCAATAAACCCATACACAACCAAAGGCCGTTGGAAGGAGATTAACTTATGAAGATTTTAAAAGGTAAGTTCACATATAGGTTGCAATTTGAATGCACCAGTAATACTGCTGAATATGCGACGCTTTTATTAGTTGAAGGAGACACAAAGTTGATTGTAAAACAGATTAAGGATCTTTTCCAGGTCAGGACTAGTCGCCTTTGATCCTATAGACAAAGGGTGTGGAATGTCATCGACCGGCTCGATGCATTTAACATCCAATATATTCCAAGAACAGACAATAGCAAAGTTGATGCTCTTGCAGTTTCAGCTGCTCCTTTCATGCCAAATGCTGACTTTCGTCAAAATTCATTTGCTATTGAGTTGATCTACAGGCCAACTGTACCAGATAACTCAAACAACTGGCAAGTTTTTGATGACGATGATGATATTAAAAAATTGCTCGTCATGGGAGACAATTACAAAGAGTTGTTCTTTGATATGGGATGAAGGGTGAATTTAAAGTGAGAGAGAAGGCCCACACCATGGCTTGAGTAAGAAGAGAGATGGAATGAAAGCATGAGGACTTTAGCAACGAGCTACACAAATGTTTATGAAGAACACCATAAGGAGCTAGGCCAATAAACCCATACACAACCAAAGGCCGTTGGAAGGAGATTAACTTATGAAGATTTTAAAAGGTAAGAGATGATTTAAATTTGTCTTGACATTCATACAAATCATAAATAAAGATGAAAATAAATACTCTAGTGTTGGGAAATAAAGAACATCAAGAAGAAATTTTATAACATGCTATGGGACAATGATAATTTTGAGACTGGTGCAGACCGAATAAATGGCTGAGGACAAGGATACGAGGGAATCGAGCCAAGGAGGAGATTCAATGCAGGTCAAGGCATATTTGAAACAAGAAGAATGCATTGAAAGATAAGTGTGAGAAGGGTAAAAGGAGGTAGCGGTGAAATTAGATGACAAAATAAAAGGGGCAGCAGATTAAGCACATTGAGAGAGGTAGCGTTGAGGATTGGAGAGAGTAGTAGGGGCGTCATTCACATAATTGGAATTTTTATGCAATTTGGAAAACATGGAGGGCACACAAATTAATGGAAGTATGACAACAAATAAAAGAGAAGTTGATTGAGTAGGTGGTTAGAGTAGAGAAGTTTCCAATTGAGATGAGTCGAATCACAAGGTATGGCATAAATGCATTGAAAGCGTTTCCTGAAGATGGGAGGTTGTATAGTGGGAGGAAAAAATTGAATGGTTGAAGATTAACAGAGGTAGAATGGAGAGGCATATAGAAAGGCGTTGGAATTGTCTGACAAGTGTAATGTATTTCATGAGAAATATGAGAAACAAAGATAGTTGTTTCTTTTTCAATTTTGAATGTAAATGAAGCAATTGTAAATTGATTGTAAATTTGACACAAGTAATTGTCAAACTTGGGTAAATCGTTCATGGATTTTGTTGTAATCTGAGTTTTGAAAGTTGTGTGAGAGTTGGGGTTTTTCTTCTTCATCGTTAGCGCAGGTTATGGCAAAATGAAAAAAATAACCTATTTCAACACAAAGGGGGTGAAATTAAAACCAATAAATGCTAAGTGCTTAGGGGCTTAATTCATGGTTTTCCATGTGATAGTACTATTGGTAGGCACAAAATTAAAATGCTGCCACTATGGTGACAACTGGGTGGCTGGTTCCCGCGCCACCCTCCACTTTCCAAACAAGCGTTAAGCGCTTATAAAAAAATTGTCGGCCTTTTGTTTTTTTAAACAAAGTTTTTTTAAAACTTTAAATTAGTCCGATAAAACAATAAAACCAAAGGTTTATATAAAACTATTGGCTTTTAATTAAAAATGCAGATAAAAGACTTGTTAATAAATGTGAATGGTGGATCTAAACCTGCACAAACATAAACAACAAACAACATATTAGTCAATTATGCAAATCAAAACCATCATTCCCCATAAGATTCATTTGAAGCATGAAGAATAAGAAACAAAGCAAATAAACAAATGAAAGCTATATAATCTTGCTCAAAACACTCAAACTCTTAATCCCATGGGGGAATTGGTGCTATTTTGATGTGGAAAATAGCCCTTTCCCAATTCCTTGCAAGCTTGATGATGATCAATGGTGCTCTTTGATAAAATTTGGTATAACTTAGCTATGAAATTGATGAAAATTATGAAACTTGAATGAGAATGGATGAAATTGCTCAAAACACGAAGATAATGATTTTGCATGAAGTTGTGGATAATGACTTTGCATAAGTTGTGGATGACTATGGATTCAAATGAGCATCATGATCTTACATGGATTGTGGATGCCAAATCAAATAGAGAAGACCTCTATTTATAATGGAGAAGGATTGAAGAATGAGGAATATGATGAATGTGGGATTAAAGATGAACCAATGACATGGTGCCACTTATCAACATGCTAGTGGAGAGAGGTGGAGCACATTTTGATCAATGTGCAAATAAATGCAATTAGGTGGAAATTTAAAATTTGAAAGTTGGCTTGTGGAGGGAGATGTGGAATAGGAGTTAATGCCACTTGGCTCAAGAAAAATGACTTGTAAGAGTCATAAATGCTATGTTGGAGGACAAGCCCTTTTAGGAAGGAGATTTCAAATGGAGAGAATATTCCAATGAGATGCATTTTTGAATGAAAATTGAAGAATTTATAAATCAAATAAATTGATTTACTTATGCAAGTTGCAAAATCTAGAGGATTTGATGGATTAGAGTTAGATTTAATCATGATTTGATTAACTTAGATGAAGGTTAGCTAATTTGACACTTTGACTTAGATTTTTGGATTTAAATAAATCAAAACGAGAGGAATAATGAATATTAGCTTTAATTAAATAGAGGTTTGATTTATTTAATTAAAAGGGATGATGTTAGAATTAAATTAAATAAAGGTTAGTTTGTTTAATTTAAAAGAGATAAAATATGATTTAATCAAATAAAGGGATTTATTTAATTAAAAGAGGAACATTAGGATTAATCAAATAAAATGATTTATTTAATTAATAGAAGATAATGATTTAATCAAATAAAATTGATTTATTTAATTAACAGATGAATTATGATGAATTTAATCAAATACAAATTATTTGATTAAATGGTTAGTAGAGAGATGATTTAGGCAAAATTGGTGTTATGAAATCAGGATTAGGTGCACGAGATCAATCAGTATAATTTACGTGTCTACAATAAAAAACTCTACGGTAATAATAAATACATGTGGGTGGTGTGATCGGCTAGGGAAGTTGACTATATAATTGGTCAAACAACCGACAATTAATTTTATAATAAAAAATTGCTATTTCATACAAACAACGTTGATTTGACAAGCACTGACGATGTATAGGGAATATGCCACATATATTCTAGATAGGGTGTCGACCAACTTTTATAAACCCCACAAAAATATTTCAATAAATCCCTAATAATAAATAAAATGATTTGCTCAAATATATTGCAAATTTGGCCTAAAACATTAATAAAAATTTGCCCCAAAATTTTTAATAACAATCTGTAGAAATAACCAAATTTGATGAAACGAAAGACAAAATTGACTTTCTTTGATGTCCTGGATTCAACCATGAGGCCGTTGAAACTCTAAAATGCACCCAACAAAATATTCAAGCCAACATGAAACCCTCAGATCTGGGAATGAATTTGCAACACTAGAGCTTTAATACCATATGGGAGTTAATGGTGACTCCCTAACACTCCCAAAAATAATGGTTAGACTAAAATGTCTTCCACAAGAGAGATAATGAAAAGAATACTTGCTTCAACAATACAAGTTGAATATGATTGAATATATAAATGTACATGAGATGCCTTGCTTATAATGGCAAGGTGAAGACATAGGATTAGATAAGATTGTGACAAATCTTTTAATCCTATAACATGAGACAACTAACAACCTAAATACTTAGGAATCAAGCATTACAAGCTAGATAAGATAAGTTCTAAAAAAAATCAACTAAGAACTTCTAGAAAGAATCTTATATCATAAGTAAACTTAACATGTGAATATGTCCCCTAATTCCCTAGTGAGTGAATTAGCTAGGTATAAGACATTTATTCACACCAACAATAGTGACTACCATTTAATAATTTAGAAATGAGATAAATTTGCTTCCAAAAAAAGGAATTGCAAATGAAGAAAAACTAGAAACAAGGTTACACAAAAGCCTTACACTCCAAGGAAAATCTGTCCAACACATAGTAGAAAATTATGTACAGTAATAGCCATACAAAGAAAGGAGACAACTCTCCTAATGTCTCTACAACCACAACGATGACACACATTAAAGGCAACATTTAAATTTTGAATTTGAAAAGGCATTCTAACTGTCTAGAGCAACGAATATGTTCATGGAGTTGTAGAAACTGAAGTTTGATAGCCTCCAAATGCTGTACATCTTCCTTTGCACCATCCTTTAGCTAAAAACACAAGTAAACAAATTGTAGAATGATGCCAAAGTAAAGCTTCAAAATTTCAACTTCCTAATGAACCAGATGCTTAGAGAACATTGATGAACATCTACATTTCCATATATTTAGTAAAATAGTTTGTCTTATAGAGTCAACAACCACATTATTTTGCATACTAACACCCAAAACAACCTCCTTTTAGTACAAAATGTGACCAAAAATTGCAAGGAAATGACCAAAGACAACACTCCATTTCCTTTTTACCCCTATACAACCCCAAAAAATATGCTTCAAATTTTCACTACGTTGACAATGAGGACAATTAGCTAGTTGAATTTTCAATTTTGGGTGAAATCATAATACTGTGTCTCACTTTTTTCTCAAGATGGAGATTCACATCAATATTTTTAACTGAATCTTCATCTTTTGATCCCCATAGCAGCTAAACTGTTAAGAATTTGAAGATGATGCAAACTAGTGATTTTTAGAAATTTGTGTGTAGATTCTATATATATATATATATTTTAAAATTTTCAAAATAAATCACGAATCTTTCAACATCCCCTTTAATAACTAGTTTTAAATAGAAAACAACATTTTCATAAAGTAATGTGTCGTACAACATAACTTTTTTTATTATAAAGGATAAAATTATAATTTTTGAAATATAGATTCTCAACATCAAATATCAAGGGAAAGGATATTTTCCATATTTTTTTGGTGAAACAAGGACATCAATACCTAAGGAAAGGGTATTTTTTGATTTTTTTTACAATATTTTAATATTTTTCCACCTCGACAAAACAAAGAGCTTGATGTTCGAAGAAAAATCTATGTTCAATAAAAATTGAAAATTAAATACATGATAAAATGAAAACATATCAAAACTATACTTCCTAGAAATCTCATTTGAAGGACTACAATCTTGTAAAATATAATTTCTAAATGGAGTTATTTAATCCCTCAAAAGGTAAAGAAAGAGTATTTTTTTGCCAACATTTTGATAGGTGTGAAGGAGATTCCATTGTGGGTATGATTTAATACTAGAGGGGTTCTATCCAAGGGGTTATTATCTATCCCTACTCAATTAAAAATATTTAGATGGAACCTCTCAACTCTTAAATCATTAGTTTTTTAAAAAAAGGTGATTTTAGGCAAAAATCAACATGTCCCAAAAGTGAGACACACTATTGCGGAAACACCTTTTTTTTTAATCTATCCCCTACACGTAGTTTGTGATGCAAAATTTTTCATGTTAAAATTTGAGCATTGGCATTAGCTTTAGATTTCCAAATTTGAGCACTCAAATTCCTCCATCTCTTTTGTAACTCAACTTCTTTTAATAAAGAAAAACTAATAGTTAGTTTTAGTATGATTTATTTGAAATGGTAATAGTTTGTGAAATTAGTTTTTTTTTTCATAATTAAAAGGTAATAGTGTGGGATCAATTTATATTGTAGACCAACTATAAAAAGTAATTAAAAAAAATGGTATTAAAAGTAACAAATTTAAAATAAATTAATAATCTTCAAAATATTTTTTAGAGATAAATAAGAATAGTTGTATTTATTAAAAAAATTATATTTAATTTTCAAGTTTTAAAAATTAGTTTAATCTTTATTGATGAAAAGTAACTAGTAAACAATCACTAATTTGAATTACATTAATTTATTTCTTTCAAAAGTAATATGCAATTAAGTAATTATAACCAACTTATTTTCAATAGCAAGTTGAAATAGTATAGTTTGATTTACTAGTAATAGATAATTTTTTTTTTTTTGATATGTAAGGGTTTGATATTTTTTATTAATTATAATATGAGCTTTACAATACATCTGCTATAGCAGGTAAACAATCACTGATGCCTTCAAAAAGATTACAAACAATTGCTATCTAACCGAGAAGGAACCAAAACCTGCAACTATGGCCAGGATATAGCTAGACCTAGACAATAATTAACCACTCGGCGAAGCAAAAAAACCCAAAAAATTAACCGCCACCTCACAAAAATCCATTTAGCTTGGAAAAAGAGTCAAAATCTTCCACCCAATCCAAACCATCTGTTGACACTAGCCCCACTTTCCTCTTCAGGAATTCCACCACCACCGCAAAAACCATTCTATGCCTCATGAGCTCTACCCCTTTCAGGTCTAGAAGGAAGGGGAAAACTTTAATTGCCTCCTCCTCATTCCAAAGTTTTTCCAGGTCCGCTGGCCTCAAAATTCCTCTACCCACAATGGCAGAATTTAACATCTTATCCATGATGCCTAATAGGTCCTTTTGAAACCACTCCACCAATACCCTAGCCTCCACCTTTAAAACGCCATTATCTAGCAAAGTCACGAGGAAACGAGAGGGAATATATGCATTATCCCTTGCATACTCCTTCCTCTCAAGATGGCCTTTCCCCAGAGCCATTTTCACTGCAACCAAAACCAGAGGATCTAGGTCTCAAATAATTCGCTTAAGCCATTGGTCAGTAATCTCCTTGAAAGCGCATTGCCTTTTCGTTGCGTGTAGAGAGATGGGAGTGTCTACACCGAACGTCTCCAACCCCTCCACCAAAATAGAAATCACGAATTTTGATCAACCACCTGAAGCCATCACTATAGGAAAGCCATAAGCAAAGACCACAAGACACCACACACCAACATCGAGCACCAAGACACAACCACACAAAATTTTCCCAACCACTGAAAACATTGCCTATTAATAAATCCTATGAAAAAAGAGCCGAGCTTACTTCGCACAAGCGGACCATAATTTTGGTGCAAGGAAGATTGTCCTTCCATAGAAAGGCCATCCTTCACCACCAAATTTTATCGCCAGGCTCTCCAAAAAATGAACGCCTTTGCCATTTGTCCCCTTTGCATGTTGTCACCTTTCTTGGAGTACAGGGCCGCACAAAAATTTGACATTGTCTTAACTTCCCAACATTTCGGTGGTGAAAGATCCACTCCCTAGGCCATGTGAGATCCACATCATGCTCACCGAAACCCCTCTGCCAACGTGGAGGGTCGTCCTCCCAACCACCCACAATAATAGATAAGTTTATTAAATTGCAAACAAAAGTATAATTTTCAAATAATTATGCTTTATATTATTCTTAAAAGTAGTTAAGAATAGATAAAATTATTTCAAAAGTTGATATAATAGTAATTTTGTAATGAGTATAGTATATTTAATTATAATGACACTTAATATTAGTTAAAGGTAATTTTAAAATATTATTTTATCTTCAAAGATAGTGGCATTAATTGATTTCTATTACAAAGATAGATTTCACCATATATAGTTTAATTTATCAAAGACAATTTTGAAATTAGTCAACTTGTTAAATTTATTCTAAAAGGTAATTTTGTTCAAAGAGAAAAGTGTTAGTATCTAAGTGTTGTTTTAAAATTTATTTCTATTAACATATTAAACTTATATTGATTCTTTTAGTTAAAATTTATAGTAAATAGTATGCACACATTTTCAAGGAAGTGGATCAATTAAGTTTATATTCCATAATCGATTTTCAAGTTAATTATTATTGATTTTCTTCCAAAAGTAAATGAAAAGAATAAATAATAAATAGCCACTTAGAATTGATTTAATTTACTTTTTAGGATAATTGATCAAAATTAAGATTTATTTAACTCAAGTGGAATAGACAAGATGTCACCAAGTAACTAGAGTTAGTGCTATTTTATTTTCAAAAGACAAACCAAATTAATTAGTTATATTTCATCAATTGAACTAATATTTCAAAGCTAGTTAGTAGTTATTTCTTGAGTATTAAAATTAATTCAATGTGTATATAACAAAAGTAAGTAAGTAGAATTATTTAATTTCAAGAGTAAGCCAAAATAGTTAAGATACTACAAAGTAATCAGTATAAGTAGTACTTAGTAATAATCTATTTTGTATTGCAAAGGATTCTTAATCAATTAATATAATTCAATCAAAGAAATTAGTAATAAAAGATTCTATATTGCAAAAATAGGCTGAAAGATAGTCTAATTTATCAAAAGAAATTGGAACTTAGTCAAATCTACTTAAATTTATATAAAAAAGAATTATTAGTGTATGTAAACTTAATAATAGTTATTGTTACTTTTTGAGGACTTAATTGAGGAAAAAAAATGGGTAATATAAAATTTATACTTGAATGAACTTTAGGGAAATGTTTAATGTTTATAAAAGAAACAATATATCACATTGTAGACACATAAAATATACTGATTGACATTGTGCACTTGATCCCGACCTACTAACATCATTTCTTCCTGAATCATCCCTCGGCCTAACCATTTAATCAAATATTCTTATCTGATTAAATTCATCAATATTCATCTCTTAATTGAATAAATCATTTTATCTGATTAAGTCAATCTCTTTTGTTAATTAAATCAATCCATCTGATCTAATTATCCCTATTTAATTAAATAATTAATTTTATTTGATTAAATCTCTAAAGTCTATCCATTAAATTAAATAAATTAAAACCTTATTTAATCCAACACCATATCTTTTAATTAAATAAATCAAAATCCTTATTTAATTAATCTCTTATCATATTCCTCCCTTATTTGATTTAAAAAAATCCATAAATTTGAGTCAAATAAGTCACATCATTTAACCTCTCTTGTTAAATTAATTAACCCTTGATTAATTTAATCTCATCCCATGTCCCATCCTCTAGATTTTGCAAGTTTCACATGAAAATAGATTTAATTCATTTATTAAATCTCTATTTTCCTCACAAGGCATCTTTTGAAATATTCTCTGAATTTGAATTCAAAAATTCCAAGTCAACATGTACATCCAACAAGACAATAACTTCATCTTACATGTCCTTTTCCTTGAGCCAAGTGGCATTTATTGCATTTTCCCTTCCCTCTTACAAGTCATTTCAACAAATCTGAAATTAAAAAATATGCATTTATTGGCACAATCCCCAATTGCACATCCTTCATGCATTCATAGATTGACAAGTGGCATCATACCATTGGATGAATGTTAGTTCCGCATTGCTCAAATTTGGACATTCATCCATCTTGGCATTCTATAAATAAAGAGCTCATATCCTCATTTGGTCATCCACAAATTATGCAAAGTTATGATGCTAAAATATTTAGCCATTTTCATCCATCATCATTGAGTTCTTAGTTAGGTTTTTGCAGATTTTGGCTTGGAGCTCTCATCCTTTATCAACAAAGTGGATCAATCTCATCAACATATCAAGTTTGCATCTTAGGAATTGGGAAAGGGCCAATTTTCACATCAAATTGGCACCAATTCCCCCATGGGATCATGAGTTTGCACATTTAAATTAGGATTCAATCTATTTTCTCGTTTTATTGTGTTCTTCCTTGTTTTCTTTCCTATTTTGAGTTTGTAAATGGATTTCATGGGGAATCCTTGTTTTAGCTTGCAATCTCTTGTTTAACTTGTTTATTCATGTTATTTTGTAGGTACTAGGATTGGGGTTCGCACACACATTTATAAGTTCTTGTTCACCATATTCAATTCATGGTAGGATCCTATAGTTTCCATATTGAATTTTTAATCAAATAGTTATGGTTTTGAATATATATTTGATTATACTAATGTGTGGTTAATTGGTCGATTTATTATTGTGATGAGACCTAAATTTGAGTAAAGTAAGAATTGGGCTTATTAACTTTAGAATTATAAATAAGATTATATCTTTGTCGTATGCTTTCACCTCGCTCTTGTGGATCTTGGTGGTTAGAAAACGAGAACTAATCCCTAGGTCTAAATTGAATTGATTTTTATTTTGAAGTGTTTAATTAATGTTTTCTACTTTAATTTCAAAAGTGATAGATAAAGGTTTAATTTATTTTCAAATGCATAATAAAGTTAGTCTTTATTTTTAAGTATTAGTAAAATGCGAATAATTTTCAAATTGTTAGAATAATTCAACTTTATTAACATTAGTCAATTTATATTTAAAAGAAAGTAATTTTCAAATACTTAAGATAATTTATATGCATTTATTTATCCTAAAAAGTTTTAGAATAGTTCAAGTAAAGAAAAAATTGTTTATTTGATTTATAATGCAAAAAAATTTCTTGAAGTATTTTAATAATTTAAGTTTATTTTGAAAATAAATAAGCATTTATTTAAGTGGTATTTGTAGAGTAACTCTTAAAGTATTTTAAAAATTTAAGTTTATTGCAAAAATTAATTCTTAAGTATTTTTAATAGTTCAAGTTTATTTTGAAAGGGATAAGTACTTACTTAAGTTTATTTGCAAAGTAAATTCTTGTAGTGTTTAATAGTTTAAGTTATTAGTTAATTTTATATTTAGTATGGTTAATTAAGGAAATGAGTTTAGAAAAGTAATTTTCAATATTTAGCATTGGATAAATTTATTTTTAATTTTTAAACAATTAGTATTACATTATATTACAAAAAAATTAGTTTATGTTTTATTTCAATAATTAGTATTAGTTTAATTTACTTTTAAAAGTAATTATTTTTCAAGGCAAATAAAATTAGATAATTTTATCTATGCAAAAGTGATTAGCGTTTATTTTGGTACTAGCAAAATTTACTTTCAACATTTATTTTTGATGCAATTAGTATGATTCTTATTTTATGTTAGATAGAAAACCTTAAACACGAATTGAAACTAAAACCAACAGTGTTCAGTATCAACGGTGCTTCTGGCCCACATTTACGAGTAATACCGTTGTGCTTGAGCTACTGCATCTATAGCCTAACAAAGCCGCAATAATGACATCTGCGACACCATCCTTTTAAATTTTTGAGGAGAAATAAGGGACAATCCAAGAGATCTGGGTAATCTCTCTTGAATCGATAATCTAAAAAGATTGATTTAATGAACTCAAATATGTTAGTTTAAACTTAGCAAACCTTCTTATAAGATTTGGTTGATTTTATTTATTTATTCATGTTACTTATATTTTATTGGATATTTAATCATGGAATGGAAATTTAGCTCAACAGTTTCAAGGGTGACATTATTGTAGGACTAGGAATTAATTGTTTTTAGGAAACAAGTAATTGTCATGGTGACTATTTACTTATAATTTATTGCTTCCCTTCATGGTAGCAATCGTAGAGGAACTGTCTAGGGAAAAGGACATCAAATTTAGATTAGAAAACAAAACTACATATTTTATGCCTTGATCCTGTTTGGAAGAAAGGTACGTATGCAATCTGAGAAACAAAGGACACTCCTAGTACCTTAGGCATTCGAGGATGGGGTTTAGGGCATGTTTGATAATATCATACTCAACTAATAATATAATATTAATTCAAACAAGAAAATTAATCTATTTTACATGAAAATGACATAATTTTAAATCATAAAATCAGATAAAATATATTCCTTGTATACTCAGAAGCTTGATTCCTCAAGGGCCTTAGGCCAAAATTCCAAGGTGGGATTCAAGTCTTCATTTATTATTATTATGTACTCTTAAAGATTGACCTTGGTGCATTTCCTTTAAAGAATGTAGTCTTTAGAGTGACTCAGGACCAAGATGGTCCCAATGGGTCTAAGTCTCTAGCCAGAGCATTTTACCTATCCTATTTGATGGATGGATACCTATCCTGTTTGATGGATTGATGTTGCATTCCCATCCTATTTGATGGATAGATGTTGGATTCTTATCCTGTTTGATGGATAAATGCCTATCCCAGATGGATGGAAGTACCTGAGTATACAAGTGAATGAACACATAATAAGATAATAGTAAAGAAAGAAAAAAATCAATGGTAAATTTTGGGTTAATAGTTTGGGTTCTTACATGGTTGGCACTACAAATATTTTTTGGGCTTCCATATAACCTGTTTGAAATGGAAAAATCAAATAAAAGAATCTTCTATGAAATGGGAAGCATGCTCTTATTTAGGAAAGAAATTGTGCAATTGACAGCAATGGGCGGTTGGAACTCTACATATCCAGCTTGGGATATTTCAGGAAAGTTGCCTGTCAAATGGTAGATATGTGCAATTTAATTTAATTTTTTAAAGTATATGTAGTGGAAAGCTCAAAACATTACTGGAAATTTGCTTTATGGTTCCAGATATGAAAGGATAAAATATAGTGTTTAATTGGGACCATGCTATGTTTAGCAGTTACTAAATTTTCTTGGTAGGAGCCACAACATAAGTTTAGGAGATTGCCCTCTCTATGGGACCCCTAGGTAGTAGTCATTAAGAAATGGAATACCCACAATGGTAAAATTTGCTCCAAGGTCTTTCTAATGGCATGTTGACGATGAGTATGGGCCCATCATATGACATTATGAAACCCAAGGGCAATAAATTACACCAATATAGAATATTATTACAGAATGAAGATTAGACCCTTAATAACAAATGTTGAAGGAGATTTCAATGTAAAACTAAATTCCATGTACATATTGATCAACAAGATCTTGTGCATCATTAATAGGCAACATGCCTCATGTTGTAACAAATCCTATAATGCAAAGGTAACTAAAAGGGGCCCTCTTTAAGTAATGATATGAATGGTGAAATTCCATATACAAAAACCGAGTCTTGGACCCATATTTGAAAAACTCTTTAAATTCTCCTAAGCCCTAACCTAATTTTATTGGATGGTTCTTTCAATGGTATTATATGAGATTTTATCATATATAGTAGCATTAGTTATAGATTGCGAAAACTTTCAACAAATAACAAGCATATCTAGCCTATGTAAGAAAGAGAGAAGAAGATGATTTTTTTGGAGACAATTTTGCTATTATTTTTTGGGTTAGTTAAAAAATTTAGACTTCTATAATATATTTATCCTTAGCTTTGAGATGCTACAAATTTTAGTCATCTATTGATGTGAGGCTTAAATAGGTTGGCAAGGCTTGTTTTACCATGACCTCATACGGAATGAGGTGAGCATGTGGTAGGGAGTTTATACAAAGAGGACAAAATTATAGCTAGATAGCTATCGATGCTCTCCAAAGCTGTAGCCTTCACACTAGTAAACTTGGTTGCAAGATAAATCGTTTGAACAACCACCACAAACTTGACTGACGCTATGATAGGGGGAATTTTTAAAATTTCAATGATAAAAAATTGGAGGGTAACACAAAATTTCAACATATATTTAACATATTGAAGCCTCTTGGAAAAGGAATACATTGTGATGCCATGATTTGGCTTCCCCATTTTCCACCAAACCGAAACAAGATCATGAAGTGACACATCTCAAAGCCACATAAGTTGAAATCTAAATGATTGCTTTTTACAATATCTAGAAAAGCATGCAAATAATTTGATTGGCCAATGATTAGATCCTCGCTAATCCAAAACCTTAGAGCTTGTCATCCAACTGTACCCAACCCAAAAGTTGGAAACCAAGAATTTGTCTAGCCTTTATGAAATAGCCACTTCCCCACTTCTATTATTCCAAGTAAACACCCCATTATAAGGCTTAATATCAACCAAGTTCAAGAAAGCAACATTGTCCCCAAGTAGATAGCATTGAAGTCACCCGCCAAAACCTAAGGAAGATAAGGAGCAAGAGAGAAAACATACCAAACATGAGACCATAGCATGGATTTACCAAGAAGATTAGTTGGAGCATAGATGTTAGAAAGAAGAATGATCTCACCAGCTTCAAGACTAGAAGCTGCCAGAGAAGTAGACTACCTGCTAGAGAGCCACCAAATTGGAACAAATCTATGTGGATCTCACAAACAAGCGACCCCACCGAAACTGCCTTGCACCCCAATACAATGAAAAACAATACTTTCCACAAATAGCTTAGTCTCCTAAAGAAAAACCAAGTTTGTAGAATGAACCTTGAATCAACTCGCGAATAGCCTTTTGTCTAAGCATGCTATTTATACCCCTTACATTCCATGATAGCACAATAATCTTTGTAGATGGGAGAAGTGAGAGCCAATAATTCTCACCGATCTAGATTCCACTAACGTCCCACCAATTAACTTAACCTTTTCTTGATCCTTCTTTTATCCAAACTTAGGGGGTTTCTCTGGAGTCCCCCTTTTAGGGGGATTTTGCAGTAGACCTATGATTGGAGGAGAAGATTTAATTTTTCCAGTGTCCATAACATCCTTGTCTCCAATGAGTCCAGAACTGGGCAAGTCTGCTCCGTCCTTCACCTTTGACATCATATTTCCCCCCACTAGCCCAAGAGTAGAGGGAATAAGAGCTGTGTCCATTTGAGCATCCCAAACTCCCAATTGGGAAGATATAGGGTTAACATATCCCTGATTGCCTAGATGAGCCTCATCTAAGGAATCATCAGTCCCCTGCATGCCAAGAGGAACACCTTCTTCTTGAGATAAATCATCTAGAGCTTCAAACCTGTTAAAAGTTCCTTGTCTCGTCTATCTTTGAGGGTTCTTTTTTGAACTCTACTTTTTTTACAAGACCTTATCAATCAACACCTCTTGCACTGGAGCCTTTAATTTCTATCCTTTGGTGTAGATTAAGAAGGGACATTACCCAAACTAGTCACTTGTGTGACCCTAGGACACTTACTCTGCAAGTAGCTATATTAATGGCATAACTAACATCAGAAATGCAGTAATCCAACTGCTGAGTCTACAAGGAAGATCAAATACAAATTTCCACTTGTGATCCTAAATGTTATTCCAATTCTAAATATGCACAATAACTAAAATGCAATGAGGAAAAACACAAAGGGACACCTCAAGATTAGCCTATGGAATAATAAAGCAAAGGAATAAAACTAAAATGAAGATTGTTAGATGATTATACCTTCTTTGCTGCTGAAACTCCTTGGTTGGCCCTTGCCTTGGTAGTTATGCTTTTTTGTGAACTTAGTTGACCAAGGGTATGCTTCTTGGAAGTATTCCTTTAGAGGAGGATCTGGTTGGGGTTCTTCACGATATACCCACTGATTGATATCTTCTTCTGGTGCATCTATCTTTATACTAGGAGACCTAAAAGTGGTAGTCGGGATGTTCTTTGCACTGAAGGTGACAGTTTTGTCTTCCTTTGGAGTAGCATGTGAAGGTTTCCCATACATGTGAGGTGATGATGGCATGGTTGCTACATTTAGAGTAGTATGCATTTCATATTCACCACACCCCTTGTCGATGATCTGGACTTTTGTGACCGTAGGATTGGTATTGAAAGATGGGGTGGTTGTAGTGGTGGATGATGGATTGACGGGTGATGACTAAGATGCCCCCATTTTGACGCCAGGACAATAATGTAAATGGGGAAATGATGCTTCTAAAGTGCAACAATATTCAAATAGTTGTGGATCAACATAAATGGTGTTTTCTTGTCTGTTAATTGGGAATTTTAGGCATTGATGGTATGTGGAAGGGACAACTTGTATAGTGTGGAGCCATGGGCGGCCAAGGAGGAGATTATATAGTAAGTCCAGATCCAGGACATGGCAGGTAGTGTATTGAACGATGGGTCTAACCTGGATAGGAAGATTGATAATTCCTTCAGAATTTCTCTCTGCATTATCATAAGCCTTGATCATGATGATTTGATTACTTAAATCCGCTTGAGTATACCCCACTTGTTTTATGAATTTTAGAGTACATAGATTGAGGGCAGAGCCATTATCTACCAAGACCCTTTTTATTTTATGACAGGCAACTAGGACTTCGATGTGCAAGGGACGGTTGTGATTGGCATCAATATTTGGCATGTCATTCTGACTAAAGTGTAGCTGATAAGATAAAGCCAAGTGTCCTACTAAGGCTTGAAAATGTGTAGGATCGATCTCATTCGGTACATGAGTTTCTTGTAAAGCTCTGTTGAATATTTCCTGGTGTACGAGAGAAGACTTAAGCAGATCTAAGATTGAGATTCGAGCAGGGGTCTTCCCTAAGTGATCAAGAATGCTATACTGAGAGTTTACAGGATTTGACTTGGCGGATGTGGAGGCTGTAGGGACCGTAATGCGGGATCGTTGGGTGGCAACAACACATTGGGGATCTCTAGCTTTAACATGTATCATAGACACACAAGGTTCTACCTATTCAATGTAATGGAAAATACCATCATAATTGAGAGGTACATTTTTGTAACTTATATTATTTGTACTGTTTTCTTGGGGATTATTGTTGGAGGTGCTCGCGCCTTGGTTATGGTTGGGGAAGGAGTTTTGATATATCTACAATTGAGCATTGGATGATGAAGCTTGACTAGTGTCAACTTTGATTTCTCCTCAATAGATAAGATCTTGGACATAATTTTTGAGACCTTGAAATTTATTTAGAGTGTGTCCTTTTATCTTATGAAATTCACAATACTCATTTTCCCTAAACCAAGCTGGTTTGGGTTTGGATTCATCAAGTGGTTTGGTGACAGGATATGTAATTGGATAGTTGACCTGTAACAATTTATTGAAGATGACACTCAAGGGTTCTCCTAATTGAGTATATTGACGTTTACCATTCCCTTGACTGTTTTGGTTCAACTGCTGAGGAGGGCAAGATGCCCCCTGTGGCACAGATATGGCATTTGGTACAAATGGTTGTTGTATCTGGGATGTGCTAGCCACCTGAGCATGTTTAGTGTCAGTGACACCATCATTTACTGCATTTTTTTTCTTGTTCCAAAAGCGTGACTTATCGCCGGAGGACCTTTCTTTGTCATGGTTATGTATCTTGATGTGGCCTTTGACAATAAGGGAATGTTCAAGAATGGGTCCTTTTTCCGCTATTTCAGTGAAAGTGTTAACACAGTGTAACTTGAAATTGTGAGCCATGTGGGGGTGTGATTTTTCCACAAAGAGAGTGACCATGTCTTTCTCTTTGAGAGGGGTTTTCATTTGGCTTGCTAGTGCTCGCCACCTTTGAAGGTAGCTAGCAAAGGTTTCACCTTCACATTGCTTCTCCTTAAGAAGGTCCAAGGTATCAGTATCTTTTTCAAAATTGAAGGAGAAGTAACTTTTTGACACTAGGAGTAAAACTCTTGTGAGTGAGCCTTTGGATCTTTATTTCCCTTGTATCTGTCAAACGTTGGTATCTCAAAGTGCTTTGGGAAGGGAATTAGTGAGATGGACGGATCGAACGGATAGGGAAATATATCTTCAAATTTAAAGGATTGTTTACCAGTCCTTGCTTGGAGATCTTTCAAAGTGGCTTTTATTTCCAATTGATCCGCATTGACTGGGTGTGCAATCAAGGTTGGTGGGTTGGATGGGTAGGGATGATATGATGACTGTGGATTTTGTTGAGATAATGTTTGAAGATGGACATAAGGATTTTGATAATGAGAGGATGGTGTTCCCTGTTGATGTGTCGAGGGTGTTTGTTGGTATGGAGGTTGTTGTTGTGCGGTATAACACAGATTTGTTTGATAAGAATGTGCGACCGAATGCTGAGGAGCTTGAATGTGATATTGCGGATTGGTTTGTTGGTATTGAGGATACTGTTGTGATTGTTGGGAGGCCACATAGAGCCGTTGTTGCTGGAATTGTTGTTGGTTATGATAATAATAATGCTGAGCAGTTGTTGCGGGCCAAGATGGGATGTTGTGTTGTGGCTGAGCTTGTGGGCATAAAATGGATGTGAGAAACGAGGATATGGTCTGGGTGAGTGGCCGTGATGGATTGCCTTGCGATTGATATGGTGGTTATTGTGAAGAAACTAAAGCATTATGCAGGGGTTGTTGTTGATGAGGTGGTTGAGATAATGTAGAGGCGCTTTGTAAAGGAGGTTGTTGGGTACCAACCAAAACACTTGGTTGGGATGTACCTTGTGGAGGTAATTGAGGTGGTAGGTTAGATTGATGAGGCTGTTGAGTTGTATACAGAAGTGGTGGTAGATTTGTGGCCCCAGGAGGTGGAAGTGATGCGGTAAAAGGGTTTCCCCCAGTGTTGACGGGAGGTTGAATTGAAAGGGGTAGTGCTGTTAGCATTAATGGTGCAAGTTGCAGAACATTTTGCGGCATACCGTAGGTGAAAGGATTATTGAAATCAGACACTTGTGGAGCCCCCATAATTGAGATTGGAGCGTGTGGGGGGTGGTTAGCATGATAAAGAGCAACATTGCCAAATTCAGGTTGATGCTAACCCTCTACTGGAGGAACATTGGGGATGTATGAACCATCTAGTGTATTTTGTGAACCTTGGGGTATGTTAGACGTGGAGCTCCTATATTTGGATAAGTCAACACCTGATGGAGGTTTAACACCCTTTTCAATTAGGTGGGCAAAGATCTCTTCCCCATATTTTTCGAATAGATGGTCAATCATTTGCACGTTGGTGGGATTACTGAAATGTTCGTCAAGCATGAGTTCGAGTTGATTAGCCATACTCTCTTCACCATGTGGTGAGTTGTTCTAATTTTCAGTGTTGGAGTGTGATGAGGTGCCATTATGAGGGTCTTGGGAGATGTTGATAGGATCTTGAGCAACATTTGCACCATTGGTAGGATTTGTGTTGTTATTAAGATCTTGAGACATGTTTGCTTGGGAATTTTGACCTTTTTGTTGTGCCATTTGTTTCTTGACTTGTGACCTAGTTTGAAAGGGCATGCAAATGTGCTACGGGTAGATTATAAAGATGTTCTTGATGAATGGTTCGATTTTGATTGGATGAGATGGGATTTTGATTGGATGAGATTCCATTTTGATTGGATAGATTGGATTGGATTGCATTTTTTGATTGGATCGGATTTTGATTGGATAGGTTGGATTGGATTGGATTTTGATTGGATAGATCGGATTGGATTGTTAAGATTGATAGGATTGTGTTGATTGAATGGATGTGATTGGATTGATTAGGTAATTGGATAAGTGTGACTGATTTGATCGAATGATTGGGTTTGATAGATTTGAATGATTGGATAAGTATGATTAGATGATGAAAGATGTGAGGGACCCTTAATTTAGTCAAATAAAATTACCCTTAGTGACCTAGAGCCCCGATTGATCAAGTCGATGATCATGGCACCGAACCCACCTCAAGATAGAAATGGATTGATTTGGGCCGAGGATGCTAACTTACAACACCGAATTTACCTCAAGATGGAAGTAAATCGATTTGGGTCGAATTTAATGACTAATATGAAGGATAACAATCAAATTCAAGTGCTAAGGTCAATTTGGGGTAACCACTTTTTAACACAAGGTTAAGGTGATTTGATGATGAGTGGTGTCTATGAGGTATGGGTTAGGTGATGCAAATGGTAAAAAAATTGGTGAATCAAGTTCACTAGGTGATGATATGGGCTTTCTAAATGGATTACCGAAAAATTCAAAACAAGTGGACAGATTGAGAGAACCAATGTATGGATGTTTGGGATAATAAATGGAGATTTAGGATGGTTAAACATGAGTTTTGGGGGGTAAAAAAAGATTTGGAATGATAAAATGGAGGTTTAGAATGATTAAACGAAGGTTTTTGGAGGTTTGGAATGACAAAACAGAGGCTTGGGATGATTAGATAAAGTTTCAGAATATTTAAATGATGGTTTAGAGGCTAAACGGGGCCAAACGGGGCGATTTCGACTGTTCAAGAGGGAAAATTTGCCCCTTTGCAGCAAACAGGAGGGCGTAGTCGCGCTTCTGTAGTGAATCAGAGGGTGTAGTCACCCTTCTGCAGTAAATTAGAGGGCGTAGTTTCCCTTCTGTAGTGAATAGGGACTTGGTTTGATGAAAATGGCTATGGAAAGGACTTTAAAATGACAATAATAAGGCCAATTTGTCAAAAAGTTTACTGGTTTCTCACATGAAAACACTTTCAAGCAAACACAGTCCTATGATTAGTGTTAAGGGTATGGCCAATGAGGCCTTAATCTAGGATGAACAAGGTGTCTAGGGAGTCCTCGATATACTCTCGGTATGTGAGGCACAACTGTGAACACCAGCCCGTCATAAGCATGAGTCGGGAACCCCAACGAGATATTGAAGGGCTTAGACACCCTCTTCACGTCTATCTAGGTATCACTCTAGCTTCGACGCTCCGCCAATTACGACACGACTGGATTGAGGTACAACTTTCGCTCTCCCCCCTTTGTATACCCAGCCGATACGCATGGTTGGGATCGTCCCTTGGGGTGATGAAATCCTCAAGCAGGTCCCACTAGAAAGAAGACACTAATTGTTTCCAATTACTCCCTAGGCTCACATGAAGTGCAAGGGGAAAGTGAAAACAAACTAATGCCCCTTTTGGGGTAACACCAAAAAAGATAGACACAACAAGCAATGAATATTACTTCCCCTAATTAACCTAGATTCTTAGATTAACGAAAACAACAAGGATAACTTTTAAAATCTAAGCAAATGGATAATCCTGCAATCAAATGTTAGTTGTCTTATCTTGCGTTCTTTGTCAATTACACAAGAATATGCTGTCAAAAATGTTAGTAAAAACACAAATATCCTTGCAAAAAACAATGTTAAGAAGTTAGGATATGAAAACAACAAAAAATAGGAGAAAAATGAAGCTAAAATGACCATTTAACCTTTCAAAATGTGCTATTTTGGGGCGTAATTGCCCCTCTGCAGTAATCAGGAGGGCGTAATCGCCTTTCTGCAGTAAAACAGAGGGCGTAGTCGCCTTTCTACAGTAAAACAGAGGGCGTAGTTGCCTTTCTATAGTAAAACAGAGGGTGTAGTCGCCCTTCTATAGTAAAACATTAGTAAACCAAAATCCAAACAAGGGCGTAGTCGCCCCTCTACAGAAAATGTTAGTAAGCCAAAAATCCAAACAAGGACATAGTCCCCCCTTTGCAAAAAATGTTAGTAAGCCAAAAATCCAAACAAGGGCGTAGTCGCCCCTCTGCAGAAAACGTTAGTAAGCCGACAATCCAAATAAGGGCGTAGTCGCCCATCTGCAGAAAATGTTAGTAAGCCAACAATTCAAACAAGGGCGTAGTCACCCCTTTGCAGTGAAATACAGGGCGTAATCGCTCTTCTACAGTAAAATAGGTGTAGTCGCCCTTTTGCAGTAAAACAGAGGGCACAATCACCCTTCTGCAATAAAATAGAGGGCATAGTCACCCTTTTGCAGTCACTAGGAGGGCGTAGTTTCCCCTCTATAGTAAAACAGAGGGCGTAGTCGCCCTTTTGTAGTAACCAAAGGGCATAGTCGCCCCTCTGCGACATGTTCCTACAATAATCTCAATAACAACAAATGTTAAACACAGGAACCCGCTTGTGGGTCCCACCGGGCGTGCCAGAAATGTGATCCTAAATGTTCGTCCAATTCTAAATATGCATGATAACTAAAATGCAATGAGGAAAAACACAAAGGGACACCTCAAGATTAGCCTAAGGAATAATAAAGCAAAAGAATAAAACTAAAATGAAGATTGTTAGATGATTATACCTTCTTTGCTGCTAAAACTCCTTGGTTGGCCCTTGATTTTGATTGCTTTGTGTGCTCCTTGGAATGGCTCTTGACGTGGCTAAATGCAAGATTTAACTATATAGTTAGATGCAAATGCAAATAGATAAAATGGATGGCTAGATGAGTGCACAAAATGACAACATTTAGTTGTAAAAATGATTAAGTATTGTAAATGCCTTAGAGGAGGGGGTATTTATAGAAGAATTTGAATTCTCTAGAAAATTCAATGGTTGATATTGAGCCACCAAGGTCAAGATGTAGGGCTATGGTGAGTTGAGGACTCACAAGCCCTCACATTTTGACATGTGGAATGTGAAGTGGCTAAAGGTGAGATGATGTGTAGGTGATGTGGAAGGAGAGTACATGATGTGGAGGAAGGACAAGTACTTTCCAAATACCTTGGGTAGTGAGAAGATTTCTTCAAAAAAGAACTTGTCCCCAAGTGAGAATGAAAGTGACATTTGAGAAATTTTGGAATTCTTCAAAAATCTCCATGGGAAATGAGAAAATAGTTGGAGAAATAAATGTGAATTAAAAATTCATATTTTTAGGAGAATCTAATGGATAAGAGAGGGTCTCCAAAAAGGTGGGAATTGGTCACATGTGGATGAGGTGACAAGTCAAATGTTCTAGAAGCCTTGGAAGGATAAAATGTGAATTAAAAATTCGCATGAGGAGAGAGACCTAAGATGAATAAAAGTGAATTAAAAATTCACATGGGAAAGAGGGTCATTTCCAAGAAAGGAAAATGAAAAGGTTGACTAAAAAGTGCTAAAAGTGGCTAATGACTTTGATTAAGGTTGTGAAAATACTTGATTAAGATAATTAATGAGAGATTAGAAGCAAGTGGCAAATGTAGGAGGATGTGACATTAATCCTTGATTAAGAGGATGCACATCTTAATCATGAATTAATTAAATTAATCCAAATTAGAGAGGGATTATGGAGGATGTGACAAGGAGAGAAAAAAATAATTTTAAATTGATTTTAATTCAAAAAGTTTAAAATGACTAAATTAAATAAATTGGTGTATTTATTTAATTTAGAGAGGAAAAAAGGTACAAGATAAAGTGTTTAATTGTTAAATTAAATACTTTAAGAACCTTAGGTGGGAAGTGTAATATTAATGAAATAAATTAATATTGATAGAATGGATGAATAAAGAGGTAAATTTGATTGTATGAGAGCGGTCAAATTTGGATGTCTACACCACTGATCTGACAACGGGTGATTTGAATCTATTTCCACATACAAGAGCAAAGGAAGTTACCTTTTTGTTCAGTATTTGTTGAGGACCAACCATCTTCCCAAGCGTGAGAGCAACCATCTGCAATATATCACTTCTCTAAAAATCCAAAGGCAAACGAGGGAAACACCCAAACCAGGACCCTAGAGGGGATATCCTCTCCAAAATTAAATCTCACATACCATGGTTTAATAAAAAGGCCCACTTGATTGTAGAAATAAGGACCACCTTTGAAAGCCCTATTCCTATCTGAAAAACATGAACAATCCACCATAAAAAAATATTGGTTGCCAATATTATATCAAAATCACCCTCAGGTTTCCACGTCTTAAGAACCTAAGATTCTAGAAATGGGAGCAAAACCCGCATCCCAATGAAATTACAAACCAACACATGGTTGCTCAGGTAACCCACATCCTTAGCAACTAAGTCTGGTTGGATCACCAAAACTAGGCAATCTTGAGATCTCTCCAAACACCCATTCACCTTTTGCAATATGAAAGCACCATTCCTCGATGATCCCTCTCCAAGGTTATCCATATTCAAAAATTTTGGACCTCCTTCAAGATGAGAAGAGGCAAGATCATGCTTTCCCACAAATGCATGCAGTGCCATGCAAGAAAGGAGCCGATCCCCCCACCAGTGTAGCCAAAAACAAAAGGGAGACAACGAAATAAACCAAGCAAGAAAACAAAAAAAAGGAGAAAAAACCACAATCTTTGCACAAAATAAACTCCCCTCAAAAGCAAAAAACAAACCCCCACACTTTGAAAATCCCCTTAGCCACTAATTCACACCTCCCAACACTCATGTAAAGGAGAGAAACACTCATGCAAGCCACGACATGCTACATGCTACACACTTCCATGTGTGCACAAAGAGACTTCAATGCCATCCTCGTTTCCCAACAAAGCATCATGTTTAATAGAATGTAAGAATCATAATAAAGCAACTAAATCCAACAGGTTCTCAACCATCAAAACGACATCCCCATTAAGCACTTAGAAATGTCGATATCCACCATTATGAGCAAAGGTAGTGTGATTAACGTTGGATGTGGTTGAGTCCACTTTAAAAATATGACCAATAGTGTTGCCAATATCCTCAAAAATTAATCTTTTCAAAACTAAAGGAGATTAATAGAAGGGAATTTCATTTTTAAAGAGAGGGAATGCTCCCCCAAAAGCAAAAATGACTATTCAACACCAACTCCATGTCCTTTGGAGTTTTAAAGCCTACAATAAAGAAAACCTTAACATAAGGAAAAAGTTTGATTGCTCCTTTGAAAGGCCTCCAAGACTCCAAAATCCACTTATGCAGGTTTGAAAGAGAAAGCCAGAAACAATTAAACATAATACGATTCATTGTCCAACACATCTTGCCCATAGACCAGTAAGGAAAGGATTGTAAGGCAGAGGCCAAACTTTCCCACATTGAGGAAGGTGACTAGAATTAGTTAGAACACCTACATGAGCCATAGGTACGAAGGAAAAACTCCCATTCCTTCCCCCCTGACCCCCCCGTGCGAAAAGTAGCAAGAAGATGTAGCATTGAACCTTCCACTAATGTGGCCTCTAAGTACAAAAGAACTCCTGGCCCCAATAATCAAAGAATTTCTAGGACTAGAAATTCCAATAGAATGCAACACACCCCTATTATTTCCACATAGGAGAGGTCAACATACAAGTACATGGGCTCCCAGGAGGGGCAACAACTATAGGGTTTTTATAACGGGAGAGAGTTTTAGTTTTAGGATTAGAAATGTAAGCAATCAGAAAATGCAACCCATGAAACAAAGAACACAACAGTTTACCCTAGGAAAACCCTCCTACTCAAGAGAGAAAAACCCAACAAATAATCTCTCATATATAATATAAAAATGCAGAATATTGCTTTACAACCAAACCCTTCTCAAGGGCGAATTGATACAATGAATTAATAGCACCTATCCTTTGATGCAAAGATAAATATGTTTCTTCTTGAAGTTGATCTATTGCTACAAGATGGTTTGCTGCTCCTTGAAAGAATGTGAAAATAAGAATGACTTGATGTCTTGAATGGATGAACTTCATCTTGTATATATACAAAGCAATGTGACTTTTCATCTAGGTCATCTCCCTTAGATGAAAATAATATAAAATATAATTTGCAATAAGAAGGCCGACCAACCTTGAATTAAGGAGAAAATATCTCCTGAAGCTACCAAACACTAACACTCCCTCCTAGCTAGGGAGATATTTTCCAGATATCTACATCATGGAGTCTCTCAACATGACGCCCACAATGGCTACACCCATTTGTGGAAATCTCAAAGGTTCATCACGGAGTCTCTCAACGTGATGTCGTCATGGAGTCTCTCAACATGACGTCCACCATGGCTACTCCCATGTGTGGAAAGAAACACACGTACAAAGTACCATCACAGAGTCTTTCAACGTGATGTCATGGAGTCTCTCAACATGACGTCGACCATGGCTACTCCCATGTGTGGAAAAAAACAAGTACAAATGGTTCATCACAGAGTCTCTCAATGTGATGTTGTCATGGAGTCTCTCAATATGACGTCTCATTGCAGTCTTAGAGATGAACAAGGGCTCGCACCTCATATTTCTCCATCTCAGAGAAATATACACTACAAGGGCTTTCACCTCATACTTCTCCGTCATAGAGAAATATACAGTAACAATGGCTTTCACCTCATACCTCTCCATCACAAAGAAATATTCACTAACAAGGGCTTTCACCTCATACTTCTCCGTCATAGACAAATATACACTAACAAGGGATTTCACCTCATACTTCTTCGTCATAGAGAAATATACATTAACAAATCTTCATGATGATGTGACTCCCTCTAAAGCTCCAAGTTCTAGCTCCAAGTTCTTGCATCAACCTCTTGACCTTATCGTCCAAGGTTGCCTTTGTTGGTTTGTCAAACTCCCTTTGAAAGTTAATTCCTCCTCTTTGAAGAAATTGATCGCAATGACAACCTAAATATGTTCTTCCTCTTCGAGAGATGTCTCCAGTTATGTGCCACCAACTCAGTCCCATGGCAGCAAGCTGTGTCTCCATTCTTCAGCCTGTGTGACTTCCTCACAGGATGCATCAAGCTCTTCCTCCCTGGAATGAAATCCCTCATATCCTTATTCTCCTCGGTCCATCCTAAAAGCATTTTAGAGAGTTTAATAATAGTTCATAGAACTAAACTATCCCGAAGAGAAATACCAATGCTAGAATCATACATGATCCACTATTCCAATGTTATTGCATGAATTAATACCTACATAAATTTTTTTTCATGAACATTATTAAAACATGAAATACTTATCTGTTTATTGTTGGTACTCCATTGAGCTAGATCTGTAGCTGTGTCTCATCTTTGCCACCTTCAGTGTTGCAATCCTTGATTTCACACCCATCATAGGAACCACAACTC
This sequence comes from Sequoia sempervirens, assembly GCA_007258455.2. Classification (NCBI taxonomy): domain Eukaryota; kingdom Viridiplantae; phylum Streptophyta; class Pinopsida; order Cupressales; family Cupressaceae; genus Sequoia; species Sequoia sempervirens. Next base: position 214,248,378 of record VDFB02000008.1, on the reverse strand, counting down.
GAAATTTGAAGTGACCCACATAACATCTCCAAACATAGGTGGAAAATATCTCCAAACACAAATAATAACCACAACACTAATACTTCCCAAATCTCAGATTTGAATAAATAACACATCAAATTAAATGATGAAATCTTCAGATATCAATTCAGAAACATAATCAATTTCCAAAAAGAGTTCCTAGTTGACTCAGATCATATGGTGAAATCACATTAATCAAATACCAAATAGTCTTGGCAGAATACAGGCTCGAACACCAGTGCATACAACAAATCGAAATGATGACCCGATTATCAACAAAGTGATTGCCCAATACATGAGAGCTCCTTAAATGACCTTCAACGCATATACAGGGTCCTAACATCATATTAAAGTTCTAGGTGCGCAACGTATCCAGAGTCACTCCGTGAATGCCACAATCCTGACAAGAGAAGACACAATTGCAGGGAGTAGTTGAGTGTCCATGCTAAGAGTAAGGATCCACACGATGAGGACCAATATTGATCTCCGGCCATCTTGCTTGTTTTCTTTCACCACTTATAATTATTCTTCTTCTTCGACTAAAAAATGTGGTATGCAAGCAGAAGAACTGTCGACGAACTCTAGAGGAATACTGACGCGTGATTTTAACAAATTGTCTCAGCCATCAAAAGCAGGTGCTGTTGACCTCCGAGACCTACATGTTCTCTTGATTTTTCATGCCAACTGCATTGTGTTCCGCGAGGTAACATATTTTATGGAGTATTCCAATAGCCTCTCACAAACAGTGGTTCCATGGTTCAAACCTGAGACCTTTAAAGCCATTGATATAGTCTCTTAATTCATGCAATTTCACACGAGTTGAGTGTCTGAATATTATCTAATCAATGTACAACCAATTTGAAGACCAATGACTCCTAATGGCGTCTCAATTTGCTTTGCAGAAATTAAATTCTCTTTTCAAACTGAATCCATAGCTTTGCCTAGACTAATACTCCTTCAGACTGCTTAACAATTTTGATTAGGTATTTTCTTAGACCCGCTCTGATACCATGTTAGTTTTAGGATCAGAAATGTAAGCAATCAAGAAAATGTAACCCATGAAACAAAGAACACAATAGTTTACCCTGGGAAAACCCTCCTACTCGAGGGAGAAAAACCCAACAAATAATCTCTCATATATATAATATAAAAGTGCAAAATATTGCTTTACAACCAGACCCTTCTCAAGGACAAATTGATAGAATGAATTAATAGCACCTATCCTTTGATGTAAAGATAAATATGTTTTTTCTTGAAGTTGATCTGTTGCTACAAGATGGTCTACTGCTCCTTCTTGAAAGAATGTGAAAATAAGAATGACTTGATGTCTTGAATGGATGAACTTCATCTTGTATATATACAAAGCAAGGTGACTTTTCATCTAGGTCGGCTCCCTTAGATGAAAATAATATAAAATATAATTTGCAATAAGAAGGCCGACCAACCTTGAATTAAAGAGAAAATATCTCCTGAAGCTACCAAACGCTAACACAGAGTGCTATTCAAAATACCAAAGAGAAATGTGTTCCTATAATTTAAAAATTAGATATAAATAACTTTTTTTTTGGCCAATAAAACTCTTTGATTTTCATCAATTGAATTGTGCTCCAATTTTTGTGATGTTTTAATAGTTAAACTAATTAACTTTGACTAAAAATAGGAGAATAGGCAATTTCCATGCCTTGTCATTGTACAAAATACTTTTAGCGCTTATTGGCACCATCACTTCAATTAAGGACATATTTGGTATGTGATGAGTTCTATAGGCCTTTTGATGCCATAAAATAATGGCGACACTTTTTTTCTACTTTCCTTCATTGCAATTGATAGATTTGGCTTCATTACGAATAATCTATTCATACTCTCAAAATATGTTGTATAATTAATTGCATAGAGAATGCAAGAATTTTTTGGTTTATTATAATGGGAATAGTTTCTTACATGCTTGATTCATAGGAAATAAGGGAATAGTTTCAAATGATCCAAGTTAGGCCTTTGTTCATAGAATCAAAGTGTTTAGAAAATGTAATCCTCTAGTGTTGCATGGAGGTGGTGCACTTAACAAGTAGCAAGGAACCATCAATGTGGACAATTGGAAGATTTAGGATTTTTATTGTGGATAAAACATAAAAGTTGAAACAATTACAATCAAACACTAAGCTTGGAAGCGCTTTTCATGCAACAAGGTTTATAAAACTTTTTTTTATTGGATAAAGAAGAAAAAATAAATTACATCAGCGATAGAACATGGCCAAAAAGGCCACCATTAGGTCAAACACAAGTAGCAAGACAAGCTGCTACAGCAGCAACAAAAACAACAAGGTTTATAAAACTTTCAAAATTTACATTTTGCAAATTTGTCTACTAAACAATAGTAAAATTTAAATTTGGATTTTTATTTTTTATGTATTTTTTTGTAATGTTTATTCAAGTCTACATGGTCATTGGCTTTATTTGCTACCTAATTATGATTTTTTTAATCTCATACAGTTTGATTATTAGGTTGAAGAGGCTTTAGCAAGACTAATATGAGATTTTTTTTCTTCTTATTACTAAAATTTGTATTTCTTTCTAATTATATATGTTATTATTCAATTTTTGATCCATTATTTAAAATATGACAACTTGATCTACATTTGAAAATTTTCTTAACGTTATTGTTCTAAGTTTTGTTTATGGTGTTATTGTAATTTTCACTCACATGAGCATTTAATCTACATTTTTTCCTTATTACTAAATTTTGTATTTCTCTCTAATTCTACATGCTATTATACAATTTTTGATTAATTGTTTAAAATATGATAACTTAATCTACATTTGAAAATTTGTTTACAATGTTATTTTTCTAAGTTTTATTTATGGTGTTATTGTAATTTTCACTCACATGAGCACATGAGGCATAACAAAATACTTGATTTAGGACAAAGAGCAACTATCTAATATTCTTATTTATGTGCTTCATTTATGATAGCCATCAATATGTAATTGTATGGCAATTGCTATAGGAGCTTACATTCTCACACTATTTGTAGTGAGCAAAATTCTTGATGCTAACACATTCCTACCTAGTTTATATTTGATTAATAAATATGATTTTACATTTTCCATATACCATTTTGTGCATATGTTGCGATCATTACAATGCATGTAGTTACATTTCCTTCAGTCATTTTATGAAATAGTTCATATATATTGGATGTGCTTTTATATTTTGTAAACATGTCCACCAATATGGTTGTAACCACAACTAAGAAAATCTAGTTCCAATTATGTTGTGATACTTCTCCACACCCTTTTCCAAAGCCCCAATTCTCCCAAAGACTAGGAACATGCTATTAAAGGTTGTGTAGATTGAAAATTTGAATGCATTTAGATATGCAATGCCATTGCCCTTTAAATGCCTTGTAATATCCCCTTATTAATTCCTTTGTATTTTTTTGGATTTTTTAATGTTTTTTGATATTTAAAAAAAATAAAATTGGAACAACTAAAACTTGTAATGTAAATGTGGATTTGTTGGTAAGTGGATTGGCACTTGAAATAACACCTGACTCGCCCAATGGAAAGTGACAATAATACTGGGTGATCCCACAACAGTGGTTTACACTTTTTGGCCAAACTTGACATTGAACTAATTTTTTTTAACTAAATCTTCACTTTCGGGCACCTATTGCTACTAAACCATGAGGAATTTGAAGATGATGCAAACTAGTGATTTGCGACATTTTGTTTGTAGATTCTAAATATATATATATATATATATATATATATATATATATATATATATATATATATATATATATATAATTTTTTGGAATCAAATTGCATTTCTTTTTCCATCTCCTTCAAAAACTAGTTTTTAACAATAAACACAATTGTTAAAGAATGATGTGTACTTGCTAACACAACTTTTTTCTATGAAGGATAAAATTCTATTTTTTTGAATTTAGATTTGTAACTACGATATCTAGTGCATGCAATTGGTTTCATAGTGTTTTATTGAATGTTTATTTCTTAATTAAGTTTTGAAGTCAAACTAGTTACAATTTAGACATAGGTTTAATTGCTAACACAACTTTTTTTGTATTTATCGAAATTCAATTATTATTATTTGTTGGATCAAGGACATCAATATCAAGTGCATAGATATTTTTTAGAATTTTTTTTTATAATCTACTATTTTTCCACGTGCAGAACAAAGAGCTTGATTTTCAGTGAAAAACCTATATTCACAAAAAATAAAAAATAAATATAATAATCAAATTAAATATATTTAAAATTATACTTTTTAGGAAGCTTATAATAAAGACTACATACTTACAAAAAATAAATTTTAAATGAATTCATTTGATCCCCCAAAACGTAAATCAAAAGTTAATTTTTATCAACATTTTGATAGGTGTAAAGGAGATCCATTATAGGTATGGTTTAAAACTAGCGGGGTTCTGTCCAAGGGGGTTTGATCTAAGGTGGTTTGATCAAAACCTCTTCAATTGGAATCATTTAAATGAAACTTTTCAAGGCTCAAATCATTATATTTTCTAAAAATATGTGATTTTAGTAGAAATCGGGATGTCCCAAAAAGTGTAAATCACTATTCTAGGATCACCCCACTCCAATAGTTGGAGAGATTGTGTGTGAAATGACAATCGTCCTCTATGTTTGAGAGAGGAAACTCCCTCATATGATAGGGATTTTTAGGATCTTATTATACTTTTAACTTGAAAGTACATAAAAGAATGAAAAGACAAAGTGGTTGAGATTGATAAAGAAACCCTCAATAACAAAGATACCAATATCATTGGAGTGTAATGGCGTAAATTTGCACCTTAGGAAAATTTCCCATTTATTTATCCTCACTTTAGAAATTATAATTCCAATGATGTAAAACCCGTTGCCATCATGCTCTTCCTTCCACGTAGCCTTGTCTTTTTGCGTCAATGGAGGAATTTCTATTGAGGATGTGCACGTGCCGCATGGACGTCCACATGTTGTAGTACCGTCCTGACAAGATTCTTGCCCTTGGAATCTGTAGGATCATTACATTTTTGGTTGGCTATGAATGTGACATCTTCTTTCGACCCTTGACTGATGAAAAATGACTCTTACCTCCATTTTATCCATTTGAACATTCATTCTTTCACTCTCTCTAGTTCTCTTGATCTCTCATGCTAATTTTCATTCTCTAGCTCTCTTCTTGATTTTTCTCTCCTTCCTACTGCTGCAAGCTCTCTACTTGGCTTCTACAATGTGCTTTTGCTACAATACCACTGCTGTGCAGATCTATGAAGCTCCATTCTCTTAGCATGGTGTCATCCCTCATCATCTTCCTCTCTTGGCCTTGAGTGCTAGTAAAAGGGAAGGTGATATTTCTCCTTTTATTTACTTGCATCATTGTGTCTTATAGAGTAGCATTCAAGTTGTCTTTGCACTCTATTTGATGGTTTTTTTTCTTTCTCCTCTTTATCGCTTTCTCTATATTGTTGCATATCTGGTTGTTTGTGGAGGTGGGAACACCAAAATAGGGGTCTGACTGAAGCAAACCTAAAAACACAACCCACCATTTTTTCCTGTTCTTCTATGTGTAGGTGTGGGTTCGTCTACTTGAAACCAGTTGGAAGACTCTACTACATGTGAAAGGTATCTTTTCCCACTCTTTCTTTGTCATTTTCCTACTAGAATAGCTTTCCAGTATTCTTCTTGCTGTACTTTTTGCCTCTTGCATTTTCTCTGTTAAATTGTAAAACCTCAATAGTTAGGTAGCAAGTAGGCCCTTTGTACTTTTTGACTTTTTATCAGACCTCTATCTACATAGGATGCCAACATGTCCCTGGGACGCTAGTGCGGTTTGTTGGAGTTTGATTCCCGTGCTCCCGTCCTCAAAAAGTAAGTTGTCTGGTTAGCAAGTCGAAACCTTTGTGGCTAGCTCAACCCAATTCTAGAAGCACCTGTCATTTAGGAAAAGGGAAACAAAGTTTTGTGTGCCCTTCCTTTTCAGCTTGTCTCTCTTCCTTCTTTATCTATTGTTCAATCACTAGTTTAGGGTAGTTCGTTCCTTGAGGATCTCCTATGACTTGGAGCCTTGGGGGTGACAAATTCCTCTACTCTACATTTTTGGCAAACCCGACGTGAAAATTTTGTTTTCATTTCTTAGTGTCAGATATCTTTCTCTTCTTTCCTGGGTGTGTTACAGACTTGTGTGTTGTGAAGCTTTATGAACTTTACAACCCAGTCAAAAACCTTTGGGCATGTTGTTAGGAGCTTACAACATATATAGATGGATTCTAAGAAGGTCACTACTAGTCCTACCTTTGGAGAATTAATTTTAGGAACAAATACAAGTTTATCCACCCCTTTTGGGGAAGATCCTCATGTTCCTACACCTCCTGCTTCTCCTTCTACTTCGTCTGTGGAGGAAGATGATGCCATTGAGATTCCCTTAAGGCAACTTCCTTCACTAGATAGGAGACTCAGAGAGTTTGAGAAGTATTTGGAGAAAGAGAGAACCTTGACTAGGGCAATTAAGGTTGTTAACAAATTGAGAACTATGTTGGATAAGGACCAGAGAGGTATAAAATTTCTTCGGGGTCTTGCAGACATAGTGGACACTCATGTGTCCTAGCCTACAACTCTAACTTGGGCGTTGCCCAAAACCTTGGCTCTGAAACTGCTGAGAGACAGATATAAGTCTTGATGCCTAGGGTATCGATATGTATGACCGAGACTGGCCCTTTTGTTGAAACCACCTCTGGTCCTAAACCAAACCCCACCTTTAAAGTAAACAAGGTACCCTTAGGTTTCAACTCTGCAAGCACTAATGCTCTCGACGGTAATCTTGGAGTCCATGCTGGTCTCAGTGGTGGGGTCTCTGTTGGAATGGGGGTTGGTGGCTCCGATGGCTCTGGTAGTTCTAGTGGATGCTCCATTGTCATGTTTCATCCTTTGACCTTGTTTTAAATGTAATATTGCAAAACATGGGTTAGATGCAAAACCAATTAGCGAAATTATCCAGTGCTACCTCCCAACCTATCTTTCAACCTTTCTTCCATCATAGTCCTCTATCCATTGCTATTCTAAACACTCCTATCCCTCAAGGGATACATATTCTAAAGTTTGAAAAGTATGGTGGTCGTGGAGATCCTTAGACACATGTTTCAACATTTAATGCCATGTGCATTTATTTCTTCCATCACGATACTCTAATGCCTAAGCTATTTTCAAGATCTCTTTAGGACACTGCCCTTGAGTGGTACTGTTCCTTATTAGATAACTCTGTCTTTCCATTTGATCATTGGTAAATCAGTTCCTCAGGTAGTTCCAAGCTAACATAGGACCGAAGATGACCTTTTAAGATCTTGTCTGATGCAAGTAAGGGGACCAAGAAAATGTGACTGATTTTATTGTTCACTATCAAGCGTTGTTCTCTCAAATCTCTTATCCATTACCAGATTTATATGTTTAAAAGGTTTTCATTGGCAACTTACATAAATCACAAGAAGAAAAGTTTTCCTTCATGAAATATCCTTCTTTTGCACACCTGTGTGCCACATTGTGTGAGTACCAACATATGGTGGCATAGTTCAGGGGTTAGTCCTCGTGTTCCCATTTTGATAACTAGTCCGTAGTCTTGGTTTCTGGAAAGAACAAATGCAAATGTTGTCTTTGCACCTAAAGATAAAATTTTAGGGCACAATAGACACTTCACAAAGCTATTTGAGTCTTATATTATTGTTTAGAAAAAGTTAAAAGATAAAGTTTTGAAATTTCCAAAACCTTGACCTCTGACTGAGTTGTATCCTAAGTGGTATGACACAACAATTTTGTCAATTCCACCAAGTGCACAGACATGACGCCAAGAAATGTGTGTGCCTGCATCACAAGATCCAGGACCACATTGACAATGGGACTATCCATCTCGATGGGAAGAAACAAAATTCTAATAAATCTGTGGCCAAGGCTAACAAGGAGTTACAAATTTACACTAATCCATTTCCCTCTCACTCAGTAAATTTGGTAACTCAATCTTCTGCATCTTCTGAATTAGTTCCATTAGAATAAGTGAACATGGTCTCGTTCATGCATATCCCTCCTCCTGAAAATGCATGTGTGATACTTGATATAGCATTCACCTCACATGATGTTCCTTTAAACAAGGATCCTTCCTCGCTATACATTCTTGCTTGGATTAATGGAAATGTCGTAATTGGCGTCTTAGTTGATATGACAAGTCAATTAAATGTTATAACAAAGAAAGATCTATTAATAAATAGTTACATAAGGAGAGATACAAAGAGTTGCAAACCACTCTCCATACCCACGATGGACTCTCTATTTCCCCTATGGGCTCTATTTCTTTGTCAATTTCTGTTGGACCCAAATCTGTTGATGTGCCATTTATCATGAACCCAGAGTTTGACCTATTCAAAATAAGGCTAGGCATTCCATGGCTAGCCTCTGTGAATGGTGTTTCCTCTGTGATCCACAAATGTTTAAAGTTCCCTCATGAAGGCACTAAGCACATAGTGCATGACACTAGATATAAACCACTAGTGTCATGCAGGGGTTTCTCATTGAATCACTTCTAGCTTTCCTCGATTGAACCTCTCCCTCCTAGGGGAGATTTTTTATATAAGGCTTATGTTAAATATAAGATTTGGGGCTCAACACTGAAGGTTACCTATTTGGTGTCTCCTTATGTTGTCTCAGTAAAAGCCTCTATCATAGCACAACAACAAGCTGCCTCTTTTGCCCTGTCAAAGGGAAAGGGTAAACTTGCTTGCACTCTAGAGTCTTCTCTTGATGTATATGCGATTCCATTTGCTCCTAATTCTTGTCCTATTGCAACATCTTTGGCTCCCGCTCCCATACCTTGCATGCGAAGTGCAATGGTTCCTGCATGGCGAAAAACAAAGCACTAAGTTTTTAAGCTTCCTATTTTTCCCATGGTTCCTCGACCCATTGTCTATGACAAGGGGAAGGGTTCTCGTGGGGCTGCTCCTGTGTATCGACCTCTACAGCCTCCTATTATTCCTCCATTTTCCCCTAGGCTAGTGAATGGGAAGAGGCCCATTGTCGAGGTGCCTGTGGTTGTTTCTACTCCTGTGCTTCCTCCTCCTGCTCCTACCCAAGAGGCTACCCTTCCACCGGTAACAGTTGTGAAGGATACTCCTGCAATTGAGCAACAACCTCTAATTTCTTCCCAAGTCACTTCTTCCAATGTCTGTAGCCAACATAATCGGCTTGCACGTGAGCGCAAGCGTAGGTGAAAGGCTCTATCCATTGAGCATGCCACCTTGCAGAAGATGTAGAGGGAGCCAATGACCCATGTTTTTGCATCCTCTTTTGTTGTTTTTCCTTATGCTATTTTTTCCTTGGTTCCCATTGCCTCTGTTTAGCTTCCGGATCCCCCGACAGGTCCCGATGATGCCCACTCCAAAAGGGTGCAAGCTTTCATCACTCCTTCCGTGAAGCCCCTCTCTTGATGTCCCTTTCAGACATCCCCCGTTCTGTCAGCCCATAGAAATGTCAAATACACCGGTGGTGTCTGTTGTGGCTTTATCCTCTTCATCCTCCACTTTTGCTTCCTTTGTGGGGATTCAACATCCTTTGTTAAAGTGCAAGCTGGAGGATGACCTTGTTGCAAGTGGAGGTCAAAAGAAGGGTTCTCCTTCGGAAGCTAGTTTTGTTTTAGCATGTGTCGTCCTCGTGATAGAGGCAACCCCTTCTTTGGAGCTAGTCACCGCCCCTCTTCATAAGGCTGAAAGTGGCTCTTGGGTGCCTCACCCCTCCCCTAAAAAATGCATGTTTAATTCAATGGAGGACATCCTGGCTATGTCCTTGATATTTGCAAGATCGATGACTTTTGCTTCACAAGAGCTCGGTGAAGAAGGCCTCGAGGGACATTCTTCCTTGGACCTTGTTGCAGGTGAGTCAGAGGATACCGCCCTTGCTATCACACCCTTGTAGGCCCGTCCATCCTCCCCCTACAATGATCAAGATTGGGAGCAGGACGACCTACTGGTCGATGAGGACTGGGTGGTATCTCTTCTTTATCTATAGTATAGATTTGTTTGTGTTTGTGTTCCCTCATGCTTGTCTTTTTATGTTTGTGATCCTTCCTAGAGGACCCTCGCTACCCTTGTAGGTGCTTGGATACAGGTGCAAAAAATATGTCATACACTTCTTCTATTTGTATTATCATTCTTCTATATGTCGTGAAATTGCTTTTGGATATTGGGGACAATACAAAGCATTGGGGGCATTTAGGCCCTCTTCCATGTTGACCCAATTTTTATTTTTACTTTCTCTTCATGTTCTCTTCTTCATGTTATGAGAACTTCGAGGATTGATGACCGCTCGTTCATACACCATATTATTATCTGTACTTGTATCAATGAACAGATCTGACCTTGAACTCTCAAATCCCCTTGTCTCTTGATTTCTTCGTCTCTGTCTACTTCTTGATGTTGTGGTTATTATGTGTTGTCCCTCGTGTGTGTGTGAAAACATACCACAAATACATCTCATTATGTGTTGCATGCCACAAGACCTCTGCCTCTCCTTTCTATACTTAGGATGCCATGAGCTCCTTTGTGTAGCACACACCATCTTAAGGGGGGGATACCATGATGTTCTAATTTTAAATAAGGAAAATTCTTTCAAAAGGATTCCTTGGTGTCAATTTTTCTTTAAAGGAATTCCTTGATGGAATAATCCCTTATTAAAATCTCTAGTTTTCCAAAATGTTGTATTCTCTCAAGGTTCCTAGATGATTTTTTCTTTCGGAAAAGATCTCGTATGCGAAAGAGTCTAAAAACTTCCCTTTGAAAAAGGAGCACTTTTTCTAAAATGAAAGAGTTTTAAAACTTTCCATTGAAAAGGATCATTCTTTCCAATGGGTTCCTTGATGAAATATCTTTCAAAAGGATCCCTTGATGACAAAATAAATTGCGAAATTTTTTTGTGTCTTTCTATTGGAGCGTTCTTTTGAATGGACCCCTTGGTGTCTTGAAGGGTTTCCTACTAAAGGAACCCCCTTTGAAAGCTTTTCAAAAATGAATTCTTTGGTGTCTTGAAAAATGTGTCTTTTATCTGATATTCAATGTTGCCGTGTCTTGGTGTCAGACATCGTATATCCTCGAATCTAGCTTGGGGGCAACCCAAATAGACCTATAATTTCTATAACTATCCTACAATAGAGTTTGTAGCAACCATAGGCTTATCTGATCAGTGTGTGTCTTGTGTCTATCTGATCAGGTTATGTCTTATCATGTTGGCTTGTGTATCTTATGAATGTGTGTCTTATGATTTTTTGCCTAACATTTCTTGTTTGTAACCTAACATGTTTGTGGTGAGACCACAACTAGCTTTGCAGAACCGAGAACCTGTGGAGCCTCCCTCTTTCATGTCCAGGTACGCTGGATCGAAGATATGCTTCCTCGATGAAATTAGTATATTCTCTTCAATCTCTTTCTACTTTAGCTCACATCCACTTTGACACCTATGCTCGCTAAAGTGGGGGAAAAATGTAATGGTGTAAATTTGCACCCTAGGAAAATTTTCCATTTATTTACCCTCACTTTAGAAATTATAAGTCTGATGATGCAAAACCTGTCGCCATCATCACATTCCTTCCATGTAGCCTTCTATTTGTGCGTCAGTGGAGGAATTTTTGTAGGGGACGCGCACATGCCACATGTACATCCTTGCATTGTCGTCTTGACATGATTCTTTCCCTTGGAATCTACATGAGTGTTATGTTTCTGGTTGGCTACAAATGTGACGTCTTTTGTCGACCCTTGACCGATGAAAAATGATTGTTACCTGCATTTTATCCATTTGAACATTGATTCTTTCACTCTCTCTCTAGTTCTCTTGATATCTCATGCTAATTCTCATTCTCTAGCTCTGTTCCTGCTTTTTCTCTCCTTCCTACTACTATAAGCTCTCTTCTTGGCTTCTACAATGTGATTTTTCTACAACACCACTGTTTTGTAGGTCTATGAAGCACCATTCTCTTGCATGGTGTCATCCCTCGTCATCTTCTTCTCTCAGACTTGAGTGCTAGCAGAAGGGAAGGTGATATTGGTCTTTTTATTTATTTGCATCATTGTGTCTTATAGAGTAGCATTCAAGTTATCTTTGCGCTCTATTTGATAGTGTCGTTTTCTTTCTCCTCTTTATCGCTTTCTTTATATCGTGTCCTTTTCTTTTTCCTATTCTTTTGTGTGGAGGTGTGGGTTCATTTACTTGAAACCAGCTGGAAGACTCTATTACATGTGAAAGGTATCTTTCTCCACTCTATCATTTTCATACTGGAATAACTTTTCAATATTCTTCTTGTTGTACTTTTTGCTTCCTGTATTTTCTCTGTTAAACTATAAAACCTTAATACTTAGGTAGTAAGTAGGCCCTCTGTGCTTTCTGACTACTTATTAGAACTCTGTTTGCATAGGACACCAACATGGCATGTTGGAGTTCGTTTCTCGTGTTGTCATCCTCAAACAGTATGTTGTCTGGTTAGTAGTCTAAAACCTCTATGGCTGGCTCACCCGGTTTTGGAAGCACCTGTCATTTAGTAGAAGGGAAACATAGTTCTATTTGCCCTTCCTTTTAAACATGTCTTTCTTCCTTCTTTATTTGTTGTTCAATCTGAGGTAGTTTAGGGCAATTCGTTCCTTGAGGCTCTCCCATGACCTGGAGCCTCAGGGGTGATGAATCCCCCTACTCTTCATGGAGCTTTGCAAAAATACTTAATATTGAAACATTTCTTTCCATCACAAGAATCAAAGACTACACACAAGAAACCCAATGATGAACACATACCAAACCCAAACACCTCAAATTCTAAATACAAAAAAGGGAATGTATTTGGAAGAAGCTTATTGAGTTTTGACTATTGCTTTCACAAATTACTTTCAAGATCACAAAGATTATTATCAACACATAACATATGCAAGGTTAATAACAACAAGTAGGAAACAACATGGATACACCTCCAAATTATTTTCCATTGCTTTTTGGAATTATACTTCAAAAATCCCTTGTGTCAAATATGTGAAAAACCAAAAGTCTTTTACAATGATTAGAGCCTTCTATTTATATACTCTTTCCTAATAACTACCTTGTAACCAACTCATAACCACCTCAATAACTAACTTCACAAATTGTGAAAAGTCAAATAAGCTTTATTAAAGTTGAAATTTCTTACTTTTGACCAAATAAATATTATTTTCTAACTCATTACAAAATGATATCATTATTACAAAGTAATACACTAAAACATAACTAGTGACCTTTGACTTTAATTACAATAAGTAAATCACACAAATCAACTTCTTGAGAACTTCAACTTCATTTGTCTACACTCCCTGTGATGTCTTCTAGAGAAGTCGTTTGAGTTACACCTTGATTTTGTAAAAGAGTAGATTTTTCTTTGAATTTTCTAAATGACTTGATAACTAATGCTAAGACTTTATTTTTGAGAACAATTACATTAACCATTCTCAACTTCCAAGTGGCATGATCCTTTTGAACATCCTCCATACTTTGACAATAATTGGACAAATGATTACTACATGCATCAAGAGTGACATAAATGGTACTCAACCTTTTCATTACATCCACACTGAAAACCTGTTTGTTGAATAATTTTGTATTAACCATGTTGTCAAATCTTCCCTATATGAGCTGGACATCCATATTTTGAATCTCATCCCTCACCGATGTATTTGTGATGATTGATAAGAGATCATCTAAAATATTCATCTTCATTTATTTGCAAGCTACCAACATTTTTTCTTGTTATACCAAAACTTGGCTAATATTGATGAGTTTCCATTCTATACTTGGAAGCCACATGTTAGATTGATTTTGTTCCACACTTGAGAAAATATTCTAGGTGATTAAAACATCAATATCCATTTTGACCATTTCTTAAAGATCTTTAATAATTCCTTGCCAAATTGCATCTTCTTCTTTGATGTTTTTCAACTCCTTTGTAATTCCTTGTTTCATAACATCTACCTTTTCGTGAACTTCTTTAGCCTTACCATTTAAATCTAAGGTATTTTCTTTTATTTGATCAACCCATTTTTTAGTCACTTTCCCATATGACTAATATTTATGCATACTTTCCATGACCTCCTTCTGAACAATTTCTCCAAGAATGGGAATTACTGAGGTAGGAGCTACAACTAAGGGTAGAGTAGATGTGTCCTACATCTAAGGGTAGAGTAGATGTGTCTACTATAGACTGGAGGCATGATGTTAATGCTTACACTTGTTGTTTAAGTTGATCTTTTGAATTTTTCTCTTTCTACGTCCTTTGTATCCATCTAGCTGCAGATACTCAAAAATTATGAATATCACCATCATGCATTGAAGGACCAAGATCAACTTTAGTGATATCAAAATCAATCTCATCAACTTCATTTGCATTTTTCTCTGAAGTAGGTTGAGCTACTTCAACACAAATTTATAAATGAAGAATCAACTATCAATTTGGATGTAACTTTAGCCTTCTTTGACATCAGAATCTTTTGTATCAAATTAGCTATTGTATCAGACTCAGGAGAAACTAGTTGAACAAATCTCTTTTTCTTTAATAAACTCTATTATAACCATGAAGAATAGGGCATTTGTGAAGAACTTGGGATATTTGTGGATGATGGTTACAATGATACCAGAACAATAGGGACAACTAGCAAAGAAGTTTCCTCAAGAGGGGAATTGTTGATTGGCATTTCAGTATGAGAAATGAGATCATCATGAGAAGGTGATAGAATAAAAATAGAGGGTGAAATAGACGAGATTAGCTCCTCATCATTAAGACCATTATGAGGATTTATGCATACCCTTTCTTTACAACTTCCTCAATTGGGTCAAATGTCTTTTCTTTTAGCTTTGACCTCTTCTCTCTTAATTTTGGATCACTCTCACGTGTACTTGCGAGATTATCCCTCTTATTTGGATCTTCATCATTGCCACCTCCCTAAACATTATGTTGAGAATTGGTAGCCGGAATATAAATTTTTGAGATGGTGGAAGAAGAAGAGCCTTCCTGAGTATCACCTCTTTTCCTTGGAGAATTATCTTTATCCTTTGGTTTTGTAGTTGTAGCTTCAAATATCTTCTTCCTTAACCATTCTTTTGACCTTTTGATAATGTGAGTTGTCCTCTCGCCCAATTCTCTCAACTCCTGACTTGCCCAATTAATAGGCAGTAAGGGTAAACCTAAACCTTTTCAAAATAAATAGGATCAACTAAATATGATCCATCATCCTCTATGCCAATTACATCCCATCCTAGTCTAAATTCTGTGATTTTCTCAACAGTAAACCTCATCCAATCTCTCCTCTAGACCTCAAAATGATCTTCACAATCTTCCCAAAAGTCGTCAATCTCTAGGAAATGATAACCTACACCAAGGTGCATATTGTCTTTGACATACCATTTGCCATCGAAGGGAAATATCATCCTATAACAACCCAAAGTCAATTTAGCAATTGTTCTCTCAATGTTTGAGAATCTCCGAAAAATTTGCAACTGTAGTAACCAAGGCCTACAGGAAAAAAGATACCATTTTTCTTCTATCTTTGCATGCTTTGTTAATCCAACTAATTTGTCTACATACTTCAATCAAAACCAACTTGTCATCTACATACCTTGACAACATATAAGGAATCCATCAAAATCTCCAATCCGTATAAATGTAAACCTCGAAAATTGGATAAAATAACTCCGATATCGTTTGATAAGAATTGCTACTTCCGGAGATATTCTAAGTCTAGTATTCCCTTGGATCTCTCTCACTGTCAACATAGTGAAATCATCATTTACCCTGCAAAAATACTTTCTAACTTTGCTCCAGTTGCAATTGCGAGCAAAATTCATAGATTTGAGTTGTGTCATGTTATCAAATATCCCACAACTGTTGAGTCCTGGCTAATTTTTCATGCTTGCAAGAGCATATATGAGGTAAGAAGACAAAAAAAATTGGTTAGTCTCAAACTAAGTTAGCTAGTTATGCAATCTATCACTAACAATACCTCCCTAGTCAATAAATTGATCGCTTGCATATATGATGGTAATAAAAAAGTACATCCACCTTTCAAAATTATCCAAAGCCTTATTCCCTATTAACTTGTTTAGGTGAACCACTATGTTGGAAACATCTTCAATGAACATGAACCTGTGAAGAATTTTTCACAATTGGGATTTCCCCCTTTTGGGTGTCAACAACCAATGTTTCACTATGGTACTAAGGCATCAATTTCCTTGTTTATATCGACAAATTGGTTCTTAATCAACAATCTGAAAAAATAATCCCAATAGAAACAACATCCAACTTCACCACCAATCTACTATCTGAGGTTTTGATTTCTCTAGTTTCTGCATCATATGCCTTCATGCATTCTAGAACAAGTTTGGGACATTGAACAACTACTGGATATCTTGCTTCATGCACTAACCCGCTTTCAAACACCTTTTGTGCAAATGGAGACCTCTTTCCTTGTTTCATAGTTTCCCAAAAATCTCGAATGTTGATATATCCCAATTTGATGTCTGATATCTTGGGAAGTGTGCTTTCAAGAACCAAGATGAATTCATATCCTTGATGGAAATAGGATGCCATTTAATTGAAATCCTAAACATTATTTATTTCGTGTATCTCCTAAGTCC
This sequence comes from Sequoia sempervirens, assembly GCA_007258455.2. Classification (NCBI taxonomy): domain Eukaryota; kingdom Viridiplantae; phylum Streptophyta; class Pinopsida; order Cupressales; family Cupressaceae; genus Sequoia; species Sequoia sempervirens. The sequence continues at coordinate 214,231,674 of VDFB02000008.1, read as the reverse complement.
TTGGAATGTGTTCATTAACACTCAGATTAGGAAGAGATTAATATTTGATGAAATAATCATGTTAGTTGACATTTGTAATTAATTCTAAATGTTAGGAGCATGTGAGGGCATCCATTATGAGTTCCTAAATAATAGGGGCACATGGGGCGCCCACATGGTAGGTGACATTCACCTTGAGTTCAGTTAACTATTTGGAGTAAGAGATAACACTTTTGAATGCATGTAAAGATCCTAGGAGTTAGGGTTTGATGTTTGCATGCATGATGTTTAGTTCAATTCAATTCAAATAAGTTTAGTTTAGTTCAGTTTAGTTCAGAATCAGTTCAGTTTAGTTTAGTTCAGTTCATAATCAATTTAGTTTAGTTTAGTTATCTTCAGTTAGTTTTAGTTGAATGCTAGTTAACTTCAGTTAACTTGGAATGCATGGCTAATGACTTGAGTTGCATGATAGATAATAGGGACTACCTCTAGTTAACAGGGGATTACCATTCTTGCATGAATGGTGTTGAGAAATGTTTTAGTTAACAAGAAATGACTTGGACCCAACTTGGGTGCCCAAGTTGGCTTCTTGGAATTAACTCCTTTGCATGTTGATATATTTTAGAAGGCTCGGTTAAGTGGGACCAATTTTGAGTGCCTACTTTGAGGATGAAGCCTTGAAGATATTTACAAAATAGAGGTTGAGTTGCTACTTCAGTTTGGGATGCCCAAATGCATGAAGATGAGGATTTGATATTGTTCTTCACGAGATAACTCTATTTGCATGAGATAGGCGTATCTTTTAGGAATAGGGCTTGCGCATTGTAATTGTAACTCTTGTGGAGTTTACAAAGTTGATTAAAGCCTATTTATCTCAAGCAAGTTGAAGAGATTTGGTATCAGTTTTATTGCAGGTTGTGAAGAATATTTGGTGAAGGAAAAAGAAGCATTCTCAAGCAAGAATTGGAGCTATTGTAATTTACTTTAGAGATTGAATAATAGATTAATTCTTAGTGGATTTTTTTCCCGAAAGGGTTTCTCCATGGTATATGCTGTGTATCTTCTAATATCCTGTCTAATTCTTCTACAACTTCTGTCTTCATTCTACAAATGAATAAAATGGATTAATCAGATAATCACCCACAAAGAATCTGTAACAAAGGAAAAATTTATTTAGATCAACAATATTAAAGTTTTACAAAGTATTAAGCTAAGAAAACACCTCATTTTTCAACAATCCTTGGTATTTATACTTCATTTTCATATAAAACTCATCACCAGTTATGATGAAATAAAATCTATTTGGTTGAAAAATTGCTCCTCACAATGTTGAGAATAAAGTAATGAAAGGAACTTGTTTATCACAATTGCAAATTTCAAGTTTGCCAATGTTTACCATTCCACCACAATTTCTTTCTTCACTTTAAATAAATATCTTCAATCTGATAATTACCCCTGCTTGCCATTATTGGCTACACCGATCTCTTCAATTATGTATTGTGCTTTGATGAATGAGTGGATGCAAGCAACGAACTCATTGGAAAAACAATTAGATTTTGCTTTATATATGTTAAAAGTATTTGCTTTAAAAGTTTCAAAACCATTTTAAACACTTGTTGCAGTCATCACATTCTATGACATGACATTCCTTTGAGACACCTTGCTCAACAATTCATGCACCTAAGCTATGCTTCCATTTTTGCACACATGCAAAGAGCACCAAATTTAGCTACAAATATGTGATTTATTTTAGGTCTTTAAAATGTTTTCAACATATCCAAATTGTACAAAATAAGCCTTATTTTATTAATGCTTCTATTGAACAAGCCTTGCATTAAACAATTTAGTTGCTATGCCTATAAACTTTAAGGCATTTTGTCAAACAATGCAGATATCTCCTTTGTGCACCATCTCCACGTCTTGCATATCAAAGTTGGCAATTGCAATTACAACATTTGATAAAAATCATCTACCATGTGCCATATTTTACCCAAAAACTTGCAACATTTAACAAAAACAACACTATCTCCTCCTTTGTTGTGTCTACCATTTGAAGATATTATGTTGATCAACTCACATTCCTAGTCTTCTGCTTTGCATTCAACAATTCATTTCTTGCTTATTGACAAGCATTGGATTCCATGTAATGATAGTGCATATGAGAGAATCACTCAAAACAATTTGTAGGCTTTGATTATGCTTTTTAATGCCTTGTTTTTTGCTTCAACATTTGATTTAATACACTTTATGTATATCTTGTAACCACTACATTTCATTTGATAACATTTCTTTAGGAAATTATATCAAACCGTTCATCCTTCTTCTTTATTGCGCCACACAATTTTGAGGCATTCTTTCAAATAATTTGCATGTTTTTGTCTAGGCTTCCACATTTTGACATGTATGGATGTCCATGCGTTGTTCGTAAGATCCCCATATTGATAGAGGTAGCGAGGATGCTCACAAAGATTGTGTAATTTTTCTTTATACCTATCAATTTCATTTGTTTGAAAGTTTCTAAAGTATTTTCAACAAATCCATTTCGTGCACAGCCTGCAGTCATCACGATCCATGAGGTCGTGATATCTATGAGGCATCCTTTCAAACAATTTACATGCATTCCAATGCCTTAGATGCAATTACATCTGATAAAAATTATACAATCATTATATTGCTGAGATGGCATTCCTTTGAAGGCGTTCAGTTAAACATCTCACTTGCCTTGTTTGCCCCTTTATTCTTGGAGAATTTTGTTAAACAGTTCACCTGCCTTTTGCCTTGCACATACCAACAATCATGCATTCCATTGGATGGAATGCCTTTGAGACATTTTGTAAAATAGTTTAGTCGCTTTCTACGCCTCTATATTGTCCATCTCTTGCAATCATTACATTCCATGAAATGAAATTTGTTGTCACATTCAATACACCAATCCTGTGCCTCCCATTTTGGCACTAGTAGAGAAGAAGTTGGCAAGGGTTGCAGCATTTAGCTTCACACCCGCCATTTCATTTGCTTAAAATTTTCTATACCTCCACAGTTGCTTATGTAATCATAAAAACCTTTGTATGTATGACACATTCAAGAAAAATAGATTCCAAAATCATGGTGTTTTCTTTTACAAAGTTGGCTGCATTTGTGTGAGGGATTTTAAAATCTTTCCTATGAATTTATTCTTATAGATACAACATGTGTTTACAACATTCCATGAGACCGCATTTCAATAGTTGGTATGCCTAATCTATGTGTTTCCCCAAATTACTTGCAAGTGTGAAACTTTCTCACAAGTAGTTTTGATAATCTCCTTTTCTTTCTTTTAAATATTCAACTTTTTGAGTTTTGAATCTGCTAGCATAGTAGCAATAAAGAGGAGTTTTGAAGTTTTGAATAAGGTAGCAGGGGAGCAATAAGGAGTTTCAAAGCTTCAGTTTTGATAGCAAGGGAGCAATAAAAAAAAGTTTTAAATTTTTAAATGAGGTAGCAAGGTAGCAATAAGGAGTTTCAAAGTTTCAATTATGGTAGCATGGTAGCATTAAAGAAGTGGCAAAGTTGTGAATTGGAGAGTGAAATAACATTAGGTAAAGAATGCGTGTATGAAACCAAATTCAATTCACCATCAACCAATAAAACCTTTAAATGCTCAAAAAACTCCTTTTTATGAAATCTAGAATAGCCAAAACTGGGCAAGTACACAATTTGTTTGAAGTGATCAAAGCATCGTTGTGCTACATCTGACCTATTGAAAGCCCCTTCTAAGTTAAGTCTATAAGAGGTGTTGCCATCTGTGAAAATTCCTTGAAGCATCATTGTGATGTATCTAACCAATTGAAAGCCCCTTCTATGTTAAGTCTATAAGAGGTGCTGCTATTTGTGAAAATCCCTTGACAAATCTTCTATAGAAACCACATAACCCAAATAATCCCTTAAGTTGAGAAAGATTCATTGGTGGAGGCCATCAACAATCACTTTGATCTTTTCAAGATTAAGTCTAACACCCCCGGAGCTAATATGGCCAAGGTAAAGAAGCTTTGTCAAACCAAACTCAGATTTACTTGGCATAAAGTGATTCCCTCTCTAAACTACTCAACACCTCATTAAGATGTCTCATATGCGCCTCTCAAGTCTTGTTGAAAATCAAGATATCATCAAAAAATATAAGGACAAACTTCTTGAGTTGATTAAGGAATACCTTGTTCATACAAGACTAAAAAGTAGCTAGGGCATTGGTTAAGCCAAAGAGCATCACCAAAAACTCAAAATGACCATAATGGTGCTTGAATGTCGTCTTCTCCACATGCTCCTCTCTAACTCGAATCTGATGGTAACCTGACCTCAAGTCAATTTTAGAAAAGTAGCAAGCTCCATGCAACTCATTAATCAACTCATCTATATGAGGAATATGATACTTGTTCTTAATCTTTTGTTTAAAGCCCTGTAATCAATGCACATGTGCATTGTTCCATTCTTCTTCTTAACCAACACCATTGAAGAAGCGAAAGGGCTCCTACTTGGTCTAATATGCCCCATATCAGTCAGCTCCTTAATAGCCTTTTCTATTTCATCCTTATGCCTCTTAGGGTGTCTATATGGTGTGGTAATCACCAATTTGGACCCCTCCTCAAGCTCTATAACATGCTCCATGCCCCTATCAAGAGGTATCCTAGGAGGTATGCTCCCAAATACTACACTGTCTTTAGACATCAACCCCTCTACATCATGATTTTAAATCCTCTTTGTTTGCTCTAAAATTGTAGGCATGACAATACATTTTGTTGCCCACTCTACCTAGTCCTGTCTAATAAGCCTCTCCATCTTCTTGAAAGAGACTGTTCGTAGCCCACCATTTGACATGCCTCTAAGTGTGATCTTCTTGCCACTTGCATCAAATTTCATTTCCATGGTTTGCAAACTCATGTAGAACTCCCCAATGGAACGAAGCCACTACATACCAAGGACCATATTAGTATCTCCTATGCTCACCTCATAGAAGTCATCTCTAAGCTCATACTCACACAATTGAATACTCAAGTTTGGTTATCTTCTTGGTGCAAGTGAGAGCGAAACCATCAGCTACCATCACTTTGAAGCCTTCACAATCTTATGTTTTGATGCCCCTTCTAGCTACGACACCCTCATCAATAAAATTATGATGCAAGGGAGGATGGCCTTCAACTTGTTTAACACAATTTAGGATCAATCAAACAAAGATTAGATTCATAAACTCCCTAATTGCCCTCTTCACAAGTTAACTTTACCCTAGCTTGTAGGTCAACAAACCCATGTTTTGCAACCTATCTCCCAATTTACTCAACACCTATAGAAACTCTTTACTGATCCAAATACCCCTTTTGGCCATCTTAAACATACTCCAAAACCAATATTGACTCCTTTAGAACAAATCTCTCAAAATCCAGCTTCTTCGCTATCCTAATAGGTCAATTAGGCCTATTTTTCAAAACAACTACCCTTCAAACTTTTCCCTAGTTGAAGAAAACCGCTCAAACCTTAAGTCAGTCAACATAATGACATATTCAACAATTTTTAAGACCATAAACCTTCATTCTACTGCTGCCCCCAAGAAACCCTTGTTTTCACCATTTAATGGTAGGGTTTATTCAAACTCCACCTTCCCAATCTCACACAGACCTGCCACCAACTTAAACACCTCTAAATAGGTCTTCCCTCACTCAAAAGATCATCATCTAGCCCCCACATAATTCTTTTCTTCTTACTCTCTCAAAAACTCATATTTCATGCACAAATACACTAAGAACTCCCTCAGGATAGTCTTGTTCTTCCTTGAAACCCACCATATAAATCTAAGACCACCTACCATCACCCTAGACCTACCACCCCATGCCCATCCCACATAGATACAATAAGCAATACACGTGGGATGGGCTTAATACATTGTTAACTCTTCAAAACCCTTAAACAGGGAAACTTGGCCTGCTACAAAAATTTGGAGCTAAAAAGCTTCAAAACCTGTTTCAAAAGGTCACACTAGGTGCAAATCATAGGTAACTCTCCTCTCCACATGATTTACAAGCTTTTAGAAAGATTTTGTAAAGTATAAAGCTGTACAAATTACTAGTAAGCTAGATATTACAATGAAAACACAATAATTAATGCAAAATAGGGGTATTTGTTATTATTTCTCCTTCAAAACAAATTCAACAAACTTCTACCATGAAGGAATACATGTTTTTGTACATTTATTTCATAATTCTTCCCTCCAAAACCATCTACCAACCTTCCATATTCAATTTGACTCTTGAGCTTCCCAATTCTTGCAATTACATTATTGACAAGTTTGTCAATTTTGACAATTTTTGCACATTTTGCCTCATAAACCCCTAAAACCTCATTGAGACTACTAAACTAACTCAAACAACATACTATGATCCCCTTAAGACCTTATTTAGCATGAACTAGGACTCAACACCCATATTTACATGTTTTTGCTCTTTTGAGCATTATTGACAACATATCAACATTGTTTTCAAGAAATGAACTCTGAATTCATTCAAGTGGCCAATGAGGCCTTATTGACACTTTTCAAGACCTTAAACTCCTAACTCAACCTGGATTCACCAATTTGATCAAATTCAAAAGAAGCCAATAGGGTGCTCCTGCACCAAATTATGAGTAACACTTGTGTCAATAAGAGTCACTATATGCTGCTCACATAACATCCCCCGAACTCTAAAAGATCCAAATTTCCAAAAGCTAGATAGTTGGGCCATTACACCATTACCTCCTTGCTCTTTCTCAGACTCTTCAGATGAACTTTCATCATCACTTTCCCTTGAATCAGCTTGCTGGTTTGAATTTTTTGAAGTTAGTTCATTAGTTGAAAAGTACTCAATTTGTTTTGCTTTTACCTTAACAACACATTATGAGTTGGGTCCCATGGATTTCTACATTATAAACATAATTTCTTCCTCCTAAGATCATTAAGCCGATCACTATCCAATCTAGATGGCACATTTTTTGACTAAATGGAATCCTTCTAAAAGTGTTTCTTGTCCTTATCCTTTCTATGTAAGAAACCCCTGGACTAAAATTTACTTTTTGAAATGGACTCCATGTCTCTTGCCTTTTTTATTGCATCCTATAAGGTAGGTGGACTAAGTACCTTAATCCAACCTCTCAACAGATCTGCCAAACCATCCATAAAAAAAAACAATAAGCCTCCTCTTTGAAATATTGATGAGCATTACAAATAAGCTCCGCAAATCTGCAATGTATGTGTCAATTGAACCTCATTGTGCCAACTCCTTCAAATGTAACTCAAAATCCTTTTATCAAATCTATCAATCAACCTCTCAATAAACTTTGGATATGACTCAATTTGGTTATGTCCCAAGGTGATCATTCCATGCTGCCATCTCTCATGAGCACTACCATCTAAATGTATAACAACATACTTTATAGCCTTATCTTTTGCCATTGGGTTGAGCTGAAAATAAGTATCTAGTTTCTATACCCGAGCGTAACTATAGTCTTCCGAAAACCATCATAATAAGAAATGGATAGCTTACCAACCTCCTTTGCAAGTCTTGATTATGGAATCTACCACCCTTGTGAGGTCTATGTCTCATCCTAACGTCCATGGAGTCACAAAAAATTTTTTTAGCTTGAAACTCTAGACCTAAATTCCTCCAATCTTGTAAAATTTGCTCTTGCAATTCTTGTTGAGTTGGCTCAATTTCAATTTGAGAATTATTCCTTGGAGGAAAATTAGGCATTAGGGGTCTAGTGTTGGTTGTCCTAGTCACTGTACATTGATTAACAACACTATTATTAACCGATCCATCTTTATTTCCATCATTCCTTTCATTTACATTATTCCCATCACTGTTATTATTGTTGTTATTGTTATTACCCGTCATATTCTGAGTCACAAGTGCAAAAATTTGAGCTAGATTTTGCTATAACTCTCATTGTCCTCTAGCAAGATCATTCAAAATTTCCCTGGTACTTGGTTCCTCACACTCTCTCACCCATATTTAGCATAACCTGTTCAACACCTTAAAATGGGGCAATATCACCTATACAACTACTTGTGGGTAAGTCCTGAAGCAAACCAAGGATGCTTGATATAATTTCTTCCTCTAGAACTTGAGGAGGCTGCCACTAAGTTTTCCTCTATTCCCTATTAAAGTACCTTTGTTCTTTGTCACTCATAAGAAGCTTGTAGCTGAAATTAACTGTTTAAACATAGGCTAGCAAGAAAAACTAGCTCTGATACCACTAAAATGTTGGATGCTATGATTGTGATGCTGATATGTGGTTGTCATTGATGTCAACACTATTAGCATTTGGTGTATTGAAGGCTATATATGTCGAGGATATTGAGAAAATTGTTAAAAGAAGAGTTCCAGGTTCCTAGTGGTTCAGTGAAAGTCATGAAGGTGTCTTATTTTGCATGTCGAAGATCAGTTGTTGTGGATTAAAGGATTTTTTGATGAGTGTATCTAGTTCATCCACCAGAAGTTTTAGAGGTCCGCATGAAGATTTGATTGTGTTGTGAATAGTTGCGTTCTAACAATATTTCTGTGGGGTCTGTCAATGTTCCTGAGTGAAGTTTGTGTTTCCTGTAATCTCAGTTGCTGCTGATGTTTCTCTGTTAGTTTCTATTGTTTTTGGATGCTTCTAGATCATGCTCTATCTTTGTGGTATGTCCACATTGATTGGTGTGCTCGTGGTCAAAGATTTTTCTCTATATGCTCAATTTCTCGTGTTCTTGGCCGAAATGATGGTTGTAGTGTGTTGTGGATCTTCGAGGTGAAATTAATTGAAGTCTTTTCATGATTGGAGTTATTAATTTGGGTCTCCACTATATTGTGGCCAACCTTGGTGGATTCGCATTGCAAATTTATTTGTAAATTTGGGCTGACATTGAAAATGTGTTTTATATTTTGTGGCCGACTAAGTTGTTGATGAAATCTCATGTTGCGGATATATAAAAGCGATTGTTTCATCGGTGTAATGTATGCAAAAGAAGCTCAGAGTGCTCGGTATGCTCCTATGTGTGTATGTGTGAATATCATTCGATTGCAGAGCAGCGTGTGAGGAAGGTTGAGCGAAGTGTAAAGAAGTTTGAGCGAAGAGCGAAAAAGGTTTTTTGTGTTTAACCAGAATTGTAATCAAGCTTGCGTAGAAGCTATTCTCTCAGTTCACAATTTGGATGGTTTTAATCCAAATCTTTGGACAGTGAGTCCTCTTTTGTAATTGAGCAGTGAGCTCTAGGCAATGTGCCTGAATGCATGTGCATTCCCATTATTCATATACTTTTAATAGGGTATAATATTGTGGACTAACCTCCACCGTGGTTTTTCCCCTAACAAGATTTCCACGTAAAAATCTTGGTGTTCTTTGTGTTTCTGATGTGTTGATTGTTCATGGTTTATTATTCACTCATCAGATCTGAGATTAAGTTAAGTAAAGATTGAAAAGTTCTAAATATTCTCTGACAACTGATTCACCCGCCCCCTCCCCCCACTCTTAGTTGTATGTCCTTGTTTTGCCAACATAAAATGTTCACCCCTACTTGATAATATCAATTTTCTTACAACCTCACCATGTTCATCTGGTAATTTTTCAAACATGTTGCATATGTCATAGAGTTTAAATTTGTTTTGTTTTCAGATGTAGGTAAAGGAAACTCGATACTATTACCACACAATTTAATTCCCCCGACATTCAAATTTAATAACCATCTCTTTGCCAGCAATGAACAAGATATACGACAGGTCATATATTAACATGAAATTTTGGGCTCATCAAATAATAAATAGTTTCCATACATTTATAAACTAATGTCTGAGCTGTAATGTGTTGTAGCAGTACATAGCCCTTTGAAAATTGGTATAGCTCCCTCCAATAGTGGTACAACGCCTCCCCAAAATAGTATGACCAGTTTGAACAAAAAATAGGGCTCCTTTCAATATTAAATATGGCAGTCTAGTAATTTTTGGCAGCTACAAAAGACAATGGCGATGAATGTTCAAGAGCAGCAGTTAACAAATAATAAATACTCAACAAAGGCAAACTGTGCCATGGAGAAGAAAGGATGCTACGATTTTTCATTTGAAACCCGACTCCACTTTCCTCTTAATCGTGTCTATTAATTTTGACCTGATGATTAAGATTTCCTCACTAGCCACATCACACATTTCTAGACCCTCGAAACTATATGGCGAATCAAGGAAGTAATATTCCAAAGTCAAATAATTCCCTTTCATTATCTATGCAAATCCATGAACTTAAATCTGGCACAACAGTCAAAATTAAAGTTTGTCTTCATAAATATCACACAACTTTTCCAAACTATCATACGGAAAAAAGTACGGAACTTTGACTACACTTGCTCCTTAAATGTTACACAACTCTCGAGAATAAACGAAGCAAAAGTTTATCGACCTAATATAAAGTATTGTTGCCAATATCAACAAACAATATTTAACTTAGCGTCCAAACTATGTATTTCCTCTTACTGTAATTCCCAGCTTACCTTGCGAAGGTATCTAGCCAAGTGAAATAAACCTTGAATCTTTTGCCATAAAACCAAAAAATCATTGAAAATACCAAATTAGCACCTTGCACAATTCCTGCCTGGAAAATCACCCAGGAAGCCTATTTCAACTCCGAGGATTATATTCTTCATGGAGGATTCCACCTCCACAAAGTCTTATAAAAAACAGCAACAAAAACCACTTTTCCAAAAATATCATGCATAATAAAAAGTGAGCTCCAAAATTGCTTTTTCCCTTTCCCAAATGTAACTCTCATGTGAATTCTTGAAATTCTCCTTTTTCCATCTTTTAATTTAAAACTCAAGTCACCTATTTAATTCCCACTTTAAAATATTAACTTAACACCTTTTTGAAAAAACACCTTATGTCTCACCTTTTAATAATATTTTAATTAACACTAAGTTAATATTAAATTTAATTGAAAACATTAGCATTAAATTAAAATATTATATTGCCAACTATAATTCAAGAGTTGACATTGCAATATCTTTTTGCTTTCCTATACTCCACCTCTCCTTGTGCTACTTACTAGGTAGGGGCTTGATTTTTTTTCAGATGAAGATCTTGCTCATGCTTCAAATTGAGCATGTTTGATAGCTTTACACCACTGGTTGCATTATTTTTTATTGCTGTGTTTTGGAGAATGCTAATATTTGGCTTTAAGTTGACTGCACTCCCAAAAAAGGTTTTGAGCCTTGGTGGAATACCTTTGTGGATGTAAGATACCAAGTGACTGACCTAAAAACAAGACCTCTCCATGCAGTAATAATAAAATTCGGCATGCATGTGATCACCTACTTCAAGAAGAAAAGTGTATCTATCTTTTAAAATAGCAAACACATCCCTTTATTCAATATCCAAAAGTATATTAGCAATATCCTCTTCAACATTTTTTTTAAACAAGCTCCAAATCAAGGCCAAAATCTTGCTCTAAAATCACATCCTCTTCAACAAAAAGAGTAAAACACTTTTAGAAGATTACAAACATGTCCTTGCTTCACTCTCCCACATGATAGAAAATGTCTCTCTAATCCATACCACTGTAATCATCCTCCACAAAACAAGGCAACTTTTCAAATGAGTCAACATCATCCTCCAAGGGCCCTTAAAGAATATCTTGCCAAGCAAGCTCTTATTAAGGAGACAGATACTCATGAATATGAGCATTCCCAAACCTCCACGGCAGCTAAGAAGTCACCTAAGCCTTCAATCTCAACAAGTTCTTCAATGTTTGAGCTTTCATTTGAAGAGAATGATTCTATTTGCTTCTTTTGCACAGGAATATTTGTGCCACAAAACAACCTCTTTCTCCTCTTATCAACCTCATAAAAGCAAAAGAGAAGCTTTTGAATGAATCAAAGCTTAGAGGATTCAAGGATGCACTTGAATTTGCATCTTCTGCAAACAAAGAATGAACATGCTTTGCTGCAAAAACTGATTGGACATCTCCCTTTTTCTCGATTGGGCAAGAAATATCATATTTTGCACACACATCACATATGAAGAACATTTTATTCTACACCATAAGATGTTGATCTTCTATTCCAGGGCAAATTAAAGCTTGAGAAGAGCATGCATTGGGCTGATTGTAGTGCATTATAATGAATTGAACATAAATGTAGTTTTCTAGATTAGGCCTTGGTGGATTTGGGATGATGAGCTACCTGGGTGAATTTTGGATTGCAAGCTGCCTTTTGAAGGCTTTGAAATTAGAAAAATTTGCAACAAGATTCTTCATTTCAACTATTTATTGGGATCAAACGATTTTGTGGGATGGGAGCAGGGTGGGTTTAAATTTTTTATTTGTTCATAATGAATAGCTTGAGGGGAATCACAGGGTTTCAAACTTTTGGGAGCAAGGAAACTACAGGTATAGGGGCAATTTTCCTAGCTTGTATAAGATTTTTCTCCGCTCAGAAAACAAAACTATAGGCTTCTGGAAGGGTTTCACGACTTAGCAGTTAAATCATTAGAGCAATTTCAAAATCAAAAGCTTTCAAATAATAAAGAAATGCAAAACCTGGTAAAGGACACACATCAACAGGTATCCTTTCCCAAGTCCTTTCGAATTTGAAGTTGAAATCAAGCATGGGTTCTGTGGAAGCTTGTAATGTCCCCAATATAATTTTTTCTATTTTCAGATTTTGCATTTTTTTTTCTTTTTGAAATTGTGCAAACTGAAATAGTATAAATATTAAATATATATAGCTACAGCGACTTACAACAGAAGCAATCAAAATGGAACTAACAATATAGGAAACTCAGCTTATTTAACTCCACAGGACTGGACTCTTTACAAATATAAATCTACTGATCTGGAAATGGGAAATTCAAAATTACATAGGATAGATACCAACTAATTGATTACCATACAGCAGATCTGAAATACTAGATTGATGGCTGGATAATGAATGCTGGTAAACTGCAGGAAGATCTTCTTGGTATCGAACCCCTTCCCTGTCCCATAGATGATCAACAGATTTGCCTTGAGTCAAACAATATGATGCTAGCCAGACCTGTAAGTAACCCTGGAATGAAGTAATCTGCCTGAGACTAGCTCCTATTCATCCACAAAACCCCAATGGCAGTAGGGTTGCCACAGTCCCTTCTGTGAATTGCTACTCATATTGTGGTGTGGTAAGGCTGCGATGCTGCCACTAACTGGTTCAACTCATCAAACACTGACAGCTCAGCGAATAGCAGCAAAGATAACTCTGGAATTCTAGTAACAAACCCTCCCAAACCTGCATCCCAACAGTGATCTCTGAATATACTAGTTACTCAGCCAATAATGCTTAGATTTGTACAGCCACCCTTTGAAAAGTCCTTAAAATAGTGCAAACTTGTCACAAGTGCAGGTGCTCCAGTAAATCAGCAATATCAAATTGAAATAAAGTTTGAAAATGCAGAAATTGTGGTCCCTTGATGATAAATTATTTGCTTGCAAATCAAATCACCGAACTGCTGGAAATTCACATAAACTTGCCCAAGTTTGTTCCAATGCAATCTCCATGTGAAGATGCCGTAGGTGGATACGAGGGTTTCCGTCCCTAAACCCGGAAAAGGAGATCCAAGAGTTTTCATCCTCCTATACTTCAGAAAACAGACAATGGTTTTCCTCCTTGGATGCAAATTCAATCATGAAGTCCAAAGTGGAAAATGCTAATTGAAGCCAAGTGCCATCCTTTTATATCTTTCCATTTTGGGCCCTTGGACCTAAATGTTCCTCCAAGTATTTAGAAATAGTTTTTATTTTAATACTAGTGCTTAAAAATACGTTTTATTTTAATTATAAAATATTATTAGGCTGTCCCCAAAATTACAAATTACCATGCCCAACTTTAAATAATGTTATTAATTATTTTAGTCCAAAAAAAGGGGCATGACAGCTCTTTTTATTGTAGTGAGATATAAGATAAATGACAAGTTGTCCACCCTCTCCTTGAATTGCGAATGCAATAAGTTTCCCAACTAATCCCAGTTTGAAATAGACAAAGGTGTGAAGCCTCTGAACCAATCCAATGCTTTTCCCTCGAGAGATGTAGACAATAGCTTGAGAGCAACATCTAGGGCTGCCACATCATGTATTGCACATAAATTTGCCATTACCTAAATGTGGTCAATAGTAGACACAAGGCTATCTATGTAGAAATTAAGCAATGCTCTTAAAATTGTCTGAAATAAGGTTCCCTCATTGCAGCTACAAAAGGTAAATTTCTTGGGTTAGCTATTACATTTTGGGCTAAAAATATTGGAGTTGAAGATCATGCATGGCTTGCTAAAACAAAGAAATGAGATTTTGTGACTAGCAAAGTTGCTAGGTGGATGATGCACTCCCCTCAAAGTAGATTTTTCTCTGATTCTCCACCAAAATCACATTATATAGAATATAAATTTGCTTCTTAGAATAAATCAAAAGGTTGAAACCTTGGACTTGTCACACTAGCATGCCAAAAATTATTGACACTAAAATATTGCAACCACCAATTGATGTACCAAATACATTCAATACTCAAGCCATGAATGCATCAAAAATGGGAACTCATGTGAGTGAATGACTTCAAAATACAGAACAACCTCTGCGATCAAAATGTTGGTTCCTTCTATTCTAGCTAAGCCTAACTCTGATTGGGGTGAAAAAAACATAATGCCAAAAAGCAGGAAAAAGGCAATCCCCAAAAATAGAAGACCTCTCTAATTGCATAGAGATTAATAGCACAAGATTCAATAATCCATGGTAGTGGATAAGACACATTTAGAGCAATAAAAGGAAAGAAAATGATTATTTGCACAATTATTTGCTGACAAAAGGTCAGCAAGTTCCCAAAACATGAATTAAGGCTTCTTGAGAACAAATGAAAAAGTGATTTACCTAGATTGATAAATGGAGCCAAACAAGCACATAAAACAAATATTTATCACTATAAACATGGTGATTGGAGAACATAGGAGGCGAGAACAAATTACACATTTATATTTGTTACCAAAGGTTTGCAATAACATGAAATATCATGCCCTGAAAATCAAAACTGTGCAATCCTTATCATAGAAAAGAGGTAGTGTTAGTGTTTGGTAGCTTCAGGAGATATTTTCTCCATAATTTATTCTTGTGAAGGCAGGTCGGCCTTATTTTTATAAAGGAAAAATTACTTGTTCAAGGTTGGCTCTAATATGAAGGGTTGCCTAGCTTGTATAAATAGGAGAAGGTGTCTCCTCATTTCACAATTCAATCAAGCAATCTCATTCACTCCAAGTTCGCACATTAGTAGCAGTTTGCCATCCTTGTAGCAGCAGACTCAATTTTAAATGAAGAAGTGTCTTCATTTAGCATCAAGGAGATGTGTCTCATTTCTTTGTATTGGACTTGGCCAGATTTCAAGGGCCTAATTCTGTATGCAAAATTTTGCACTTATTCATCTGATATATATATATAAGAGATCATTTCTTGCTGGGTTTTTTCTCCCTCAAGTAGGGGGGTTTTCCTAGGGTATCTGCTGTGTTCATTGTTCTTATGTGTTGCAATTTTCTACTTATGTCAATTCTGATCCTATAACTAACATGGTATCAAAGCAAGTCTAAGAAAAGATCTGATCAGAATTGTTTAAGCAGTCTAAGGGTAGAAAAGAAAAGAAAAGATTTGAAACAAATTGTGGGAATGGCCGAAAGAGATATTCGTAGATGTGGAAATCTGCTTCAAATTCGTTGGTAATGGCGGGGCCTATTTGTTCACAGTGGTCTGTAGATTTGGAAGCTTCTTTTGTCTTGCGGTTAGTTTGGAAGTCTTTTGAGTTAAGAGATTCTGAGGCTAAAGTTTTGAGCTGTTGTGCGTGGGATTGAAGATTTTAAGTTTTTGGCAGCATTTTAGAAAAATGCTCTGAATTTTGCAAAACGGTATTGCTCTTCTTGAGAAAATTTGCGGCGATCAGGGTTCGTTGTGTGGATTTTAAGCCAGTTGCAGTTGTGTTGGAATTTGTGGGAAGATTTGGATTGATAAAGACAAGTCATGGAGTTGGGAAGATTCTGAAGGATGATGAGAGATTACATAAGGAATTCAAGGGAGAGATTGATGCATCCTGTGCGGAAGTCATGTAGGTTGAGGAA
Source organism: Sequoia sempervirens (assembly GCA_007258455.2). Lineage (NCBI taxonomy): Eukaryota > Viridiplantae > Streptophyta > Pinopsida > Cupressales > Cupressaceae > Sequoia > Sequoia sempervirens. Next base: position 214,215,553 of record VDFB02000008.1, on the reverse strand, counting down.
ATGAACAAACATGGAGATAGCTTACAGCCTTGGGACTGAGCTGGTAGTGCATAACTCTCATGATTCTTCACTCGAGGGCACAAGGTTGGGTCAGCCTTGGATGGAAAATTTGCGATTAGAAGAGGAAATGACATTCAGAGGGTGTCTGACAAACCAACAAAGACAAGCATTATAGGCGATTTTGGACGAGGAAGTCAGGAGATCGATGCAAGTACTTGGAGCTTCATAGGGAGTCACATCATCTTGAAGATTTGTTGTAATGTATATTTCTCTGAGACAGAGAAATATGAGGTGAAAGCCCTTGTAGTGTATATTTCTCTGAGATGGAGAAATATGAGGTGAAAGCCCTTGTAGTGTATATTTCTCTGAGACTGAGAAATATGAGGTGCGAGCCCTTGTTCATCTCTAAGACTAAGATGAGACGTCATGTTGAGAGACTCCATGATGACATCACGTTGAGAGACTCTCTGATGTACCCTTGTACTTGTGTTTCTTTCCACACATGGGAGTAGCCATGGTGGACGTCATGTTGAGAGACTCCATGACATAGATATCTAAAAAACATCTCCCTAGCTAAGAGGGAGTATTAGTGTTTGGTAGCTTCAGGAGATATTTTCTCCTTAATGTATTCTTGTGAAGGTACGTTGGCTTTATTTTTATAAAGGAAAAATTACTTGTTCAAGGTTGGCTCTAAGATGAAGGGTTGCCTAGCTTGTATAAATAGGAGAAGGTGTCTCCTCATTTCACAATTCAATCAAGCAATCTCATTCACTCCAAGTTCGCACATTAGCAGTAGTTCGCCATCCTTGTAGCAGCAGACTCAATTTCAATGAAGAAGTGTCTCATTTCTTTGTATTGGACTTGGCTAGATTTCAAGGGCCTAATTCTGTATGCAAAATTCTGCACTTATTCATCTGATATATATATATATAAGAGATCATTTCTTGCTGGGTTTTTTCTCCCTCGAGTAGGAGGGTTTTCCCAGGGTATTTGTTGTGTTCATTGTTCTTATGTGTTGCATTTTTCTGCTTATGTTAATTCTGGTCCTATAACTAATAGGTAGGGCTTCACTACAAAATCCAGAAAAAAACTCCCTAGCTCATATGAGTTTATTAAATAAAATAATAGATAATAGAAGAGAGCAGGATAAAACTGAAAATATTAATTGTTCACAATCTCAGATTAATTCTTGCATGAAAGATTTGAAAATGTTTGCTAAGAAGTGCCACAACTGCAAAATACAAATGAACCTTAGAACTGCCAATCACCACTGTGCTTTACCATGATCAATGATATGTATGGAGCCATTAATGTTGAAAACTGCCTCTTGCATTAACGTCCAAGTTTTGATGTCTATATCCACTTCTGTGAATACTTTTGCTACAAACTCCTTTCATATCTTTTTATATGAAGGAAATCCTTTGATTTAATTCCTTTGTGGGCTTTACTCTTTGATTGTTTATACACGGCCCTAATTTTTTTATCTAGATCACGTGGGCCCTACCCTTTGAATACATTAAGGTGAAGCCTTAATATGTTGAGCCACATGCACTTTGTTTATGTAAATGCCAAAGTTTCATTTGAATCCTCAAGGGCTATCTGTATCCTTAGAGGCAGAATTTATCATTTTCAATAAAGGTAGGTCCCATAACTTGCCAAGTCATACTTATTGACTAAAAGCATTCCCTTCTATATTTCCTTGGAACCCTTAAAGTTCCTATGAACCGTCAAATTAATTAAATCAACACTTCACAGATTGCTGTTATCTGACAAGTCTCTAAACCTTGTTAAGTCCTTTGAGCTGTCTGCTTGAGGAGATCGACAGCACTTCTCTTTTTCATCTGATGTGCTTGAAATATATCAGGGCAACTAGTTAATTCCTCATCAGTGACAATTCAGCCTTCTTTGGTTGCAGGGTGTATTCTCATTTTTAATCCTTTGACAGTACTTTTAGATTACAACCATATCTCTTTGACTTGCAGATTTGCTTGAGTGCTTTGGTGAGCTAAATAATAAGATGGTTCTGTGGTGATTTGTACTTCATAGGGATGCCACGTAGTCTTATGTGAATTCCTTTTCCAAGCCTTTAAAAATTAATACTGTGGACTTTCTATAGCTGCCTTGGGTAAAACCATTGTCATGTGAGTTCTATTTCTTTGAATTATGGCAAGGCTTTATCCTTACTTAACACACAACCTCACTTTTAAACAACCCTATTGGTAATTTTAGCCCACGGAAGTGTAGTTATTATGGCAAGCTCTTTCTGCAGATAGGTAACTTCATCCTCTACATTAGGAACTCTTCTAAATAGTATAAAGACCATGTTTTTTAATGACTTGTAATGTCCCTTACCCGACTTTGCCCTAGAATTCGCTTGTAGACTAGGTTTAGGGTTTCTTTTATTCAAATAAATGTTCTCTTTAATGAAATGATCTTGGATTGAAATCTGCATTCACCATATGAACAAACATTTCCACACAAATACACCTCTTGTTAGTATTAATATCTAGATATCCAAAATATAAACATAATCACAAAGCAATAGTGAAAACATATGAGGAGTGGCATGGGAGATTCGCCTTAAGCCCTTTGGTTCCGGCTAAGAAGGATGTGTTTCACAATCCTCCAGCTTGGGGACTTGCACCGACTCTCTCCGCCTAGGACATCACCTCAGAAGACACTTAACTTATTGGGGACAGTTGGGGGAGTGCTAAGCAGTCTAGGCCTACCACCCCTCCATGGCCGCAGCAGATCTTAGGTGGGACCGCCACCCCTCCATGGCCCAACCCATGCCTTAGGACTGGGCGGAACCTTAAGTGGACTTGCCACCCCTCCATGGCCCATCCCTGCATTGGGTCCTAGGGGTGGACTTGAGTGGGGTTTTTAGGCACTACTTCCCTCACACCCTTCCTCCCAATAAGCTTACAAACACGGAGAAGACAATCCTTTAGCAATCAAATACATTTGCATTTATTATTGATTCTTTAAGTCAATATCAACATCATTATCATCATGATAATACTAAAGAAAGCATTACACCAATAATCAAATTAACAATATCTGTTTCTTATATTCCAAATATGCTAAATATTATTGCTAAGTGAGTACATCACTTGAGTTGTTGTATCTCTCCACGTTTTCTGATTCCTTACTCGCCTCCTTCAACCTTATACTGGATTGATCATAGGATGAGGACAATTCATAAATATACACAATCTACTTATGTTTATATTGAAGTGTCATCTTTACTTATAAGGCTTAATAATTGCTGCAAGTATCATTATTGTATATTCACTAGTGATTCACATATCTACTTACCTATATATATATATATATATATATAATGTTAAACTTGCTGCTCAGTGTATTCTGATCAGATTTCTGACTAACAGTACATTGGTTCCCTCAACAATCTTTCTTTCTTATTTTTCCTTCATCCCATATTCCTATTTCCCCCTCCATTGCTTGCTAACATTCTTCCTTTAATATCCCCCACTAGACCAAATGGCACGTCTCTTTATATTAATCGCATGTCTTGTTATCCATATTAATTGGATAGTTTCTCCCTATTAATCGATGCACATTCAACTATGATAAAGTAGGTATAATCATTGTTTTCATACTAGTTGTGTCAAGGAGTGTTGACCGATGCTTTAGAATGCATTGCTTCCCTCTCCTAATTGCTGCTAATGATTAGTAAGTTGCTGCCTTTGTGAGAATTATCGATGCCTTGTTTTTATTGCAGCTGTGTATATTTTATATCAATAATTTTATATTATATGTTTCTTATTAAAACATATTTATTATTATTATTATTTTTATATACATTTTAATACTTATAGTATTATATATTATGATGATTATTGTTATAATAATATTTAAATTGCTAGTATTTATTTGGTGAATATTTATAATATTATATTATGATTATAATTATAGTAATATTAAGTTGTTGATATTTGTAAATACGTAATTTGTCACTTATTTTATTTATTTGCATCTCAACATTTAGTTGTTTTAATGTTCTATTTCAGGGACATGACATGACTAAGTGAAGCTCCATCAAAGAGTAAGGGCGCTGCCTCACAATGTCCTACTAGTTCCATTATGCCCATTTGAAGTAGCTCGTAAGTAGCTTTAATTGTATCCTATATTCTTATGCAGCCATCACCATATCCACTAGCAACTTAATTGCCTTGCAATCTCTGCTGGAATGCAAACACCTCCTTTATTTGCCATGACAAGGCCAACAAGCTGTGGTATTACTGTTTCTTTCCTATATTTGTATTTTATTTGCAGAGATGGCTTTGTTTAGAATTTGATCGCTTGAATCCCCAACTTGATTTTGTGGACAATGTATAGCATTCTGAAGAGTATATCCTATGCTTACAGTACTCTCATGACAAAGTAAAAGGAATCCATGAAATGAATCACATAATACTTTAATATTTTCCTGTCTACCAATCAGTTTTGGTTGTTGGTTATTCCATAATCATCCAGCTGGGGTGGCCTGCTTTGATTGCTCTGCAGACTTCTTGACATTGGTTTATGGCACTTTCTTCAACCTAGTGGCTACTTCATTCATAACTATGAAGGTTGATCACAAGTTGGGTGTGAATCCCAAATGCAGGAGAAAATGAACTCATCAATAGAAATGCTACCTTTTGTAATGCGAATGAGCCCAACAATTTAAATGCCAAATCTCTCTAAATCCAGTTAATAATTGATGCTAAGACAAATCTTTTCTCATTAACGTGTCTGGTAGAGCACCCTTTGCACAATTTGAACACAAAATTTGATTCGTGCATTGAAGTGAAAATTTTGCACTATAGCTATTCGAGAATGAGTTACACTCAGGCTGAAGATGGACTGGTTATAAAGTGTGTCAGTGGTTCAGTGGTAAAGCATCCTTACACTTTTTAATGGACTAACTAGGACTATCTTTAATTTAGGTATGACTCATTTACCAACAACAATCACCATGGAACATGTAACAAGATCAACATGATTAATCATTACATGCAAACCAAAATGAACAAACTATACCTGGGCCAAGATGTCAAAATGCGAGTTTGGGTTGACCAAGATCCTATACCTGGGCCACAAGATCAGTGCTCAAGGGGTTAGCGTGGATGAGGAGAAGATCAAGGCCATTCAGGAATGGGCTGCACCTAGGAATTTGATGCAATTGAGGGGATTCGTGGCCTTTGCAGCTACTATAGGAGATTTGTAAAGGGATTTTCCCAACTTGCAGCACTATTGACCAATCTCACAAAGAAAGGAGCTTTCTTATGGAGTCCCACAACTCAGAAGGCATTTGACAAACTCAAAAAGGTAATGAGCTCATGTCCGGTCTTGGCTATTCTAGATTTGTCATCTCCTTTTGTACTCGAGTGTGATACTTCAGGAGAGGGCATTGGAGCCTCGAGTGTGATACTTCAGGAGAGGGCATTGGAGCCGTACAGATGTAGAATAAACACCCCATTGCATATGAGAGTAGGAAGCTCACCATTCCAAAAAGGGCTCTCTCTATTTATGAAAAGGAGACGTTGGCCATCATGCACACCCTTGCTAAGTTTAGGCAATACTTGGTGTGTGGGAAATTTGTGGTGAAGACAGATCATAACAGCTTGAAGTACTTCCTAAATCAGTGAGATTTGAATGATAGACAGCAAAAATGGGTAAGCAAACTCCAAGCTTATGATTTTGATATTGAGTTTGTGAAGGGCAAGAACAATGTAGTGGCTGATGCACTTTCTAGGAAACCATATTTGTGCGCAGTGTCTGACATATCCGCAGATTGGAGGGCTGATATTATAGCTGAGTACGCCAAGGATTCATTTGCTAATGATGTTTTGGAAGGGAAGGTAGTCGATGACAAGTACAAGGTGATTGAGGAGCTCATCCTCTACAAAGATCGGATCTATCTTGTACCTCATTCAAAGGTCAAGAGTAGAATCATAAAAACTTGCCATGATACCCCTCTTGCTGGTCAGCCGGGCTTTTACAAGACATATAAGCAAGCAAGGGAGCGTTTCGCTTGGAAGGGGCTGAAGAAGGACATCTTGTAGCATGTGAGAGAGTGTTTAGTCTGCCAACAAAATAAAACCGAAAATATATAACCAGCTGGTTTGTTGCAGCCCTTGCCCATTCCAAACCAGAAATGGGAGAGCATTTCAATGGATTTCATCATTGAACTTCCTAGGGTGCAAGGTAAAGATTGTATTTATGTTGTGGTGGATAGACTCACTAAGTATGCTCATTTCTATGCCATTACTTCGAAATTCAAGGCTCCTCAAGTTGCAGATCTGTTTTTTACAGAAGTGTCTACACTCCATGGATTGCCAATAAACATTGTGGGTGACAGGGATAGCAGGTTCATCAGCTTGTTCTGACAAGAGCTTTTTCTCTTGGCTCATATAGAGTTGACCCCCAGCACTAGTTACCACCCCTAAACAGATGGACAAACAAAGATCGCGAATAAATGGATTGAGGGTTACTTGAGAAACTATGTGACAAGGCAACAATCAGCTTGGGTGAAGTGGCTTCATCTAGGGGAATTTTGCTATAATACCACACATCACATGTCCATTGGGATGTCACCATTCAAAGCATTATACGGTTATGAAGCCACCTCATTTATAAATCTGATTCTTGCTGATAGTAGCGTTCCAAGTGCGGGAGACATGATTCAGCGGAATGTAGATATCATGAATTCCTTGAAAGAGAATCTCCATTGAGCCCAAAATCAGCAAAAGTTATATGCGGATCAGCGAAGGACTAAAAGGGTTTTTGAAGTCAATGATATGGTATACTTGAGGTTGCAGCCATACCGACAGTCATCTCTCAAAGGGAACAGAGCAGAAAAGCTGAAACCCAGGTTCTATGGACCATTTAGGATCGCCAAGAAGTTTGGAGAGGTTGCATACGAACTTGAGTTGCCTCCAGGGAGCCGAATTCTTAATGTTTTCCATGTTTTGTGTTTGAAGAGGGCCTTGGGACAGCAGATAACCCCAACAATGGAGCTGACACCGCTTGATGACGAAGGAAAGCTAATCCTCAAGCCTGAAACAGTGTTGGATGTAAATGAGAAGCGGTTGAGAAACAAGGTCATTCTGCAATATTTGGTAAAATGGAAGAATCTGCCAGTTGAAAATGCAACTTAGGAAGGGGTGGAGATCTTCCAACATCCTAACCTAAGGTTGCTCGAGCACAAGCAACCATCTGGAGGTGGGGACTGTCATGTCCCGACTTCTGTTTGAATTTGGGCCAACTTGAGTTTGTAAAAAATAGTGTTTTGAAACACTAATTAATAAATAATTAGATAGGAATCATTTTTGTGGCCGACCTGCCTCTTGGTTGGCGCTTGTTTTTAAATTTGAATTCCTTTTGTATTGTGGCTGACTTCATTTGAATTGGCGTGGTGAATTGGTATTTATTCTAGGCCTTGTGGTAGATCAAAGCATCACGAATATTGGACAACGTAGTCTTGTTGAGCTTAGAGGGCGTAGCTGCTCTAGCTTAATACTTAGGTGCGGGAGTAGCTTCAATCCTGAGAGTATTCGTGCTAAGCTTACATCCCATCTTTAAAGGCTCATCAATCAATTTGTCATTGCAGGAATCAGCGATTATATTACTGAGGTGGAATCAAGCATTGTTGTCCAGGCAGAGCCTGCGGCTCTGGCCGGCAATCACCTGGCAGCGATCACCCAATGTGAGCATACAATTATGAAGGAGGCGATAACTGTAATCAAAACATCTGCAAAGCAATAAGGAGGACGACACCAGTTTGGAATATCCACGGGTATCGTTTCTTCCAGATCGTGCCCGTCACCCATCTCAACTCGACGACATCAAATCTGAGGAAGTATTGATTTGCTACAACAGGCCCGTGGTTTCATCTTTGCCTACATCCAGTATATTCAAGGGCAACATCGGCTTCTCAATCTTCTGTTGATAAATGCCCGATCATATGTATAAAGAACTCTGAGAAGTAATACTTCCGTCTCTTCATTCAATTTAAGCATTCTGGGAATGAAAGGTGTCGATCATTATATTATCTTGGTGTATTGATTTATTGATACTGCTGTTCCGTTTAAATTGTGCGAATATCTGAGTTAAGTTTCAAAGATAGAGTTGGTATATTATCAGATTACGGTGTTGTTCTGCCCTAGGCTCTTACACTAGAAAAGGAATTGGAGGAATGCTAATACAAAACAATCATTTCATAGCCTTTGAGAGTTGGAATCTAAAGGAACCAAAACGAGGGTTCTTCATTTATGATAAAGAAATGCTCGCCGTCATGCATGCGTTGGAAAAATTTAGGCAATACTTGGTGTATGGCAAGTTCATGGAGAAGATGTATCATAACAATCTGAAATTCTTTCTAAACTAGCAAGACCTCAATGATTGGCAACAAAAATGGGTAAGTAAGCTCCAAGCTTATGATTTTGAAATTAAATATGTCAAAGGGAAAAAGAATGTAGTGGCTGATGCACTCTCTAGGATGCCAAGAATATGCTCCATTTCTGAGATTTCTAATGATAGGAAAAACTTGTTAATAGATGAATATTGCAGAGATGCTTTTTCAAATGATATTTTTGACCAAAAATTCACTAATGAAAGGTTTAAGGTGGTCCATGGACTTATCAAGTATAAGTAAAGAATCTTCTTGAATCCTAAATAAAAGTTAAAAAAGAAAATCCTATAAGCAATTCATGATTCTCCCCTAGCAGAACATATAGCATTCTACAAGACATACATGCATATTGGAGAAAGTTTTCCTAAAAAGCATGAAAGAAGAAATGCTCAAGCATGTATGTGAAAGTTCCACTTACCAACAGAACAAGTTAGAGCTGTAATGTCCCCCCTTGTCTATGGTTTTCTTCTTTTTTTGTTTTTATGCTTTTCTGATTTTTTGAGATTTTGCCAAGAAACACAAAAATACATATATTTGCAAAATAGCAAAACAAATAGGAGAATGCATAAACTAATTAGAACCCAGTTCATATATTGGCAACAAGATTACAATGAATGCATACCCATTTGATAGAATGTGAAGTTGCAGGTCTGATATGCATAACCAGCAAACTGAAGGCAAATAGATTTGGATGCCACTCTTCAAACCCTCATTTCCTCACCTTGAAAATGGTGTGCAGATGTCTCTTAACCCTAGATGCCTCAAAGGCAGGTGACAGCAGCTCAAATGCCTAGGCGTTTTGCCTTGAAAAACCCCACGTCCAGCTAGCAGGTGTACGGCCTGGCTGCCAGCCTATGGTGCTCACAAATGCACGTTTTTTCCTCCAAAAACTCTTGCAAAATGTCTTCTCAATCTTGAACAATCTTTCCAGCTGATTACCTCTATCAATCTCTCCAAAATATGGCTGCAAATTGAATAAATGAAGCACAGGTATAACCCCTGGATGGAGCTATCAACCAATCACCCTTGGGATATCTTGCAATCCTATAGATGATGTTATTCGTGAGGGTTTTTGTCCTCACAAAGCAAATAACCAGTCAACCAGCAAACTTCTCTTCCAAAAATTCTCCAACCTAAAAAACCAAAAAGCAAATGAATTAGCTTTTATACTCCTCCAAACCCCCACGCCCATGTTGGCAATTAAAATATATTTTATTTTATATAATTTCCTGCCTTATGAATCTCTTTTAAATTTGGGCGCCCAACTTATATTATAAAGTACTTTTTAAAAAACAATTATATCCCCCTTTTAATATAAGTCCTTATAATATATAATAATAACACATAAAATTAATTAATTTAAATTAACTTTATTATTAACATTATTAAAATTAAACGCATAGGACCATTAACAAACCAAGATAACTCCAAGATATAAATCCATCATCATGCCCAATATAGAAAGATTGCCAACTTACTATAAATAGTAATTATAGTCAAAAGTGTCTAAATAACGCTCCGGAAGGTGCACAGAGAAACCCTTGAAATGCTTTGAGTTGGGAAGCACCAAATAGAGCCAAATGATTAACTCATTACAAACCAATGACCCTCTATGACTTACTATAAATAGTAATTATAGTCAAAAGTGTCTAAATAACGCTCCAGAAGGTGCACAGAGAAACCCTTGAAATGCTCTGAGCTGGGAAGCACCAAATAGAGCCAAATGACTAATTACCCAATAAATACCCTCAAAAGGGATCCCCTAATGATCTTGTTAGCCTACGGGAACTGATTGGTAGACTAACCACTGCATTTGTCAACTGCCTAGGAAGGGGACATTACAAGAGCACAGATTTCTAGTGGGTTTGCTTCAGCCCTTACCCACTCCTAAATAGAAGTGGGAGAGTATCTCTATGGATTTTATCATAGGACTTCTAAAGGCACAAGGTAAGGATTGTATTTATGTGGTGGTGGACTAATTAATAAAACATGCACATTTTTTCCCTCTTGCAGCTGATTAATAGGCATCACAAGCAGTAGTTTTGTTTTTCAAGGAAATTTTCAAACTCCATGGGCTGCCAAAGTCAATTGTAAGTGATTGTGACAACAAATTTTAAATCTATTTTGGCAAGAATTGTTCCCTCTCACTCCAAGCACACGCTACCATCCACAGACAAATGACAATTTGGAAATAGTTAGCAAATGGATAGAAAGATATTTAAAGAATTATGTTTCAAGATAGCAAAAAGCATGGGTCAAATTCCTCTACTTGGCAGAGTACTGCTACAATACAACACACCACATATGTTGATTTGGTCATTTTAGATAGCAAGATGTTAGTGTTAAATTTAGGTGAACAGATTAAATGCACAGAAAATAATTCAAAATCTGAGACAACAACACAGCAATTACCCTGGGAAAACCCTCCTCTTGAGGGAGAAAAACCCAGCAACAAAAGATCTCTCTTATATATATAAGCAATAACAACAGATCATTTTACAATGAGGTCTAACTCAAGACCAATGTTCAAAACTCTTGACAGGTGCAGTAGCAAATATCAACCTGTCACTAATTCACAATCTGATATTGAGATACAGAGAAGAGCTTATTCTAGACAGAGTGTAGACTTACAGAAGGTTCGCACCTGGCAAAGACAGTATATGAATTTACAGAAATTCACACCTTATCATCTTATGTATTCGCGCCTTGTCATCTGTTCTGATCACACTTTATCATACGATATATATTCGCATCATGTGATGTCACCGATATGGTAAATTCGTGCTTGAGTCTCAGATGAGTTTGCACTTGAATGAAGTCATCGAATTGGTATATTTGCACTTAGTTCTCAGGCAAGTTCACACTTTATTGATGAGATATATTCGCACTAAGCTCTCAGATAAGTTCGCACAACAACATGATCGAACTGATCTCCTGCTTCAATATGTTTGCACAGTATCATGCAAGGCTGATGATAATAACTGAACTCTGTTGGATGATAACAGTAGAGGAATCAAGGAGAATAAATACAAGTGAATGATGGAGACGCATGCCTCAAAATCCTTCGGCCTCTAATAAATTTCGAATATCCTCTAATGATATGTATATTTGTAATGGACAAATCATAGTGAATATATACAAATTGAAATGGGAGAGACACGTCCCTTCAAAACCTTTATGTCGGCCTCCATGAAATCGCGTATTTTCTTTATTGAAGTCGGCCTTGATAAATGTTCACACCTCTTCACAAGAGGTCGGCCACCTTATGATAAATCAAGAATGTCCTTTAATGATAGTCGGCCTCAATTAAATATGTTCTAATAAAAGATCAACTCGATTTCTTTTATGTCAGCCATGAGATGAGTATAATACAAGACAATGAATGTAAATTGAATAGCCAACGGCTATCTTCAATTTATGTCTTCCAAGAAAATGCTGAGCTGGAAGGAGCTACCGAAGCTGCTAATACATTAACAGTTAGGAGCCAAAGATTTGATTCAAACAAGTCAAGACATGTTGAAAATCCTTAAGATACACTTACAGTAAACTCATAATCAATGCAAACAATATGCTGATGAGCAAAGAACCAAGAGAACTTTTGTTGTAGGGGACATGGTTTTCCAAAGATTGCAGCCTTACAAACAATCATCTCTTTGAATGAGTGGAGCAAAAAAGTTCAAACCACGTTTTTATGGACCATAGAGGATTATATGAAGAACTAGCATTGTGGCATATGAGCTAGAATTACTAGAAGGGTGCAAAATCCGTAATGTCTTCCATATACCATGCCTCAAGTGAGCGATTGGGTAGCACCTTCTACCTTATACAACTTTACCACTTTGGATGATGAGGGGAAATTAATTCTTGAGCTGGAAGCCATTATGGACATTAGGGAACAAAAGCTAAGAAACAAATGCAATATTGAATACTTGGTGAGATAGAAGAATCTTTCGAAGAAGATGCCACTTGGGAAGGTTTGAAAATCTTTGAGTATCCAAACTTGTATCGCTTAGGGACAATCAATTCTAGGAGGGGAGGTTTATCATGTCCCCATTAAAAGATTGAAAATATTATAGCGATAGAAAAAGTTTTAAAAAAATATATAAAAAGAAAGTAGAAAAAAAACAAAAAAAAAGGAGAAAAGAGAGATGGTTGCCTCAACTTGGATAAGGCCAAAAGTGGCCACCTCAAATGGGAAAAGATTTGTTTCTGCTTGTTTGCAAAAAGTAATTAAAAACATGAGTTAAGGAGGTGGCCACCCTAGCAGTCGCTGCCCTAAGGACATATGAGCTTATTGAGGAAAGCAGTGGACAACATAGTTTATCTTTTTTCTCTTGAAGCCTCATTTGAGCACTTGCTCACAAAGTCCTAGGATGGAAACCTTGAGGATTGTTGGAGATTCAAGGATGGAAACCCTTGAGAAGGAGACCGGGGGCAAAAACCCTCAGCCTTCTAGTTGGTGGTTCCAATTTAGGAATCGCACAAGGTTTAAAGATTACAGTATAGTTCCAATTTAGCAGTTTCAGTACAAAGTCAGCTAGCAGCTAGCTCCAACACCCTCCTAATTGCAACATAAAAGTCTAGTTTAACAGTTCATTTTAGATCTTTTTTGGGTTCAGCACAGCAGTTCAACTTGACAGTCAAATACAACACCATCTAGTCATTGATAACTGCAAGAAAAGGCTTCCTAAGTGTTAAGTTAAGGATTGTAGATCACAATACAGACCAGCAGCAACTCAGGGAGTTTCCAGAACTAAATGTTTGCAAGGTGGTGTGAACAGAAGAGACATTACAATAGTGTGGGCATCAAAACTTCTAGTGGGAGAAACTAAGGTTGGATTGACATATTTTAATTTTTTATTTGTAAGAATTGTGTAAGCTGTTAATCTTTGTAACTGGACTTGCAACAAGCCTACATTTTATAAATGGAGTAGCAATTTCATAATAAAATGTTGTTTTCAGAATTCAGTGAGCTGTTATATTCATTTGCAACCAAATTATTATTATTTTTTTATTGTTGTATATTAAGTTGACATGACATTGAACATAAGTTTCCACTGGCCCGTGAGTGCTTCTTCAATTTCACTCTTGATCATCATGTGTATCTCCTGTTGTATTGGTTTGGCCATCTTGTATGCTGAGGCTTAGATACTTAAATTGAGTTTGATAGGTTGTGCAAGATGAAGGTTAAACACTCAGATACAACTGATCCATAGTCTAGGCTGAATCCTAGCGGACAACTATCTAGATGAAGTTATGTGCATATGTAAAAGATTTTTGAGATAGAATAATGCAAAAATTGAGAGAAATATAGAATTTAAAACAATAAATGTATTGTTATTATTTATCTACTTGTATTGCACATGGCATACTCTTGAGAAAATTGTATGCCTATTATCTTCTAATCTATTTACCTGTTTGTCTTCTTCTATGTCTTCTGTATATCTGTTGATGTTACAAATATGTACATATATAGATTACATGTTGTGAAGGCCACATGCCGTTATGGAAGTTCAACCATTTCCATGCATGCTTTCTAATCTCCCAATGGTTATGTTGTGTTGAACCATTTGCTAGTAGGTGGGCAATGTGTTGGTGGATGGCTTGGCATAGCATAAGCCTCATGAGTGACCCCTGGATTGCTGTGTCGAATGTAATGTTCAAAGTCTAAAGTGTGATGCTCAGTATAGGAGTTCGACTTTGCCATTTGACTTGGAAGTGTGTTTGGCCCTGCTAAAACCATGGTAGAAACTCTTGAAGGTTTAGCAGAAATTTGCAGGAGCATACAACTTTGTGTAGAGTGCTCTGTAGCACTTGCGGGAGATGTATGGACAATACTTGTGTTACCACAAGCATCTGGGAGGTGCTTTGGTGTACTGCAAACCATGGAAGTGTTCCCATAGTTACTGCAAGCCATGAGAATGGTTTTGGCATTACTTCAGGCACCAATGTTGGTAGTTCCTCCTGGACCATCCAAGGATAAATGGTTGGTTTTATCATATTTATTGCTCATGCAATTGCTCATATATTAGAAAATAGGACAAACATTCCAACACAGAATTAAGTACATTGTTTAGACATTAACTGTTACAACATAAAAAGCTCAGCCCTTTACATAATACCACACATGAAATAATTACTTCATACAGCTCATACTCTACAGATGTTCTTTAAAAAGCCAAGCTATGTTGAGGCCCAGCACCCACCTAGTCACTCCACATAACTTGAATAGGTAAATGTAAAGAGTTGAGAACTAAAAGATAGATAGCTCTCATATACAATGTTTAAGTAACCCAAAACTTGATAAAGAATATTCAGAGTGGCTGGAAACAAGTAAAGGACGTGCTCTTGCTGTTGAATTCTTAGTTAAAGCTATTTACCCTGTCCAGACATGGTTGTATAAGTAGATAACCATTTAGGAAGATCGATGGCTCTGCCACTACCACTGTCTTGGACATACCTATTGCTCTTTTGCCATTCAATATTGATGACCATAACAAATTGGTATCAGAAACCTGATCATCTCTTCATATTGTCATGCTCTGTCCCAAGGTCATCCTATGGCCTAGCCAAGTTTAATTATTAGCAGAACTCGTGCACTGTCTGCCATACCACTAAGCAGCTTGAGACTCCAAGAAAGGGTATTTTTGCCTGTTTCAGTAGCAATCAGTCTGAAGAATGATGTGATTGCCTGTGACCTGAAATGACTTAATTATCTTTAAACTTTCCCCGTTATGGAAAAGAACAACAGCAGACACAGTGTTCAGGTAACTGATGAATGGAGATAGGGAACCCCTGGAGTCACCAAAAAGACATACATACCTGTCCCTGATCTTATGATTGACAGTGCATGAATATACAAAATCTCCTTTAGATTCATCTCCAATGTAAAATATCAATTTGATGTTCTTGAGCAATTCCAAGTTGTTAGAACAGAACGGATCATTATCATTGCCAGCATAGTCCAGATATTTGATCTTTCATCTGTATTTCATAAGATCCTATACTATTCTCATTTAAATTTTGCACAAGTTAATCATCAGTACGGAGAGGAATGTGTTTCCTGCATTTTCATTTCATTCTTTCTCCTACCAAACTAAATGCTAACCTGTAGACAGCCTGAAAGAAGACACATGACAACATAACAGATATGATATAATAACTCCCTAAAAAGTATGCTGCCAGTGTTCATATGCAGGTCTTTCTGAACCATGTCTCCAGTTAGATGGCATGTGAAAAAGATGAGACAATGATACCTAAATCACATCAGTGCCAAATTGTAAGAAGTTGAAATAAATGAATAGTCGATGTCTTGCAGTGTGAGTTGGCCTGAGAACAAATATTTGCTGTGTTCCGCACAAAGTGGGAGGCACTTTCTGTCTAAAGCTTCATGAATGGCACCCAACCCGAAAACCCACTTTTTTTCGTCACATGGATTTATATTCTGCCGAATTTGAAGGAGACGTATGCGATATAGCACAATATCAGTCTTATTGCAGCATTGGGCCCAACACCTGGAATATACCCCATCAGAAAGCATTCTGACAAATGTTAAAGAAAGAAGACCATCAATGGGCCTGGGATCAGCAAGGTGCTGATCACCCATCATTTTTATCTTGTTTTCTAGGGGAAAGTATATTTCCTCAAGTCCATTCATATCAGCGAGTTTAAGATCTTTGGTATAATGCCTCATGGCTTCATGTTTTGTAGTTTCATGTTTTTCTGCCAAAGTAAGGATACAAGAAAACCTCAAGTGATAATTTACAAATTTTTTCACCATTTTAAAATTATGGCAACAGCAAAAATAGTTTAGCCACCTGATTCCCAAGCCAGCATACCATCGTATTATCTCCTCATCCTCTAGAGGAATGAGTAACTTTATAGGTTGAGGTCGTCCCATGGAATTTATCAAGCCACCAAGCCTAAGGGCCTGTCTTACCAGCTCTATTGGCGCATGAATTTTTATGCATAATTTTGTGAGATCCTTGATTGTCTGCTGTGCATTATTTTTATCCTCCGGTTGCATTTGTCTTTCTGTTTCTATAATTGTGCTTCTTATATCAACGTTAAGATATTTGTTTACCTTCTCCTGGAATTGGTCATAGGCGTCCAGTAGCTCCTGGGGCAATTGGTCACGAACTGCCTCAATAGTCAGAAATCTACCACTAGTGAACCGTCGATGCCAAGACCAACGGTCTTCAGTTGACTCTAAAAATGTTTTCACTACTTCTTGTGCCCAAACTTTGAAGTTGCTGTTGATTTGTGGCACTATAGGTAACTGAGGGTCTCGAAGACTGCCATCCTTCAACTTCTTCAGTACTCGTGACAGTATTTTCATACCTGTGCGTTTACGGAAGGTCTCCCGAGCATTCCTTTTTTCTTGAGCCCGGGCCTGACGGCGTTTTATGAGTTTCTTCCATGCCCGAATTGCTTTATCTGACATTGGAGGAAATAATTTAGAATGAGTAACAGCCTGGAGTTCCATTCCTAGAAACTCTATCTTCTCTTCAATGGCATTGTGTAGAGCTGTCTTTGATCGATTCACCCTTAATTTTAGATTTCCTTCGAGAAATTCGACTACTTTGTTTTTTAGCTCGAGTGTAAGTTCTTTGGATCCTGAAGAAACTATTAGAATCTCATCCAGGTAGCGACAAGCATAAACCTTGATAGGCTTGTAAAAGAAGACGGGTAATCCTTCTGGATTCTGCTGCACTGTTTTCTTTTGCACCCATATCCTAAGTGAAGACAAAGATTCCGTCATTTGAATGTCATTCAACACACATTCCCTGAGCAACTCTGGTGAAGTAGGATCGCCTGGTTTACTCCCATGCCTTCTCTCTGGATTTTCTTCATCAACTTTTCTCCGAACATTCTCAATCTCTCTATCAAAGAAATCCAAATAAATATTAATTACAATAGAACACAGATTATTTTCTTGAGGGAAACCCCGTCCCAGAGAAAGCCCTCCAAATTCTATGTTCAAAACATTAGCTTGAAAGAAACTGCATATAAGATCAACGAGCAATTTATCTTGTATCTTCTTCACCAAAATGGAAGCAAGTATCCGTACCCTTTCTGAATTAAACTTCTCTTTCTCAAATTCAACGGCGAACCACCAAGTTGGATTCGTCACATGATTCTTGATGTATCGCAGAGCAGTATGTCGCCCCATCCCTACTCGCCCACCATATGCAAAATTCACAAAGCGAGGCTCATATACAGCTTCCAAGGCCATTCTCACCGCCTCCATTACCACCTTGAGCTTCAAATTAGGAAGAACCAATGACTCCCCCTTTCGCCTCAGTGGCATCACTTCTACACAGCAGCCCTTCACATCAAAGCTCCCTTCTTTGAGCTGTCTTGAAGCACTTTTCAGCCATAGATAATCAATGCCATCATTGGCAGCCCTGGCTACTACATCATCCACCCTTGTACTAGAATCGACACTCAGCTTCTCATAGGCAGTCAACAACACTTCTGGCCTGGCTATTACTTTTTCAACCAGATTACGCCATTTTTGATATCTGAGCCTTCTTTTGACAAGTTTTTGGAATTTATCTTGGCTCAGGGTTTTCAATACAATGTCCTTGTACGGTGAAACCATACTGGTATTTGGTCTTCTAAACTGAAAATATATTTGGTTACTCATCTGTGCCCTAATAGCTGGTGTTCTAAAGGCAATAAAATGAAGCAAACTCCCATCTGAAAATAAAAAAATATTAGGTGAATAAGGTGCAGATTTAATGATTTGGAACTATTAGAAAAACTAGTTTTCAGAGCACCATACCTTGTTTGCTGGAGATGGGCTTTCCCAATCGGTAAATTATACAACAGCCCAGCGTTCCCATTCTTTATTTTCCTTTTGTTTCCTGCGTTGGTCAGGAGTTCGACTCTGCTGCATCGTGGAGGAAATTCTGATCGTCACATGTTTTAAATTTGATCTATTGTTACCCATGCCTTAATACTCATGAATTTGGTGGGTACTGATTTCCAACTTCCTTTCCTCCTCTTTCGTTCATATTTCCTTTTTAATTATGATAAGTGTACTTCCATAATATTACTGGAAGATGAAGTATATCAGTGCCTGGACATCTTAAATACATAAGAAATATTAATTTAAAATTATTTTGTTTTATTTCTATTTTAAAAACTAGTTTAATAATATATATAAAATATGCCGAGAGATATTCTTCTTGAGGCGTCTATTTTTAAAAATTGTCTCACATAAAAGTGTAATAGACACATCAAGGAGGATATCTCTCGACGTATTTTAAATAATATATATATGCTAGTAGTAGTTGTAGTGCAACATGAAAGACAAAATTATTAAAAATAGTTTAAGATTAGGGTTGCATTTAGCATTAGGGTTATGGTTACATTTAGGTTTGGGGTCAAGTTTAGGGTTAAGAGATATAGTTAGGGTTAGGGTAATAGTTGGAGTTAAGGATATCAGGATTAGGGTTAGGGTTAGGGTTAGGGTTAAGAGGTATGGTTAGGGTTAGGGTTAAGGCTAGATATATAGTTAGGATTAGGGTTATGGCTAAGATTTAGTTAAGATTAGGGTTATAGTTAGCATTAGGATGAGGCTTAGAGTTAGCATCAAAATTAGGGTTAGGGATAGCATCAAGATTTGCTGAAGATTAGGGTTACAGTTAGGTATAAGGTAAAGGTTAGGGTTACCAATAAGGCTAGGGTTAGGGGTTGCATAATTGTTATGGTCATGCTTAGGGTTAGGTTTTGAGTTAGAAATGTCATTAAGTTTAGGGTCATTATATAGTTGTGTTTAGGATTAGAGATATAGTTAAGAATAGGGTTACAGTTAGGGTTAAGAGACATAGTTAAGATTAGGGTAAGGGTTAACATCAAGATTAGGGTTAGGGTTAGCATCAAAATTACAATTAGGGCTATTGTGAAGATTAGCTTAAAATTAGGGTTAGAGTTAGGATCAAGATTCGAGTTACAATTTTAATAAGATCAATTTTAAGGTTAAGATTATGGTTAGGGTTACAATTTACATCATGGTTATGGTTATGCTTAGGGTTAGGTTTTGGGTTAGAGATATAGTTAGGTTTAATGTGACTATATATGATTAGGTTTAGGGTTAGACGATGACTTAGGAATAGGATTAGGGTTAACGATTAAGAGATATAGGTAGGGTTAGAGTTAAGATTAGGGTGAATGCCATAGATATAGTTAGGATTAGGGTAAATAGATATATTTAGGATTAGGGTTAGGGTAAAGAGATATATTGAAAATTGAATTTGATAGAGCAAGAAATTCCCAAGAAATACCAATTTCATAGATGCCTTTAGAAACAAGAGAAGCCAATGCTCTTTCATTGAATAGAAAAATGTGTTGAATATGAGATGAGTAGCTAAATGCAAAAATTAATTTAAGCCTAAGTAAACTTAAGCAAGTAAATATAATTTACTCTAACACCCCCCCTTAAGTGCAACTTAGGGAGAATGAATGAAGATGCAATATGCAGTATGGGTCCCAGCTACACAACCATCTTAGGTACCCATTTACAATCCAAAAAAGAAATCTATCGCAATCAGAGAAAAAGAGAAAAACCATGTGGGAAAAAACCCCTCTCCAAAATAGAGAAAAGAAAAAAAACAAAAAAGATGCATGGATGGAGGACTTAATTACACCCCCAAGTAATACATACATCATGTATATACAATCAATGATCCCCCCATATGAGCGAATCAACTGGCATGTTGCAACTGTCATCAAAGAGGAGAGAAATCCCCTCAAGTGAGTCTCGCAAATCTGCAAGGTGAGTCTCTACAAACAAATCAGAGATGCTTGCTTAAACTCTTATGCTAACAAAGTGGGAGAAGCTATACAGTCAAAAATCATGATCAACAGTACCAACATCAATGAGCTTACCAAAATCAGCTTCTTTGATAAACATAGAATCGGCTGTAAACTCCACAATCTTAGGGACTTCACCATGTGTTATTTGGTATATAGACAAAAGATTTGTCTGCAACTTTGGAACACATAGTACATCCCGAAAGTAGCCATCACCTATGTTAACAGTGCCTATCCTTGAACATCCAACAACTTATTGTTCCCCAACAAAATTTTGGAAGTGTCAGAGGGGTGCAAACCCATGAAAGGATAGGGTGAAGAACTCATGTGGTGAGATGCACCAGAATCTAGGAACCATCTGTCACACTAAGAATCAACTGCAAAAGTGACCAGTGCATGTCCCTTACCCATGTAGTGCTTATCTTCTTTACTATTTTCAATGCATGTACTACCAGATTGCGTGGGCTTGGTGGATGGAGTAGATGAAGATGCAGAGGCTATAGGAGTCACAGAAGATGGCAGTGGGATATTTTTTTTTTGGAGATGGTGGGAGAGCTCATCTATCTTCTTTGTGTAACAATGATCCTCATCATGCCCCTTCTTTTTACAGTATACACAACTAACTTTCTCCTACCCTACAAGAAAAAACCACCTGAATAACCAATGCAAAATTAATCTAAATGCAAGCCTAAGTAAACTTAAGTGTAAATATAATTTACTCTAACAAAATTCAATAAATAACTTGACATTCTTAAATTTAGATAAGAATTTTTTTATCATTTATTTTTAATCAATAGACATTACAAAAGCATGCAATGGAATATTTTAAATGGTGCTAAAAAAGAACACATATATTAAAGCCATTGAAGCAAATTTATTGAATAGACATTGTGAAAGCATGTATAATAGTATATATAATATTAGCAATTATTATGATGGTAAAAAAGAACACATGTATGAAATCCATTGAAGAAAATTTCCACAAAAGTATATTACATCAATTATCTTCTAAAAATTTGAGCCTGTCTTCTTCAGCTTTGCGCTTGGCAAGTTGTCTACGCCTTTTCATTTTCTCATAATGGTCATATGTGAATGGTGGCATTATTATGAGACCCTCTAGAGATTTTACACAAGATACTGCTACAAATGTCAATCCTGTTTTTTCTCTTGGTCCTATATCAATTGTCGCCTTTGAAAGAGTCAATCCTTGAGATTTATGTATAGTTAATGCCCATGCCAATCTCAATGGTAATTGTAGTGTTTTTCCTTTCTGTTTTGTTGTTATTGGAACTATATTTGGATGGTGATCTTCAAATGGTATTCCTGAATAACTATCAAACTCAACCATCACATATGTTGGTGGTTCAGGTGGAGCACTTCTTGGTTTGTAGACAATCTTTCAAATATATCCCAGAGCTCCATTGACAAGACCTGCTTGTATCAAAAGATTCAAAGTCAACATGACCCTTGAATTCATACTGATCAAAAACTCTAGATCGATTTCATCACTTGAACAATCTTTTGTTGTATTAACACTTCCTGCTTTTGTTGCAACACTACATGCAACAGGATTATTCAATGAATATAACATTCTTTTATTATGACTATGAACATTGTCATTTGTCGAGAACAAATGGACACTATTTTCAAACTCAGCATTGCTTGCAACATCCATATTAGTAGGGGTTCTCATCATTAGCAACTTTCAATCATCAATTTGTGGGTTTGCATCTCTTAGATTTGTCAAAAGTTGACAAAATCTTCATTGGTGGATGTTTTCTCCATCTTGTTGAATATTTTATCTAAGGTAACTACAGTTTTAAATTCCTCCCATAGTAACTTTTCTCGTCTATTACTGTCATATGCTGGTCTATCATTGATTGGAGGTAACTGGGTCAAATCTCCTACCAAAATCATAGATATACCTGAAAGATAATCGATAATATTCAATTTCAAAAAATGTATAATATTTTTATTAAAATTTAGTAGATCAACGTGTATTAGTAGAATATAAAATAGTTGAGTTTGTTAGTCTCAAAATCAAATTCTATACCTGCAAAGCTTATGTGTGCACTTTGTGGGAATGTCTGTCGGAGTCTAGAATCTATGTTTTCCAACATGTTCTAACCAATGAAGCTCATTTCATCAATCAAAATGTACTTGATATGTGCCATTTCTTCTTGAAAACTGGCGAGTCTTGTTCCTTCTAGCTGAGTAAAATCTCGTAATTGGGATTCTCAATTTTGAATGAATTGTAGAGGCTCTTATATTAAATGTTGCAACTCCTATTGGTGCAAGTAATAGAAGGGGAGAACAAGATGGCATTGCGACATTTTCAAGAGCTTGACTAATGGCATGAATTAGATATGAATTTCCTCTTCCCATTGTTCCTTGAATTATCATGAACAATGGCACTCCATTTTGATTCCTCTGGTAGTGTGTCATAATTATGTCAACTACCTTTTTTTTATTTATCACTGAGAGATGTGTAGTTGACACATTGGGGTATATCATCATATATAAGACATCTATGCTCCTTCATGTTATTTATGAAATTGATTGTTGTAGTTGTGTACTTTTCACCTTGATAATCAACAGACCAATTTGTATGTCTATCAATGTCTCTTCTCCCCAACATATCTATTTCTGAAAATTGTATATTTTGACCATGATGCAGCCTAGATATAATTTCTCATTCATGCTCAATGGTATTTCCTTGAATAGTTTCATTCTCTTCAATTTTTGAATCACTATTAGTCTCAACATTTTTTGTAGTTGTTCGCTCGACATGCCAAGGATTGTAATTAAATGAATCTCACTTGGTTATTATGGATTCTTCATCATGACGAATATCCCTTTCTATGTCAGGGAATGGTTTGTAGAGTAATAACTCTAATAAACAAAAGTCAATCCATTTATCTGACTCACGTGGAGGAAGAGATAGAAACCTAGGAAAAACTCCAACAATTGTTGCTCTTTCCCTTGGCTCCCATTTGTTGTCTCTTCTTCTTTTAGGATTATATATCCATGATCTAGTTGCATCAATTAATGAGACACCTTCCATACAAGAAGGCCTTGTTTTGTATCCATCAATGAAAGATTTTGTTTGGTCTTCATTGTTTATAGTTATAGGTTTGAACACCTCACGTGAGACATTTAAATTAACAAATCTTCTACTGGTATCCACCAATGGAAGTTCTAACAACATGTGACATGTTTCTTGAGCTTCAATGTCCCTTTCTATAACTATCTTGGTCAAAAGCCTTCTATATGCTCATGCAACGAAATCATCAGGGTTTTCCAAGTTTGAAAGGCGCAACAACATTTGGTGATACGTTTCTAAGCTTTTCTCTGCTTTTGTTGCATACTTTGCAATGTACTTTATGACTGCATGCTTGGAAATAATAGGTTGCCAATCTATATTCGCTCTCCATAATTACAATACGAGGCGATTGTGTGAATTGACTCTATCATAATTTCTTGTTGGTTCAATTTTTTTTCTCTTGTTTTAATGTCTTCATATAATTTAGATCCCACCAGATTCAAAGGCCAAAGAGCATTATACCTAAAATTAATATCAACAAATCACATGATATTTGTTACTTTTTTTTGTATGTAATATTTAAAATTGATATTAAAAAATTATTTCACAAAATAATTACCTACAAACCATCCTTCCTCTTTTTTTTGTAGGCATGCACCCTCCCTACACACTGTGTGTCATTCTACACAGTTGAGGATCTCTTCATAGTCATAGGCAATATTCATCTCTACAAGTTGTCTCGTAATTTTTAGACATGGATGTTGAGGAAAATTTTGGAATGCCTACAATTGAAAATACAAATGAATATATTAGTTACATCATAAGCTATAAAATAGTTTATATCATATAATATTAGATATATGTCAAAATGTTTATAAACATGCATGTATATTCTGTTGATGTGGATCTTCTCTAGGATTCCATACATGAACAATGGAATGAAAATATCTTTCAGCACTTTTTCGTTGCTCCTCATTTGACCAATCAACGTTGTCCATATTGGGTGCTCCATTAATCCGTATGAATCCGTGCACATGCGGTGAACCCTTGTGTTGCCATTCATATCTTGACCAAAAATCTTTAACATTCATTCCTTTTTCCAAAACTTCTTTTCTAAATATTGAATGTCTCAAGTGCATGTAGTGTGCGACTATATGAGGATAGTCAATAACATTTTATTTTTGCCAAATTTGAGCCTCCCATGGAGTAGTTGGTGGTGTTCCTGGCATCAATGCATGCAAAATCTGGCCAATACATATTTGTTGCACTCAAGGTGAAAAATATTGTAGGAGATCCTATTTGATGAAGCATGTTAGCCAATTTTGCACAAAATTTCATCCAATATGACCTTGTACCCCTCAATGATGTTCCAAACCGCATCAACCTATCAGCTAAATGAGACTATGGCATGTTTTCCATATGCTCACACAACTCGTTGATGGTGATTGGCATGTCACGAAAACTTCTTTTTACAAATACAGTTGATGAATTTTGTGCACGGTGTCTCATTATCATGTTCATCATGAAATATCTAAATCTTGGATGTTGACCAAAACGATGATCCCTATATTGCAACAAATGCTTAACAAATTCATGAAGATGCACTCACCTCATTCATGGTTCCAACCAATCACATCTACCATTAGGGAACAATGTTGGGAATGCCATATCAAGTAATCTTGGAGTGACATATTCATTTATAGGAGATGCACCTATTCTTGGCCAATCCATCAATGTTGTTGAATTTGCATCAGGGTTATTAATCCTTGCATGAATCGAAATCATTTCCCTTTGAGCATTAGGTGGTCTAGAAGCCATTGATGTTGTGTGCTCAATTATATTACCTTGATCTGTTTCCATGACTGGACCAAGAAATATAATTTCGTTTATATCAAAATCAAATTCCATATGCATAGTCTGTAATTTGTTGAAAATATTTTCATCTAAATTTCTCAACGGATCATTGAGAGCATTTTCATCAATTATGACATTTGAATAAAACTCGCCATGCTCTACTTTGTATTTTAATGTCTTATACACATGATCTTTGTTGACTGTAAAGTTATAATTTGTGCCACGTTGATCCTTCCTTCGAACAATAATGATTGGAAAATTTTGTATTTAATGTTGCAAAACTTTTGAAATATGTTCCACATTTTGGGGAAAACTTATCATGTGTCCTTTGCATTTATACTGACCACCTATTGCATGTGTAACTTGTAGTATTGGGCTGACACGTGCAATCAACATTTCTTCAACCTAAGTCAAATTTGTAAGCTCCTCTAGTTATGGCCCAAGATCCATATCATTTGAAGCAGAAAATCTATTAGTTCCTCTCTCTTGTCGACATCTATTACACACAAGACCTTCAGAGGTGTGAGATACTTTCATTCTTAGATAGCATTCTTGACAAACATAACATATGTTTAGCATTCTCAAGCTATCTAATTGATTTTGAAATTATATTTGAAAGCTTTGAAGTCACTGTGAACCATTCCATTTGGGTTTGCTATGTTTTGTATATTTTCTTGTACACCTAAATTCATCTCAACTTTAGCTCCAAGTTGAGGTGTTTCTGTTACACGTTCTATTGAAAATGAATTTTCATTATGAAGATTCACTTCAATATTTCCACTAGATAGTTTATTGTGCCTCTCAGTTGATTGGTGATCAAGTTGTTCTCTTTCTTCTCTTTCAGAATGAGGGAGTTGTTCAAGTGTTCTTTGATGACTGTTTTTAAATACATTAGTTTCTTCTCTATTTTGTAATTCTAATTCTTGTACTGTTATTTCTGCCCTGCATCTAACATATCTTTGTCTTTGAGCTTCATTTTGTCTTCTTCTTTGTTCTTCCTTTTAACTATCTGTCATTTGCTCCTGTCATTGTCTTCGGTATTCTCTTCTATATTCTCTTTGATATTCTCTTTCATACTGTCTTTTTTGCTCCTCTAATTCAAAATTGAATCTCGGTCGCACCATAGCTAGAAAATAATTTGTATATAAAAATTAATTAATATATTCTTCTAACGTTGTAGTAATTAAGAAGCTTGGATTAGAAAAAATTAAGTTGTTGTATAACAAAGCTACTTTTATTTTATATAAAATGCATTTTGCATTGAAAAATATTGGAAAAGAAAGATTTGAAATAGAATACAATTTTACATGACTATCTTTTAAAGAATCTAATTGGAATGTAATTAGTAAGGTATAGAAGAAATTTAAAGTTAACAAACTACTTAATAAACATTGTACAATATTTTGTGGAAGGACAGCTAAAACGTGGCATTTGACAAGTAGATTTTAGGCGATTCTTTTAAAAAAATAGTTTTATTTAATCTTTGTAATCTAAATAGGTTGACCACATGGGTGTTTAAGCAAAAAATAATAAGAAAACACAATTAAAAGCAATTTCAAACAAAATTTACAATCATCAAAATTGAAACTAAGAATATTAACATCTTTATTATATTTGCAGTCTTAAAATAAAAAGTAAAATGATCTAATGATACATCATCAGATAATTTTACTTTTTATTTTAAGCCTACAAATATAATAAAGATGTTATTAGATTTCCACAATCCAAAAAAAGCTTACACAATCTAATCCAGAAATAGCTTCTCTCAATAAAGATGTTAATATTCTTAGTTTCAATTTTGATGATTGTAAATTTTGTTTGAAATTGCTTTGAATTGTGTTTCTTTATTAATTTTTAAAATCATATTAATCAAATTGACAATATTGAAATAAATGATTTTATTATTAAAATATATTAAAAAATAAATTATATTCAAGAATGATATTTAAAAATATTAAATTTTATTAAAGAATATTAAAATATAATAATATTAAATTTCATAATAATTTTACATGACTATCTTTTAAAAAAAATAATTGGAATGTAATTAGTAAGGTATAGAAGAAATTTAAAGTTAACAAACTACTTAACAAACATTGTACAATATTTTGTGGAAGGACAAATAAAAGTGGCATTTGACAAGTAGATTTTAGGTGATTGTTTTAAAAAAAGTAGTTTTATTTAATCTTTGTAATCTAAATAGCTTGACCATGTGGGTGTTTAACCAAAAATTAATAAGGAAACACAACTAAAGGCAATTTCAAGCAAAATTTACAATCATCAAAATTGAAACTAAAAATAAAAGTAAAATTATCTGATGATACATCTCTATTGTATTCTCAGATAATTTTACTTATTATTTTTTTACAAATCCATATCCACTCTTAAACCTAATGATACATCTCTATTGACTAGAGGTAATTGGGCCAAATCTCCTACCAAAATCATAGATATACCTGAAAGATAATCGATAATATTCAATTTCAAAAAATGTATAATATTTTTATTAAAATTTAGTATATGAACATGTATTAGTAGAATATAAAATAGTTGAGTTTGTTATTCTCAAAATTGAATTCTATATCTGCAAAGCTTATGTGTACACTTTGTGGGAATGCCTATCGGAGTCTAAAATCTATGTTTTTCGACATGTTCTGACCAATGAAGCTCATTTCATCAATCAAAATGTACTTGATATGTGCCATTTCTTCTTGAAAACTGGCGAGTCTTGTTCCTGCTAGCTGAGTAAAATCTCGTATTGGGATTCTCAATTTTGAATGAATTGTAGAGGCTCTTATATTAAATGTTGCAACTCTTATTGGTGCAAGTAATAGAACGGGAGAACAAGATGACATTGCAGCATTTTCAAGAGCTTGACTAATGGTATGAATTAGATATGACTTTCTTGTTCCTGTTGTTCTTTGAATTATCATGAACAATGACACTCCATTTTGATTCCTCTAGTAGTGTCATAATTATGTCAACTACCTTTTTTTTTATCACTGAGAGATGTGTAGTTGACACATTGGGGTATATCATCATATATAAGACATCTATGCTCTTTCATGTTATTTATGAAATTGATTGTTGTAGTTGTATACTTTTCACCTTGATAATCAACAGACCAATTTGTATGTATGTCAATGTCTCTTCTCCCCAACATATCTATTTATGAGAATTGTATATTTTGACCATGATGTAGCCTAGATATAATTTCCCATTCATGCTCAGTGGTATTTCCATAAATAGTTTCATTCTCTTCAATTTATAAATCACTATTAGTTTCAACATTTTATGTAGTTGTTGTTTGCTCGACATTCCAAGGATTGTAATTAAATGACTCCCACTTGGTTATTATGGATTCTTCATAATGACTATCCCTTTCTATGTCAGGGAATGGTTTGTAGAGTAATAACTCTGATAAACAAAAGTCAATCCATTTATCTGACTCATGTGGAGGAAGAGATAGAAACCTATGAAAAACTCCAACAATTGTTGCTCTTTCCCTTGGCTCCCATTTGTTGTCTCTTTTTCTTTTAGGATTATATATCCATGATCTAGTTGCATCAATTAATGAGACACCTTCCATACAAGAAGGCCTTGTTTTGTATCCATCAATGAAATATTTTGTTTGGTCTTCATTATTTATAGTTACAAGTTTGAACACCTCACGTGAGACAATTAGATTAACAAATCTTATATTGGTCTCCACCAGTGGAAGTTCTAACAACATGTGACATGTTTCTTGAGCTTCAATGTCCCTTTCTATAACTGTCTTGGTCAAAATCCTTCTATATGCTCATGCAGCTAAATCATCAGGGTTAACCAAGTTTGAAAGGCACAACAACATCTGGTGATACATTTCTGAGCTTTTCTCTGCTTTTGTTGCATACTTTGCAATATACTTTATGACTACATGCTTGGAAAGAATAGGTTGCTAATCTATATTTGTTTTCCATAATTGCAATATGAGGCGATTATGTGAATTGACTCTATCATCATTTCTTGCTAGTTTAATTTTTTTTCTCTTTTTTCAATGTCTTCATATAATTTAGATCCCCCCAGATTCAAAGGCCAATGAGCATTATACCTAAAATTAATATCAACAAATCACATATTTGTTACTTTTTTTGTAGATAATATTTAAAATTGATATTAAAAAATTATTTCACAAAATAATTACTTGCAAACCATCCTTCCTTTTTTTTCGTAGGCATGCACCTTCCTACACATTGTGTGTCATTCTACACAGTTGAGGATCTCTTCATAGTCATTGGCAATATTCATCTTTGCAAGTTGTATCATATTTTTTAGACATGGATGTTGAGGAAAATTTTGGAGTGCCTAAAATTGAAAATACAAATGAATATATTAGTTACATCATAAGCTATAAAATAACTTATATCATATAATATTAGATATATGTCAAAATGTTTATAAACATGTCTGTATATTCTGTTAATGTGGATCTTCTCTAGGATTCCATGCATGAACAATGGAATGAAAATATCTTTCAACACTTTTTCATTGCTCCTCATTTGACCAATCAATGTTTTCCATATTGGGTGCTCCATTAATCCATATGAATCCATGCACATGCAGTGAATCCTTGTGTTGCCACTCATATCTTGACCAAAAATATTTAACATTCATTCATTTTTCCAAAATTTCTTTTCTAAATATTGAATGTATCAAGTGCATGTAGTGTGCAACTATATGAGGATAGTCAATAACATTTTGTTTTGGCCAAATTTGAGCCTCCTGTGGAGTAGTTGGCGGTGTTCCTGGCATCAATGCATGCAAATCTGGCCAATACATATTTGTTGCACTCAAGGTGAAAAATATTGTAGGAGATCCTATTTAATGAAGCATGTTAGCCAATTTTGCATGGCATTTCATCCAACATGACCTTGTACCTCTCAATGATGTTCCAAACTGCATCAACCTAGATCAGCTAAATGAGACCGTGGCATGTTTTCCATATGCTCACACAACTCATTGATGGTGATTGGCATGTCACGAAAACTTCTTTTTACAATATTTACAGCTGACGAATTTTGTGCATGGTGTCTCATTATCATGTTCATCACATGAAATATCTAAATCTCGGATGTTGACCAAAATGATGATCCCTATATCACAACAAATGCTTAAAAAATTCATGAAGATGCACTTGCCTCATTTGTGGTTCTAACCAATCACATCTACCATCAGGGAACAATGTTGGGAATGCCATATCAAGTAATCCTAGAGTGACATATTCATTAATAGGAGATGCACCTATTCCCGACCAATATATCAATGTTGTCGAATTTGCATAAGGGTTATTAATCCATGCATGAATCAATTCCATTTCCCTTCAAGTATTAGGTGGTCTAGAAGCCATTGATGTTGTGTGCTCAATTATATTACCTTGATCTGTTTCCATGACTGGACCAAGAAATATAATTTCATTTGTATCATAATCAAATTTCATATGCACTGTCTATAATTTGTTAAAAATATTTTCATCTAAATTTTTCAACAGATCATTGAGAGCATTTTCATCAAATCTGACATTTGAATAAAATTTGTCATGCTCTACTTTGTATTTTAATGCCTTATACACACAATCTCTATTGACTGTAAAGTTATAATTTGTGCCACGTTGATCCCTCCTTCGAACAATAATGATTGGAAAATTTTGTATTGAATATGGAAAAACTTTTGAAACATGTTCCACATTTTGGGGAAAACTTATCGTGTGTTCGTTGTATTTATACTGACCACCTATTGCATGTGTAACTTGTAGTATTGGGCCGACACATGCAATCAACATTTCTTCAACCTGAGTCAAATTTGTAAGCTCCTCTAGTTGTGGCCTAGGATCCATATTATTTGAAGCAGAAAATCTATTAGTTCCTCTCTCTTGTCGACATCTATTACACACAGGACCTTCAGAGGTGCGAGATACTTTCATTCCTAGATAGCATTCTTGACAACCATAACATATGCTTGGTCTTCTCAAACTATCTAATTGATTTTGAAATTATATTTGAAAACTTTTGAAGTCATTGTGAACCATTCCATTTGGGTTTGCTATGTTTTGTATATTTTCTTGTACACCTAAATTCATCTCAACTTCAGCTCCATGTTGAGGTGTTTTTGCTACACTTTCTATTGAAAATGAATTTTCATTTTGAAGATTCACTTCAATATTTCCACCAGATAGTTGATTGTGCCTCTCAGTTGATTGGGGATCAAGTTCTTCTCTTTCTTCTCTTTCAAAATGAGGGAGTTGTTCAAGTGTTCTTTGATGATTGTTTGTAAATACATTAGTTTATTCTCTATTTTGTAATTCTAATTCTTGCACTATTATTTCTGCCCTACGTCTAGCATATCTTTGTCTTTGAGCTTCATTTTGTCTTCTCCTTTGTTCTTCCCTTTGACTATCTATCATTTAATCCTATTGTCATCCTCGGTATTCTCTTCTATATTCTCTTTGATATTCTCTTTCATACTGTCTTCTTTGCTCCTCTAATTCAAAATTGAATATCAGTCACACCATAGCTAGAAAATAATTTGTATATAAAAATTAATTAATATATTCTTCTAACGTTGTAGTAATTGAGAAGCTTGGATTTGAAAAATTCAAGTTGTTGTATAACAAAGCTACTTTTATTTTATATGAAATGCATTTTGCATTGAAGAATATTGGAAAAGAAAGATTTGAAATAGAATACAATTTTACATGACTATCTTTTAAAGAATCTAATTGGAATGTAATTAGTAAGGTATAGAAGAAATTTAAAGTTAACAAACTACTTAACAAACATTGTACAATATTTTGTGGAAGGACAGATAAAAGGTGACATTTCACAAGTCGATTTTAGGTGATTGTTTTAAAAAAAGTAGTTTTATTTAATCTTTGTAATCTAAACAGCTTGACCACGTGGGTGTTTAAGCAAAAATTAATAAGGAAACACAATTAAAAGCAATTTCAAACAAAATTTACTATCATCAAAATTGAAACTAAAAATAAAAGTAAAATTATCTAATGATACATCTCTATTGTATTGTAGATAATTTTACTTATTATTTTTTTACAAATCCATATCCACTCTTAAATCTTATTTTCTTATCTTTTGGAAAAAAAAACACAATTATTATTGTTAACTTCCTAAAATGAATTTAAAAAGTAGTTTTCTTTTCTACTTTTTAAATTTTTTAAATATTTTCAATTAAACTTAAATATTATTTTAAATATATTTTAATATTATTTTTGAGAAGATAAATATGTTCGTGCAATATTTTTATATATTAATATTTAATATAAAAACGTTATATAGATTTTGTAAAATATATTTAAAACAATAAAAAGGTATAACTATACTAATTGTTCAAAATTTAACTATACTATTGTAAAACACCTTAAAAATCTTATAATTGCATGCTGTTTAATACAAATTGCATGTTTTTAACACCATGTAAAAACTATGCAAAATTTAGAAACTAATTATAATTAGAAAGCCAACTATGTAAAATCTGTGCAGAATTTAGAAACTGAAATGATTACAATTGTAACAAAACATGTAAAAGCCATACAAAGTAAAGAAATCGAAATGATTATAATTGTAACAGCATATGTAAAAGCACTTTATGATTTATTAAGTAAATAAATTTAATATGATGAAGAACACAGTGCAGGACCAATACAATCACAGAGAAGTTGATCAAAGGAAAATGAATCAACTATAGAATGGAATCACAAAGGAAAATGAAAAACAAAAATTAGCCATGGTCGTGTGAAAGGAGGAATTTCTAACAGCAGACAACAAGTAAACAATGGATTCAATATCAAGATTCAAATACAGCCTTACTCTGCAAATTAGTTTAAAATAGACAATACATTAATGGTCAATGCTAGGTAAATTATAGGAATGAACATGCTCTTACAGATCTCAAAGATTTCAAAATGTATGTAACAAAATATTTTAGCAGCCTCCTTCAATAGGATTAGCAAATGCAAAGCTTGGATCAAGTCAGAAAATCTCAAATACATTTTCAAAGTCGGAGGGGAAGGATCATCATGTCATTACAAGAACATATGGGAGAAGAGGAACTGAAGAAATTTTTACTCTCAATCAATAAGGGTAAATCACCTCAACCAGACAATTTCTCTGCTCCAGGAAAGCAAAATGGAAGGTGCAAATCGTGTGAAAGGAGGAATTTCTGGCAGCAGACAGCAAGTGACAATGGATTCAATATCAAGATTCAAATACAGCCTTATTCTGCAAATTAATTCAAAAAAGATAATACATAAATGGTAGAGGAATAACTGAAAAATAATAGAGGAATCTTGAAGAAACATTCGAATGCTGACTAAGATGAATGGTTCTAGTACCAAAAGGTTAAAACAACAAAAGTAACTTGCTTCCTTAGATCAGTTTCCTCCAATATTACTTTGCAATATGTTATACAAAATTATTACAAAGCTCATAGGTACAGTAATTTTTTTAGCTCACCTGTAAAGAAAGAATAAGTCGCCAAAGAGTCTTGATAAATAACACCGAAAGGATATACTGGAAGATCAATGCAAGAGTGCTGTAAAGCAAAACCTGCAGTACCGAATTGTGATATAGGTATATGAATGCAGCATTCAAAACATTTAGTGTTTCTCTCTTGTCAGTTACGAAAGGCGTAATAGATTGATTGCAGCAGAAAAGGATTTGAGACGGTTACAATTTAACCTAATGCAGATTCTCTCTTGTCTGTTACGAAGGCGTAATTGATTGATTGCAGCAGAAAAGGATTTGAGACGGTTACAATTTAATCTAATGCAGAGTTTTCAATACTGGAACGCATTCATTATGGAGTCTGCTGCAATCAATTACTAAACCATTTAATAACGTAATGGCCTTAACGATTCCAGGGATGCAAAGTGTGAACTCATGTAGTAAGGTAATGGCCTTGACGGATCCAAAGTATGAATGCGAATTTGCCAGAGGAAAAATAATGATGGGATTGTTTAAAATAAGGCACGCATTTTGTCTATTTTTAAAGGTGTCACTTTTAGCACTCCATCATATATCGTAACAGCCAGCAAACTGCCAACATTACTTTGCTCATAACAGTCATTGCTCCCAGCAGAGCTTTGAGCACTGCCACTTGCACGTCAATTTTCACGTGAAGAGTTTTTCTTGACAAACGTTTTTGCTGTCATTGTAGAACGCCTCTCGATGTAATTATAGTGTAAATTTTTTAATATTTTCATTTATAGATATTAATATGTATTTTATTTTTTTGATGTTTTTATATTTTAAAAATAAATAATAAATTTTCTATTAAATAAAATTTAATTAGTTTATATCTACATATTTATTTTTATTATTGACAAAATAAATTAAATATATATATTTTTAGTTTATATTTATATATTTTATTTTTATGATTAATATATATGTCAGTTAATAATTTTGGTTATTAATTTTTTTTAATATATGTCAGTTATGTTTTGTTTATTATGTATACACTCACAATATGAAACCGTGTTTTGTTGTTATTGTAAAATGTTTCAAAATATGTGTGTGTGTGTGTGTGGTGCAATACAATTACACTCCAAAAGTCGAATAGTAAAGTGGTCAAACTACAATGTATTTTAAGCAATTTCAATTGGAGGAGGGAGAAGATCTTTGTTAGATGGATCACTCTAGCCAATTGAAGGTCCACACCATGAATAATAGGCTCTCACCAAGTAATGACAACTTCATTGATAATTTATATTCAACAATAATAATAACATAGATAGGAGAAATAGCAAGATCTAATTGAGAAAACTTGTCATTGTTTGGTTTATCAAACAAGCCTCTATTAGGAGGGTGGGAAGCAAAAGAATGTCCATTGTGATTAAGTAGACCTACCACATCCTCTATGTAGGGGCAAGCCATGAGAGTCATGCCTCGAGTGGTCATGTCCACATTGACATCCTTAAGGAGGGGAAGGACACTTGTTGGAAGGAGAAAGTGGCATACATACAACAATACAAGGAGCACCAGCCCAATGATCTATATGAGCTCCTTCAAATGGGTAACCTCCAACACAACTTTATTGGCTTGAATCTGAATTTGCAACAACACATCTCAACATATCATGGCTTTAGAATATAAAGAGAAATGATGGTCCAAAAAATATCCAAAAATAAAGTCAAATTTCTACCTTTTCATGGACTAAAAAGAATCTACATAAAAAAAATATGCCAAGTATGAGTAACTTAGTTGTAAATTAGGCTAGTCTTGCAAAAGAATCATGTGCCAAGAGAACAATTTAAATTAAAAAGACTTGAAGAAGTCTTGAATCCACACATAAGCATCTTGAGCATGTGAGAAAACTAGAAAGATTCTTGAGAATTTCCAAATGTTCATAGAAATGACAATGTGGATTGGACAACCCAAAATGGACCAAATGAGATCAAAGGGGGAATTCATAGTAGAGAAGGCACCAAGAAAACTATGCAAACTTGAGCTCCAAATGATAACCCGAATTGCATCAAAATAAAAATATCATTGAGAGACAATGACTAGAGATTCCATATGTTATATAGCTAATAGACCATAGGCAAATGTGAGGAAATCCAAGAATAACCTTTGTGTGATTTCTAATTCTAGAAAGGAGTCTCAAGATACCATTTCTAGTCCTTTCCATCATGGCTTGGTACATCAAATTCCAATCTAAACCATATCCATAGGTGCAAATGCCACAATAACTTAAAAGGATTCATAGTCCTGACTAGAAAGCCATAATCTAGCTTTGAAATTAGATTAGGTAATCTAATTTCTAGTAACTCTTGAAATGAGGTCTTAAATGGAACAAATCCCTCTACGATGTAATTTGAAAGCATAGACCCAAGGAATTTTGGCTAAAGTTCTATCCTAGCAAGTGATTATAGGTACAACCAAGGAGATTGTTGGTGATGAAAAGTCTAATATAAAAATCATTCACATTCCAAAATAACTAAGATTTCATGGCTTCTCGAGCTTTTTAGATTATTTTTCAACAAAAATGTATTGAATTTGAATAGGCTCCTTCATAATAAGAATAGATTGGAGACCCTTATTTATGGGATCTCCTATCCTACTCTTTCCTCTTACGATCATTCTAACATCAAATGGTGCCCACCACCTAGAGGCATGTGGAAATTGAACTTCTATGAAGCCTCACAAGGTGATACAATTCCCTTGAGGGTTGGGTGTGTGATAATAGATCATATAGGCAAATTGGTTAACGTGACATCCAAGAAAATCAAACTAGGCATGTGAACAATTAAGTGGAAGTGGAGGCACTACTCCTATGATTACAACTGGTGAGTTCATGTAACTAGATAATGCATTGATTAAAGATAATTCCTTGGTCATTATTCTCAAAATCAAATAGTGACATTTCAAAAAACTAGAGAATAAATAATATTCTTAATTATTCCTTGTCAACTTTGTATAAACCATCATCTTTATTATAAACCATTTCTATAGAGAGTGAAATAAATAAGAGATAATGATTAGTAGTGAGATGGATAGTTGGTTGGTAGACCACTGGATTTGGAGATCATAAATGTCAATACTCTTGTACCACCTCTTCATTATGGTGAATTTAACCATCAAGGAGGTAAATCAAGTTTCAAATGCATCTTATGTTATTTCCATACAATCAAGGTAGTACTCTCCTACAACTCACATGACTAGAAGGATTTTTATGCAAGGCTTCACATCATTTGTCAAATACAATCTTGCATCCCAACTACTTCTCCTTGAGCCCTCCACCATCAACCCATGAAACCATTACTTCAAGAAAGTGGAAACCTCCACCAAATGGTTTTTTTGGGGAAATAAAAGAGGTATGAATGAGAAGGATGTTTTTCTTCCAAGGTGTTGATGTTCTAGAAGTGATACACAAGGTTTTGGGTTTAGACTTTCGAGGGAGCAACACAACATTGAGTCAATTTAAATTTCTTCAACCTCTATCAACAATATTTTCATTATCAAAGGGACAAGGAGCTAATTAAGGCTCTTCGAAAATATTGTGTTTAGGATAAGTTTAGGTTATGGATGAATGAAGTAGCAGATAATGTTGTGACCATCAATTTCTCTTTGCTTTCTTTGTCTAGCTTTGAATTCAAGGGATTGGCCTCTATTGGTATGGTACGCGGTATGTAAGTCAAGTTTTGTGGTTTTGTTCAAGGAGTTGATAGTAATGTGAGGTTTCCTTGAGGGGGTTGAAATGATTCCTACAATCCAATAATGGATACGATGCTTCAACATGCCTAAGGCTACAAAGACAATACAATTTCTTCAATGACAAGTTGAATTGGTCAAACGATAGGATTGCTCCTATGGCTCCAAATTGTGTGCATGTGATCCTTCTTCTCACTAGGCTCATAATGTAAACTCTTGCATCTAGTATGCCATAATATTTTGTATGTATGCATTGAATGCTATCAATAATATTTTTTGCTACTACTATATAGTTTGGTATAGGATCAAGTTGATAATGGCATCAAGATTTGGTTGAATATTATATAATATCATGCCTCCCTACAAAATATTTGAGTAGTACTTTACATATTATAATAGAAAGTGAGAGGGCCCTCACCCCTCATTTGATTAATTAAAAAAAATAGATTAGAGACCAAGCTCTTTCCAATCCCATTTTCCATAAGGAACTCTAGAAGCAATATAATGATGAAGAAGAATCTTCTAGGATTTATCTCTTTGAGAGCTTTGACAACCCACTTAACACACAATACCAAACCTTGCCAATAAATGTTTATAAGATCCATTCCACTCAATTCATATGGGAGATAACATAAATCCCAAGCATCTCTATGAAATCACTTTCCCTACTTAGAGGATGCCTAAAGAAAATCTTGAAAAAGCTTTAGAGGGGGTTCAACATGAAGAATAAGAAACACACACGGCTACAAGAATTTTAGAATAAATATGAAACATGCTATCAAGAGAAAGAGACTTGGATATCCAATATTGTAACTTCTCCACATGAGCAAGAACAACTTGTCAAAGAGTAGAAGATTGAACTAAAAGGAAAAATGGATGCCCAAGAATTAAAAAAAACCCCACAATTAATTTACTCCAACCATAAGAGTCTCACTAAGTAGGCTTATGGAAGAATAATTAAAGATAGTGGCGTATCTTTTTCCACTAAATTCTAGAGGTGGAAGCACAACAAGTTGAACAAGATATTGCAAATCTTGGTTACCATTAGATTTTTCCCTCAAATGAGTGAGTAAGTAATCATTAGAAAAAGAGCAATTGACATGCCACTAGTTAGAGTTGGGAAGGGCAAAAACTTTAACTCTTTCTTGGACAAGGGTATTAGCAAGTAGTTAGTCAAATCCCTACTTAGAGGAAGCCTAAAGTAAATTTTTTAGATGCTTTAGAAGGGGTTCAACATGAAGAATAAGAAACATGCATGGTTGCAAGAATTTGAAAAAAAAAAATGAATGTTCATGTTATCAAGAGAAAGATACGTAGTTATCCAACAATGTAACTTCTCCACATGAGCAATAATAACTTGTCAAAGAGTATACAAGTGAACTAAAAGAAAAAATGGCTGCCCAAGAATTTAAAAATTTCCCCAAAATCAATCAATTTCAACCATAAGATTCCAACCAAGGAGGCTTAGGCAGGAAGGATGAAAGATAGTTTTGAATCTTTTGCCACTAAATGTTAGAGGTGGAAGCACAATTTTTAAGATATTGCAAATCTTGGTTAGCATTGTGTTTTCCCTTAAAAAGAGTGAGAAAGTAATCATTAGAAAAATGGTGACTAAAATTCTACTGGTTATATTTGGGAAGGGAAATACATTTAACTCTCTTGGATAATGACATTAGCATGTAGTTAGCCAGATCCCTTTGCAACTTAATTATAAAGCTTGTCAATGCTAATGAACAACCATGAAAAATCATCTTGAACAACCCAAAAGATGAGGATTGTTGACTATTGATAGTAAGGAAAGTAGAGGCATCAAAGAATAGTATTTGCATACAACTTGAAATAGTTTTGGATTGAAACCTAACACCTATAATATTTCCAAAATTAAGGACCATTTAATGTAATCACAAGCTTTATTAAAATTGATTTAGTTGAAGATAACTTGCTATTGAAAGAGGTAAGACCATTCCATACCTTCCCAAACTATAATAATATTATCCAAGATGTGGATAATTTTGATGAAACTAGTATATTCTAGCCAAATTATGATAGGGAGAATATGACGGAGTTATAAGGCAAGAAGTTTGGTTAAATGATCTTGAAGGATGAAAATAAAGGAAATAGGTGTGTCCACTTTTTAGGAGATGGACAACTTTGGGGGCCTATTTCACACTTCAATTCATTAGGAAACCAAGATCCCTCAACCAAGTGAATTGAGGGAAGGATTGGGACTACTAGGAGGTTTCCTTGGTGTGATTAAACAGGGGGTTCACCATTAAATGAAGCTTATAAGGAGAAATGCAAACATGTATACATCAAACCCTAGAAACTTAAAACATGAAATCAAATTAATAAACAAAGAGATACAAAAAATTACCTGGAGGAGTGAAGATGTCTAAACAAGATCTAAAAACTATAAAAAATTGTTGTTCTTGAAGTGCACTAGGACCGATATGCCAGACTAGGTGATTTAGTCCCAATTTAGGGTTTTTGGGTAGAATTTATAATCTCTTGGTGATTGATTAGAATCTACATAAAACTAGTAAAAGGGCTATACAAGAATCACACATCCAAAGTGGTGTTTTAGTCCTATTACTAGGGTTTTTCTGATATTTGTGTAGCCTCTAGTGATCTTCTGTAGCTTTTGTCTTGTCTAATCTTCAAGTCCGAAAAGTCTAATTTTTGATCTATAGGTGAGTTTCCATGAATATAACAACTTCTTGACAACTTTGAAAACTTTCTCCAATCTTGCTCTTCAATGGATCTTCAACCTAAATTAGTGAATCACACATCAAAGAGAGGGGAAAATGTTATTGTGTTAGGGAACAGGGGTTTGCCTTGGTCAAACCTTGTTTTGGTAATTAAACCTTGAAATGAAATGAAATAGCATGAAGGAATCATGAATGAACAAATACAATGTTGAAACTCACCAAACCCTTGAGATAAAGGCTACAAACTTGTGTTCAAAATGGCTCTAATGGATGTGGACCTTGACTCTTGATTGAATGCTTAAATATTTTTCTTGAGTACTTGCTTGAATCATGAAACCTATATCACAAATGTTAGCTCACAAACACACATGATGTATGGAGACTTTGACATGATGCTTGAATCTTGAATGCTGCTCCAAATGCTTGATGATTGCTCTTGAAAACTTGCTAGGATGCTTGATCTTAAAATTTGCTAGAGTACATGAAGACTTGAAATTGCTAGGAGAAATTATGTGAAATAACCTTGTATTCATACTTGTTTATGCCAAATTTCTCAAAATTACAACACTGCAAGCTGACATCAGATCTAGGATAATAAAATCCCACCAAGAATTTGAATTAAAATAGGTCCAAGCTAAAGCGGGACTCATACACCAGGTTGGGCATATGAGTTTCGGTGACTTAAACCTGGGACACAAACTCCAAGAAATTTTAAGTTCAATGCAACATTTAAAATCAAGCCTCGAGACCTAGGTGGGTCCCATACGCCCAAGGTGGTGTATGAGTCCCAGATTACTAGATCTCGAACACATAACCTCAAATATTAAATTATGATAAATACCATTTGTTAAAAGTCGGGATTATCCTCAGAAAAATGTATTTAAATAAGTCTTGTGGATGCAAAATAGGATTATTTAGAGCATAAAGAAGCCATGTTTTAACATGGAGGGTCCAAACAAGTGTGAAAATGTAAAGGGATGCATTTTCCAACACTACAAAGGAGACATTCAATAACATGATTAATCACCATTTTTAGATGTCTTTAGGATCATTAGATTTATGAATTCAATGTTACCCTTATTAATAATATTTGCTAATGAATTGAAATTGAAATCCTCCTAGTAAACTTGGTGCAAATCAAGATTAGCAATGTCCTAAAGCTCTATAAAATTCACAAGGAAATCCATCACAACTAGGCACTTTGTCATTATCCTTGGAGAATACAACTTCTTGAAGATTAGATAATGTGAGTAACTAATCATAAATGATCCACTAAGAGGTGGAAAGCTAGCAAGGGACCACACTCAAGCATTGTTGAAATGTTTTTTCTTGCTCAATAGATGGCTCTTGCGTTGTGAAGGCCTACTAGAAATGTAAAAAAAAAAATCTTGGAGAATATCAAGAAGCTTCATAAGAATATATTGACCTTTGATGTGATTTTTTTTTGGTGAGAATTGGTTGGCGTGAATATTAAAAAATAATTCCTTAAAGATTGTGTTTCCTAATTTTCTCTAGTGGAGGTGAGATTTAATTTATTTTAGTGGAGGTGAGATCTAATTTGGGCTCCCCATGTTCAATGAACATTAAAAATTTGATTTTACTTATGGCTAGTTTCCATACATAACTATAGATTATTAGATAAGGGAATCACTACCATCTTAGTGGTGGTGAAAAGAATTCCAATATGGTGGCCTCATAGGAGTAGTGATGAAAAATGGTCAACAATCTCCTATAAATGCAAATAAATTGAGCACTATATTTAATAACATCATTCGAACATTCAATCCACCTAATCCCTAAGGAGGGTTGTGGATCCAAACTCCATATATTTTGGAAGTGTTATAGATTGAATTTATGAATCAA
Organism: Sequoia sempervirens; assembly: GCA_007258455.2. Taxonomy (NCBI): domain Eukaryota; kingdom Viridiplantae; phylum Streptophyta; class Pinopsida; order Cupressales; family Cupressaceae; genus Sequoia; species Sequoia sempervirens. The sequence continues at coordinate 214,173,643 of VDFB02000008.1, read as the reverse complement.
TAGTGAAGTTTAAATAAAAATGATTTCTTTTTTGGATGTGATTATTTTTCATTTAATCAAAAACCAAAATAGAATGTGGTCAGAAAGGATAATCATCAACAAGGGAATAATTGGTAATTAAAATTAGTTGGAAAAATAAAAAAGGTTGACCTATCATCATGGTCCTACCAAATCATTTGAGGACTCACTCTACATGAACATAAAAATTGGACTATGTATGCCAAACACAGTTAGGATGACAGTAACCAACATTGAGATGAAAGAGCCCCAATTTATTATGCATAAAACCATGCCTCTTTCTCAATTATTTTCTAATACATGGGTAAGAGAAAACTTTATTAGATGTCATCTCAACCATATTAAATCCCCCAAAGATAACTTGAGACTTTTTATGTGAAATGTCTTTGTATTTCAATGCTAGAGATGATATATTTCAATAGCATGTCATTGGAAGCATATGCATTAATAACCCCAAAAGAGTGGTTATTAATATTAAGTAATACCAATAAGTCATGGAAAGTGGGATCATATCTTTGATCTACTAAATGGTCTTAACATCAAGAAATGGATGAACATGGCAATGCCTCCTCAACCTAGCTCATGATCACTATGAAAAGTAACTCATTGATCATATAACATGACAAAATGTAAAAAGTAAAGAACCTATAATTTTTAAATCTTATAAAGATATAATATCAAGATCAATAAATATTTTTCAAACACCAAACATGAAATAATTCCTTATAAGGTCTATCAAACCTTTAAATTTATATGAAATAAAATGCATAGAACTTGAGAGTCAAGCAACATCATCACTATCAAACTCCTCAATAACTCCATTGGTCTTCCACTTGATCATCCTACTATAATTTGGTGTGATAACCAAAGTGCCATTTACATTTCATGCAACCTAGTTGAGCATCAATGGACAAAGCACATCGAGATTCATATGCACTTCATTTGACAACTTATCTAGGATGGTGTTCTATCCTTAGAGTATTTGCATACTGAGGATCAGATTGCAAAAATCTTCACTAAACCTTTAGCATCACCTCACTATATTGCATTGTGATAATTGTTTGGAGTAAAGGAAGTTGTCCTTGGGGGGTCTTGAGTCCTCCTTCCTTTGTATATAGTCCTCTTTTTTGGAGAAGATTTTTTTTCCACTAAGTTTTCTCCTTTACTCTATTTGTGAGAGACTTTTATTTTTTACATGATTACCTTATCAAGCCTTGTTGTTAGGACTCATCTTTCAGTGAATTACTCTCTAAGTATCACTTAAGGGGGGGTGTTAGTGTGAAAAGTGTCTTTATGCATATAGTTATCTTTTATCTAATTCCTACACCTAGTAGTCCTATATATATTCACACTAGACTAAGTTCACTTAGTGGTTTAGTTGTCTCACCTCATATACACTTGATACATTCCTTCACACTTGTCCCAAGTGTTCTACATGTGTCACATCACTTGGAGGGTTAGTCAGTATTTTGGTTTTGCCTTCCGACCTCTTCCTTGTTCTATATAAACAAGGAGTGATCATTGTATTCTACATATTCTATAATAGTTATTTGGATTTTGCATTGTGTTTGATTCATTTTATGGTAGTTTGAGTATTGTATTCATTATTTTCTCCTCCAACATGAAATACTAATGATCAATCAATCATTTCTTACAAGAGCTAAAATAAAAAGAATAGTGGAATATGACTAAAATTACAAGACACAAACTAGATATATGTACATGAGGGCATAACACATATTTATATAACTACACGAGATCCCTATGTGATAAAAACTAAGGGAGCTTAAGAAAACACAAGAATAAAGACCAAAGGAAGATAAGGGGATAAACTTTGAAAGAGCTTTAACATCTTATAGATGATCCTTGAATGATACCAACTTAGTGGTAGAGAGGAGGAAAGCACAAGAAGTCAATTAATTGGTTGTAAATAACTAAATTCATGATGTATATATTGGATGTATGCACCACTTATTGCACTTTGGTGCAAGGCTCCCACTAAATCCAGTAAAGAGAAAATATTTGCTCTCCCATATTAATGTTTCCAGTGGTAGCCAAAAATTAGTAGCCACTAGAGAAATGAAGGAATATCTCAAGCTTGAGGAAAATAGGGGCACATTAGAATTCATACTATTTTTTTAAAAGGATGATCCAAGAGACCAAAATCACTATAATGTTAACCCTAAAGCTAGTCATCCTTTTTTGATAACTTACCTCACACACCTTATAAGGGGGGGGAAATTTTACATTAAATGATTAAGGAAAGCCCTATGAAAAAATGACAATTTTTTCAACACATTGAAGCTTCAAGGATTTTTATTAAATAATAAATTTTATGAAAATTCAAATATAATGAAAATTGCTACAAGTGGCTCAAGGTTTCATGATTATCTAGAATATATATGGCTCCTTCACTAATTATTCAAGTGAGGCAATGGGTGATACAAGATAATGAGTTATTTTAAAGGTTCTCTCAAGGGGGTTTATTATAGACATATCACAAATTATATTTGGAATTATTTGATCCATGTTCTTATCTTTCCTAGACCATAAAATTTAAAAATTAAATTCTTGTGTTATTTTAATAGAATTAAGAGTCTTACTGTAGACACTGAAAATTGACCACTTTTAGTTGGTCAATTTACCCCTAATCTGACCAATTTTATATCCTCTATGTTAATTAAATAATACCCTATTATTTAATTAATATTCATTATCCCTTTATCCTAATTTATTTCTTCTACCATCTTTAAATTATAGCCTAAAGTAAATAATTACCTTGAATTATTTACTCCCATCATTTATCCATTTCCTCCAAAAATTAAATAAATAATACATTTATTTAATTCCTCTCATGTCACATCCTCCATAATATGCAAGTTGTCCCTAATCTTCCTCCAATAGCCTAATCACCCCACTAATCCCTCACTTGCACATCCTAATCATCCATTAATTAGCCTAGTCTAACCCATGATCAACCCCCAAATGAAATTTTTAATTCCATTATCATCTTCCCACATCCTCAAATAGAATTTTAAATTCCATTTTATTTGCCCAAGGTACTTGGAGGAACTTTTAATGCCTCTCCCATCTCCCAAGGAATTTAAAATTCCTTTTCCTTCTCCCCATGAGGATTTAAGGGAATTTTTAATTCCTTTTATCCTTCCTATGCAAATTAAAAAGGAATTTTTAATTCCTTTGGGAAAATCTTGATCTCAACCCTTGATCTGTTGTCCTCTTTCAATCTCCACCGTTCTTCTCATGTCCCCTGAAATTGTGATATGAAACACTAAAATACGAATAACAAAATCCCATAAATATCAAAATGTAAACATAAATCAATAATAAAAGCATTCAAATACACATAAATAAATGAAATAAAATAACAATATAAATATTTAAAATATTAACAATATTTCTATAATTATAATCATTATATAAGACTATAAAAACATATATATAAAACAAATATAAAAAATATTTATCTATGCCTAAGATTGAACAAACAATCATATATTTGCAAACAAACATAATTAAAGGCATTGGTGAAACGTGCCCACAAGAACCCGTTATAGTTCTAGAATGTATAATAAGGGAGAGGACCCAGTACCTAAGCATGTTTCAATAGTTGAGATAGTAGTTGTTTATATAATGTCCAATGTTTTTATCAATATTGGACCAATAGTTGTGACTTTAAAGTTGTTAGTGTTGATGACTACTACCCATAATTAAACAAAATGTATTCCTTTGATCTAAAAAGCAACCAATCGTGTGATTCTACATCAGCGCTCAATAAAACATGCTGTGAATGCACAAGTATTGGTCTCACTTTTTTTTTTGCGCCTTTTTGGACACCTTGACAAAAAACATGCTGATGTGGCATCATATTTGATGATGTGGCCCTGAAACCTTAGTTATAAGCAGGGCACTTGCCAAGTAAACTACTGTAAAAAATTGGGAGTGATTTGAAATTTCCACAGAAGATAATTAGAAGTGCAAAGTTAGAATGCTCAACTAGTAGGTCCTCTCCCCTATTTGACCAACGATTATAATATATGAAGCGATTAAGTGAATTATTCTGACCGGTCAAGGAATGGTGGTAATTGTTATAGGCATATCGGCTGATATTGCAATTGTCATTCCATTGTATAAATCAATTGACCTACGAATATCTCCTCACATTATATGACGCTCACATGGTACATTACTATATGTGAAACAATTATAATGAAATGCTATACACATTTCGTGAGAGGCTATGGGAGAATAAAGGCAATGTCAATATATGATCAGTTTTGCTTTGAAAGCTTTTAGTCTATCGAAGGTTTGTCCCTTCTGAAGCCGCCATCCTCATTTGTCTTGCCTGTGATCAGAGGTTTAATTATTATAAGCCAGTATTCATTCTTTTGGCACCTATATATTGGCCACGGAGATCGGACGAGAGCTTGGCAGTAACCATCGTACTCCAGTAGTTGCGTTCTATTATCTCGCTAGTATTATGAAGTTGTTGGTGCCTCAAATCCTTACTTCAGTCACCCATCGCTTAAGAAATTCAAGGGAATGTACACAGGCCTATTAGTTAACAAACAAATGATTGTAAACTTCTGCAACATTTAATAATGGTTTCTACTTTAAGGAAAAAGAAGGAATTAGCTAATGATTAGTTAAGTCAAAAGGGATATGAATGAAATGATATGACCTCTCACACCAAGCCCCCTCAATAGATATATGAAGGTTTGGAATGCATCTAGGAGGGATGGCTACAAGAGTTGGAGATAAGATATTAGGAGAGAAAAAGGACATAACATAGGGAAGATGGATGGGACATAATAGGACTCATAGTTGGAGAGAATAAGACACAAAGAATATATATTGATAGAGATCCAATCAATCATAGAGCAGCCAACGGAGGTAAGTATTGTCATATGTTGAACAAATATTAGTAAGTAAGAATAGTAGATATCAGATATAATGATAATTTAAATTTCAGATGAGACTTATAAATATATTTAGGTATGTTATGATTTATGAATATATCTAAATATATTTTGATGGTTAAATATAATGAGAAATTGAATGACAAGTATATATTCAGATATATATATTATGATGATTGACAAATATAATGTACACATTATATATTCTAGCATATTATGATTTATGAATATATTTGAATATATTATGATGGATAAGTATATTGAAAGTATAAATGACATATTAATAATTGATAAGTATATAATTAGATATGTATTGTGATTCATAAATACATCATAAATGATTGACAAATACAATAATACACACACACACACACATATACATTATTCACAATTCTCCAATAATGATGCTTGCAACAATTATTGAGCCTTATAAACAATTATGACTCTTTAATATAAAAATGGATAGACTTATGTATGACTTTACCCTATGATAAATCAAAGGTAAGGTTGAGGGAAGCCGAAGGTGATAGCAAGTGCTAGAGGCTTTCTAAGTACCCCACCCATAATGATGACTGGCGGTCTGCCATTGTTGGGCCAAGAGGGCTTGCCGTACCCGCTCTTGGGCTTGGAAGGAGCACTCTACAGGCATCCCATTACAACCATCCTATTCAACCATACCTATGATTGAGAAAACAAACAATAATAACTTTAGTAGGGCATTATTAATTGGACGAAATCACACAATCAATTGTTGTTTAGATAGAGCTAATACAATTGGTCTTAAGCTAAAAAAAATATTATTCAATTATTTTCCCTTATTTCTTGCATTATTTGTTGATAGGTCCAATCTTAAATTAAGGTTCATTACATTTCCTTCCTCCCTTGCTAAATGACTAACACAATCATTTTTGCATTCTAAACCACATTCAACCACATTCTAACTACATTCAATCTCTCTCACAATCTCTCAAGCTCACATCACCATCTTGCATCCATAGCCAAATCCACCATCCTTACATCCAAATCAAGCAAAAATCAAGCCGTTATGCTACCAAAATCAACATAGAGCACACATCCAATCTCATCTAAAAGGGAAAACAACTCCATCAAATCTAAACGAGGTAAAAATTTGTATTTATTTCTTTTCATTGTTTAGATTTCAACTTTAAGACCAATCTTGAGTGTTGTCTTTGGTTTTTATCTTTTGCTTGAGTTTATTTCTTGCACTTTAGATAGGGTAAAATCATTTCACACACTTACTAAATCATTAGATGAATATTCCTCTTTTGAGATCTACTATAAGCTCATTTTGCCTAGAAATACCCTCACCATTTTAATGATGAGAAGAAAAAGTGGACTTGATTGAGTTTGTTTCTCTCATGATATTTGTGACTTCCTCATAAGAGTGTTTGGATCTTCCATTTTAAAAACAATATTTAAGGTGTTACCATTTTTTAAGAAAAAACTTCTTCTATCCATCTTCAAGTTTTAAATAAACGACCCCTTTCTAACTAGGTTTTGCATAAGAGATTCATCATTCTTCACTAAGAATAGAATTTGAATAAAATCTTCATATAATTATTAAAAGAAATCCCAACAACGGTTAACACTTCACCAATAAACCATTTTTGATGGTTACAAATGTGATGGAAATAAACTAAATCAAGAAAGGGAACACAAGTACTACAACCAAATATACTATTTTCATAATCTTCTCCCTGATAATGACACCTTTCTAATGTTGTGAGTTGATATGAAAACACTACACCAAATTTAAATGATTGAGCAATCTTCAAACCCTTGAAAATAAACTTTCATAGAAATGCCACTGTTATGTCGGTGCTCCAAATTGTATCATGCAAACCTAGAAAATACACTTAATACTTGAACTCAATGACTTATGATAGTTTATGCTAAAGATGTAAGAATAATGATTAGACTACAAGAGCAAGAAACTCTTCTACACTTCTGGCCCTATTGGGCCAATGAGGGTATTCCTAGAGATCTTTTATATCAATTAAAGAGAAACAAAAAATAAATTATAACCCATTAAATTTCCCCATATTTATTACACATTTAGCATTTATTATAATCCTTCTACACAAGGCATCATATCTTTTTTTTATTTTTTAACATTTCATTCTTCCATTAAATTTTTTGCAATGACCTTTCTAAAAATAAGTTCCCTTTTCCACTTTCACAACTAGACATTTGATTCATCACATGTGAAATAACATAATCAATCAAGGCTTTAAAGGATAAAATTAATGTCCCAAGGAACCAACTTGTGAAATGTCCTTTTTTTTTATACTTCCAAACATTCCTTTGATTTAGATCTTCTATAGATAGGGGAGAAAATATTCTCCAAATTTCATGCATAGTTCTTGTAGAGACCTAATTCCATTAGCTTTTGGTGCCACTCATACTCTAAGGATTCAATCCTCCCTTGGTTTCCACAATCAACATGGTCATTACTTGATCTTCATTATTTTCCTAGCTACCTTCTCCTTAATCAACAACACAATTTAAAACACCATCTCTATATCTACATTCTTTCATGATGCCATCCTAATTCCTTCAGCCATCCTACTATAGTTTTACTACCGATTAGATAATTAATGATCTTATTCTCTCAAGCCAATTTGTAGCTAAATTGCTCTTTTGGAAAATCCTAGTTGTCATTGCATTTGATTTGAAGATAGGAGGGAGCTCAATTAACTTAAATATTTTAAACTTGGTCCAAGATCAACGAATTAGATCATCCTCATTTGTGGATTAATGGAAAATACCATTGGAAAAACACCAAAATGTTTATTTTAGACTTAGCCAAAACAAAAAAATTACAAGTATCAAATGTCCCTCTTTTCTTAGGATATAATTGCACTATCTAGATGAAATCACACCACCTAGATCTAATCATACTAGCATGATTACATATCAAGGTCTCAAGCTCTCAAATTTTAATTATTTTAGCTCTTTGACTTCAAATTTAAATCAAATTCCAACATTTGTTTCTATCATAGTGTCATAGTTGTCAAAGTTCATATTATGTCAATTTTCAAGGTAAGCACCTAATTATTTATTATTTCTATTTCACACATGTTTATTTTTTCTAATTCAATTGAATACTAAGCTCATTTATACATCTAATTTATACAACTTTAGAGATTTTATGGTGAAAAATACATATCTAATATTTTCCCTTATATTTTGGATCCACTTTGATTAGAGTATTGATAGGCTAGAATTGGGGTAAAGAATAAGAATGATTTCAGCTTGGTCTAAGTGTCAATCTGGGGATTGTAAGCTTGCAAGAGGTGTTGCAACAGTATACCTAAGGGAGGAAAGCAGTGGATTAAGTGGGGATGAAATGCAGCTAAAAAACACAAAGGAGCACCTACAATGAAAATTTGGTTCAAACTTATTTTTGTTCTGCTCTATTCTATGACAGGAGTGACAAGAGCTGTGATGTGAACTGTTATAAGCAATTTGCGATAGTAACAACAACAATTTATAGTAGAAATTAAAACAACTCAAATCACATAATCGTTTATCCAGTCTTTAATGAAAGTGTTGAAATTGAAATCACGCGAAAACAAAATCTATCTTAACCAAACCAAATCGAAAGAAAGCAAAATATAGAAAATAAAACATCATTGAGCTTCCCCAAGGAGTGGTCCCTTGCTCTTGGTTCACACGATGGATAGAACAAAATCCTTTCTACGCTGCCTTGATTAGAAGAATCATTATTTTATTTATCAAAAGTTTGATACAAAAAATATGTTGCAAAAGTCTGCTATCCAAGTCTATCTACCTTTACACTATGCATAATTATATATATGCTATTTGTTAACAATTAAATACAGAAAACATTGTGTTTGTTGTGGCCTACGGCCAACAAACTAGAAGAGACAAATATTGAAATGGTGTTGTTATAACAGAAGGCAAAAATAGAAGACATGAAGGTTTGCAAATTTTTCTCTAGCACATTAGCAACACATCTCCATCACGGGTTTCCTTCCTTAGTTGAATGGTGCACATGAAACCTCGTTGAGTGCACTTTGCTCTATTTTTTTTGCTGACCATGAACTAAACATTGTCTTATTATAATAGATAGCAGAAATATAAGGTTTTTGGTTTCTTCTACGTAGCTAGAAATTGCATCTCCATTTAGATTTATTTATCAATAATCTCACGAGTTCTTGTGCTTATTCAAACCTGGTAAACAGTTAGCACCATGGAGGTAACTAACGCCACCTTGGCGAGTGGAATCATCTTTAAAAAGATGACAAAGACAAGTTGTTGGTCAAAACTGATAAACAGAAGTTTCTGACCAGAAAGCGAAAGGAAGATTTTTTGCATAAAAGGTGATAGGAAGTTCTTGTGATCTGCATGCTACAAGCTTTATTTTCCAAGGATTGAAATCATAATGCTTATTAGTAAATACAGTCAATAATTAATTTCCATATTTTATCCAAAATTATACTAAATACCATTTATATATATTTAATCATATGCAAAATAAAATGGTAAAATTGTATGGAATGGAAATGGAATGTGGGAATGGGTATGAAGGCATATGAAATAGGTTAGAATATGGCATAAAATGGGATATAAATGACTCTCATAATTCCCCCCAACTTAACATATTGCGCGTCCTCGTGCAATCCTTATTACTGAGAGGGTAGTCATGGGATTGTAACTTTGGATTTCCTCTTCACCCCTTTACTATTATAGCTCATACTTAATCACATGTTCTCTTTCAAGTTTTCATCACTTCTACATAACAAGCTTCATGGATTTTCTTTTGTTGTTTTTTTAAAAAAAAAATTCAACATTCATACCTCTTTTGGTTTTGATTTTTTCTTTTCTCATTTTTCCATAGCATTATTTTCTTGAAATGCTATAATTCCATATGCATGAGCTATGTGAAATGAGTGAAATGATAGAAAATATGAATGATTATGAAGGGTGAAAATAATGGATACTTTAATAGGATACTTAAGGATAATGATGGGTGAAAAGACAGGTAATAAGGATGACGAACCTACTATGTTGGTGTGGAGCCTGATTAGTATCCAAGTGGGAGATTATTGGTATGTGGCGATTGATCATGCTATACTATACACTCTTCATGTATCCTCCTTACTAGGGTTCGGGGTTAGGTTGGGGGTTAGGCCAAAATTTTCCCATTTTTCGCGCCGTCACGAAAAGAAAAAAAATTGACTTTGTAAAACCCTAATTCTGGAAGCTTCTAAAAAGCTTGTTATAGGCGATTGAGATGAGAGTTACAGTATGATGAAAAAGGTGATTATTCACGAGATTGTAATAAGTTTTTCACTAGATAATAAAATCATTGGATGGCTGTGGTTTTGTGGATGTAGCCCAGATTGGGTGAACCACATTAAATTCTTTGTGTTAATTTTTTTGTGTGTGTTTTATTCCTCTGTTTTATTGATCAAATTTGCATTTAATTGTTAGTAATCTACCTGCTAACCCTAACACCTACCCCCAACTTAAAGGGTTGACCGTCCTCCATAAACAAGGAGAGGATGAGTAGCAATGTTGTGTGATATAATTAATATAATAAGAAATACTAATAAAGTTAAGAGATAAAATAATGAAAAATAAAACCAATTGTTTTACTAACTTGTATGTCCATTAATTCCAAGATTTGGTAGCCAATGTAACTTTGCAATTGTGAAGATCTTAGCAAGGAAGGAACCAAAAACTGTGACAAGGACTATAGCCACACCGCACATGAAATATCTCCATCGAACTAAAGTATTTAGGGAGCATACTAATGGTAGCCTGAATTCGCTCTTCATTTTTGCTAACACCTCCTTTAAATCTACTTTTGTGTACTTATGGAGTGGTGAAAGTTGGGATACATGAAATGAAGGCATCTTGCAAGTATGAGCAACGGTACTAGAACTTTTCAATGTCCCAGTGACAATGATGCCAAAATTGACAGCCCATAAAAAGAACACAAAGTCCGCATTTTTTCTTTATCATGAGCTTTTCATTTTTGCACAGGTACCCAGTAATAATAAAATTAATGATTGGCAAGCAGTTTTAATCACTTGCAGCTTACAGTGGTCTTTGTAAGCGGTTTCACCACTAAAATTTTATTCAACTTCTAATTCTCGGCGGTTTCAAGTATGGTTGTCTAACATAAAATTTTCATTAAATTTGACCTTTTTTCCTTTCTTTTCTTTTTCATTTTTATTTTCAACTTTTTTCAGTTTTTTTTTTTTTCATTTTTTTTTCAGATATCTTGCATTTAATAACCAAAGAGAAGGAACCCATTATATGGATATTGAAGTGACACCATCAAAAACCTAAGTTCCTTTTATGACCCCACAAAAAGTTACTGTTGAAATTAGGTTATATGTAGAACTTGAAATGATGACCAACAAGAAAGATACCTCCATCAAGATTGACCATGGATAGTTCATAGCACAATTGCTACAAACAATATTCATCCATTTAGCCCATGCCACCATATCTAAAATTTGACTATAGAATTTTTGAATTCATGCCCAATCATTTGGTGGAAAGAATTACTTACAATAGAAGCAATATTTCAAAGATAGGGCTATGTAGTAAAAGACCAATGGTAGTCTCTCAACTTATCCAATATTCCCATATAGCTATGGATAGGTGGATGAGTCAATCCTTATGATGGAAGTATGGTGATCTGCAATATGCTCAAGCTCTGTGTGCCTATCTTCAAGTGGTCTTTGGATTTGTGGCTTGTGAAGAATTAGCCAAGAACATAGTATCTTGTTTCTCATACACCAAGTTGCATATTGTCCTCCACATGATATGGCATCAAATGTAATGTCCCTTCCTTAGGCGTTCAAATATGATGCAGAGGTTGACCTATTATGAGGGTTCCAGTAGGTCAATAGTATGGATAAGGGACCCATTTCGAGGTTGTGGAACCTTGCCGGGAGCTATTTGAGCCCTTCAAAGTCAAGTTCAGCTGATTAAGCCAAGGATAAATTGGAAATAATAAAGTTGGCTTTAATGGAATAGTGAAAGGTGAATAGTAACAATAAATTAGAAAGTGAATAGTGAAAAGTGCACCCCCATCCTAGAACTTAAGTTGTTTTAAAAAGGGGGCCAAGTTCACAATGTAAAATTAGACCCTTAATGTTATTTTATGAATTTTTAGGCCAAATAGTAACCCCAAAAAGGGTTGACCCCTCTTGGAGAAGATAAAAATGCATTTTTTTCTATTTTGGATTCATTCTTATGACTTCAATTTGAGAGCAGCAGTAGACTTGAGGGTTTGCAGAGCTTGGAGCTTCCAGGAATGCAAACTTCTGGGAGAATTTGGAGATTGGACAAAAATCCATTTCTCCTGGTGACAAGATTCAACATTATCCAGTTTCAGTGTGGAGTTGGTAGCATTATTTGGGGTTATAATTGCATATCAGTCCATTTTGAGGACAAAAACTCACATCAGATTGCAAATCAGTCCTTTTAGAGGACACTTCTACCATCTTTCAGTAGTTGCACAGGCAACCACACCTTTGTTTGGCATTTGGGCTTCAAACCCTAAGTGCTAAGTGAAGTTTTTGAAGTTTTGGAGCTGAGAAATTTCATATAGCAGTGGTACAACTCCTCTCACACCTGGAAATGAAGTGGTTAGTCATTTGTAGAGCTAAGAAAGTTCAAATTTGTTGTATCAGGGTTATATCAAACTTGAAATTTTAGTTGCAACCTAGTAAAAAGGTTATTTCCTGGTTTTGGATGAATGGGTATGTTGCAGTTGGCCCATATCTATGTAATTTTAGTCTTTTAATTAATAGAATCATTGCATGTTTGGTTATTTTTCGTTTATCAACATTGTACATGTCATGCATTTCGCTTAAAACTCAAAAAACATAAAAATAAATAAATAAAAAAACACAAAAAAAAATCAAACAAAACCCTTCCTATATGTTGGTCAAAGACTTCACGAAAAGACAAAAATCAGAAAGATCAGATCAGATTGTGGTAGGAATCTTTCATCAAAGTTGATATCAAAGAGAACTTGTGTCCATGAATGTTGAACATGTTTCCCAATAATGATTTGGTGATCTCTAGGAATGAAGCACAAAGGAAACTTGAGGTGTTCCATATAGCTAGCAAGGCCAACAAGGTGTGTCTTTGGATGCTCATGTAGAGAAGCATCATGAATTTGTACTGGTACAAAGGTGTCGGGTCACCACGATAAAAGACATGTAACCATATTCTCATGACCAAGCATATCAAGTATAGTAATGTAATATCATCCATTTAATAACTACATCATTAATAAGTAGTTAAGTCATGTTTGTAAATGAAGGGTAAAGTTATTAATATGAATAAATACTTGATACTAATAAAATGGATGAATTACAATGAATGCTTGTATAGAAACAAGATTTAATTCCAATTAACACAAGAATGCATACCTTGATTTGGTCCAAAGCTCACACAAGTGGTTTTATTAGAAGCACCAAAGAAATAATCAATGAAGGCATTATTGGCAATCAACCAAGAATTTAAAAAATTCAAGGGATTTCCCCCAACTTAACTTCATATTGCAAAGGCATGAGAGCATTAAGATAATCTAAATAATAAAT
>VDFB02000008.1:214149240-214159970 GCA_007258455.2 Sequoia sempervirens | reverse complement strand
CCTCTTAAAGGTGCCTCTTTTTCCTTCTCTTCCTTTGCCTCTTTCTCTGGTAGCATGTGCAGCAAGAACTTGATTTTCTTCATTATCGGAGTTTCGCCCATTTCCTCTTGCTGTCAGTCTAGTTTCTTCCTAAATACAGTCAGCCTGAAGGCGATCAAAATTGGGCAACTTGGATCTCCCACTGATGCTCTGAATAAAAGGTTCCCAAGACTAGGGAAGCCCATTTAGATCCAATATAACAAGATCTTTGTCTGCAACTATATCCCCAATAGTGCTCAACTGATCTCTCAAATCAGAGATCTTCATAAAGAATGAAATGACTGATTCTCCTTTAGCCATTTTTACATGATGGAGCTGTTGTCTCAGAGCGAGGGCTCTGCTGGTATTGTTGATCTCATACAGTCCTTTTTAGTACATCAAACATTTCTTTAGCTGTCTTCATCTCGGAGATGATCGATACTAGGTGATCCTTCACGGAGTTTATCATGATCTTTCTCGCCTTCGTACCATTTTTCTTCCACAGGATTTTCTCTGCATCTTCAGACGGCTCAGGCATGTCATTTTCTACGAATTCTAGAAGATCATTCTCTTCTAAGGTAATAAGTACCCTAAACTTCCAAGAGTTGAAGTTTGAAGCTCCATCAAGCCTATCTTCTACCTTGACACCGGTCACCATCTTCTTTTTCTGAGAAACTTCCCTAAACAAGGAATTGTCTTCCACACATTGCTTAGCCAAATCTGATCAGTTCTTCCTAAACCTCGGCTCTGATACCATGTTATTTTTAGATCAGATATGCACAATAAGCAAAAAAATAACACAGAACAAGAGACACAGTATCTTATCCTGGGAAAACCCTTCAAGTCAAGGGAGAAAAACCCAGCAAAACTTCAATAATAATAGATCAAATACAACAATGCAAAAACAGCACTTAAGAATCAAGCCTAGATAGGCAAAATACAATGAAATAACCCAGCACTGAAATAGTGTGAATTTCTGAGTAGAAATGAATCTCCTTCTTGAGCAGCGAATCTTCTTCTTGATCACAAAAGAATGAACAAATTGAATTGATTGTAGAATGAGGAGAGTCTCTCTCCTTTTTATAACAATCCAGGAATAAGCTTCCACTTGAGCCGACCCAGCAAGTATAATTTCTATTTATAATTAATTCTGACTTGACTTTTTGGCCGACTGGGGCAATACCTCCTGAAGTTAAACATCAACATAAAAGGGTATTTAATGATATAAAGTCAATTTATAAGGATATGATTTTGGGCACCCACTTAAAGAGTTTATAAAGTGCAAAAGCAAATATATTTTATGATATATTTCAATGATTAAAAAGCACATTGGGAATCGTGCCATCTTGGAGAGGATATAAGAGCATGTGAAAAAGCAAATGTAATTATCATTGATCATTTTCAACACTTGGTTTTTTTGTGCTTTGGCATTTGGAGGTGAAGAGAAGGGTTTTCAGCTGCAAACGATCTTGGAGAACATTATATCTCTTCGATTTTGCTTCCTAGGTGTGAAAGATCACCCGAGGGTTGCATTCAACTAGTGGCTATCATTCAGTGGTCACATTGTGCTTTCAGGAGCGATTTACAGAAATAATTTCAGGGTTTTGAAAGAGATTATTGACTGAAATCAGAAGTATATCTGTTGCTGGTTGTTTATTTGCTGATCATACTCTTGCTGGGCCGTACCATTGTCCTTTTCCAGGCCGTAAAACTCTTGCTTGCTGGCCGTACAGTCTCTAGGGCAGGGCATTTGAGGTTCTAGGCTGAAACGCCTAAGTCTTGAGCAGAAATTCATCATTCTCTTGAGCGGCCAGGTCATAGCTTTAATTGCACATCATTTATGAAGTGGAGAAATCAGGTTTCTATGCTAGGTGTCCATCTGCTTGGTGATCCAGTATGCTGATATGATAATTTTCAGACCTGCAAATTTAAGCTTTGTCTCCCAGGTATGATTGATATTGTAATTTCTGAAGTATCAATAAAATCTAAATTGAGAGTCTATTATATTTGCTTCAGCATTTTTCTTGTTTGCATTTGTTTATAATACTTTATATTGTTCACTGCATTGCCTGGCAAACATTTTCATAACACCAAAAAACTCAAAACAATCATTAAACCAGTACAAACCAGACAGGCAGATTTGTTAGTAAATATCTCAACAAGGGGTGGCATATTTCAGCACTTAACTGAAAATTCATCTAAAAGCAACTAGACAACATATATTCACAGGCATGTAAGGCCACATAATAACAAGAAAATATCAAGCACAATTGTAACCTAAAATTTACATAACTTATTCACGAAGCCCCTAAACCTTGAGGTCACATGACAGTGGAGGACCAAATTTTACAGCAAATTTTACATTTCCCCAATTTTTGAATAATAATTCTTCATAGCCATAACAATTGAAATATTACACACTTCAATCTTCCACATTCCATTGAAATTGCAAGAAAAATACTTCTACATAGCATAACTATAAGTCTATAACCTTAGAATTAATCTAATTAATGCACCAGAGATTCTAAAGACTTGGGTCACATGACAGTGGAGGACCTAATTATACAACATAATGTACATTTCATCATTTTCTTCATTAGAAAGTTTTCATAATGAGTAAGAATTCAAATATTGCATGACCAAGCTTCTGCAATTCATTAAATTGCATGAAAAAATATTTCCTTATAACATAACTTTAACCTTAAATTTACCTATTTTAAGCACCAAAGCTTCTAGACCCTGGGATCATGTAACAGCAGTTTAAAGGTCACGTGATAGTGATTTAGAGTTCACATGATTGTGATTTAGAGGTCACATAACAGCAGAGGACCTAGTTTTAAAGCAGAATTCAAATTTCACCAATTTTCCAATAATAATTTTTCATAGCAAGAAAGAATGGATATATTGTAAGCTTTATGCTTATGCAATCCATAAAAAACTTCTAGACACAACTGAAACCTTAAAATTAGTCTATTTAATGCACCAGAGCTTCTACACCCTCTGGTCATGTGACTGGGAAGGACCTTATTTTACAAAAGAATTTGCATTTCACCAATTTTTCAACAATAATTCTTCATGAGAGTAAGAATTTACATATCTCATGATTCAAGCTTTGACTGTCCATTACAATTGCAACAGAAATATTCATACATAGCATAGCTGTAACCTTAAATTAGTCTACTTAATGCACCAGAGCTTCTCAACCCTGAGGTCATCTGACAGGAGCAGACTTTACATTTCATCACTTCATAGCACTTAAGAACTGACATATGGCACGCTTCAAGCTTCCATAGTACATTAAATTTGCAACAAAAAGAACAAAGAGAATCCATATAGCATAATTGTTACATTAAATTAATCTATTTAATATACCAGAGCATCTAAACTTAAGGACACATGACAGCAGAGGAACTAGATTTACAGCAGAATTTAAATTTCACCAATTCTTTATGATGAGCAAGAATTGAAATATTGTGTGCTGTAAGTTTCTGCAGCACACTAAAATTGCAAGAGCTTATAAAGCCTGAGGCTACATGACAGTAGAGGACCTAATTTTACAGCAAAATTTATATTTCACCCATTTTTCAGTCAAAATTGTTTCTACTAAGTAGGCATAAATAGTTTAGTAGTAACCAAGCATAGAATAGTTTATGCTTCCAAAGTCCCTATCAATTGCGAGAGAATATTTCAACATAACAGAACTTTAACCTTAAAATTGATCGATTTGATGCACAAGAGCTTCTAAACCCTCAGGACACATAAGAGCAGAAGGCATAATTTAACAGAAGAATTTACATTTCACAAATGTTACTCTAAAGTTTGTTCATGGTAAGTAAAGCATCATAAATAGTTTAACCCTCTGCTGTCCCTATCAATTGCAAGAAAATATTTCCACATAGTGTAACTCTATCCTTAAAATCAGTCCACTCAATGCACCAGACCTTCTAAACCCCGAGGTCACTTGAGAGTAGAGAACCTAATTTTACTGTAGATATTACATTTCACCAATTTTTAAATAACATGTCTCCATGGCCAGTAAGAATTGAAGTACTGCATACTTCAAGCTTCCTTGGTCCAATACAATTGCAAGAAAAAATATTCCCACGTAGCACAACTATAACCTTAAAATTAGCCTATGTAATGCACCTGAGCTTCTAAACCCTGAGGTCACTTGACTGTGTGGGACCTTATTTTATAACAGAATGTTGATTTGCCAATTATTTAATTAAAACTATTCATAATAACTAAGCATTGAAATACAGCATGGTTCAGGTTTCCATGGTCCTTTCAAATTGCAAGAAAATTATTTCCAAATAGCATAACTGTAATCTTAAAATTAGTCTATTTAATGTACCATACCTTCTAAATCCTGAGGTCACGTAACAATGGTTTAGAGATCATGTGACAATGCAGGACCTAGATTTACAGCAGAATTTATATTTCACAAAATTTTCAATAATATTTCTTCATACAGAGTAAGAATTGATATATTGCACGCTTCGAGCTTACAAAGTCCTAGAAAATATTTCTTGGCGCAGCTCTAACCTTAAAATTAGTCTATATTATTCACTCTGAAATCCTCGGGTCACATGACAGGGCAGAGCTAATTGTACAACAGAAATTACAATTTGCTAAATTTTCAGCAATATTTCTTCGTGCAAATAAGAAATGAAATATTGCAACAAAAATATTTTAACATGTTGTAACTGTAACCTTATAATTAATCTATCTAATGCACCAGAACTTCTAAACCCTCAGCCCACATGACAGCGGAGACCTTAATTTAACAACACAATTATAATTCATCAATTTTTCAGTAAAAATTATTCATAGTAAGTAAGATATTGATAGATTGCATGCTTCAAGTTCCGGTGGTCCACTAAAATTGCAGAAAAAATATTTCTGCATAGCATGAATGTAACCTTAAACTAATCTATTTAACATGCCAGACTTTCCATCCTAAGGTCAAATGACAGCAGAGGACCAAAACTTACAGGTAATTAAAATTTCATAATTATTTTAAGCTTTCACAGTCCATTAAATTGGAAGCAACAGATTTCTACATAACATAACTATAACCTTGAAATCAGTCAATTTTGTGGACCAGATCTTTTAAGCCCTGAGGTCGCATGAGATCAGAGGGGAAGTAAAAATTGATATGTTGCATGCTTCAGGCTTATGCAATCAAAGAAAATGATTCTATGGGCAAATAAAACCTTCTAATTAGTCTTTATAATGCACCAGAGCTTCTAAATCCTAAGGTCACATGATAGTGGAGGCCCTAATTTTACACCATAGCTTACATTTCATCAGATTTTGAACCATGATTCTTTATAGTGAGTAAGAATTGACATATCACATACTTCAAGCTTACACAGTACAAGAAAATATTTCTTCACACAAATGTAACCTCAAAAATAGTCTATGTAATGCACTAGGGCTTCTAAACCCTGAGACCACGTGAGAGAAGAGGACCTAATTTTAAGGCAGAATTTACATTTCGTCAATTTTTTCAATAAAATTCTGTATAGCAAGAAAAACTGATTATTGCATGCTTAAGGCCTATGCAGTACAAAGGAAATGTTTCCACCCCTGGATGCAACCTCAAAATTAGTCCATGTAATGCACCAGATTTTCCACACCCCAAAGTCACATGACAGCGGATGACCTCATTTTATATCAGAATTCTCATTTCACCGGAAAATGAACCATAATTCTTCATGGCAAGTAAGAACTAAATAATGCATACTTCAAGGTACTGAAAAATGTAACCTTAAAATTGGTCTATACAATGCACCAGAGCTTCTGAACCCTGAGGTTACTTGAGAGCAGAGGATCTGATTGTGTGGAAGAATTACATTCCACCAATCTTTCTGTAAACATTCCTGAGCATGTAAGAATTGATATACTGCGTGCGTCAAACTTCTGCAAGAGAAGAAAACATATTTACGCACAAATGTAACCTTAAAATTAGTTTATGTAATGCACCAAAGCTTCCAAACACCGAGGTCAAATGAATGCGGAGAATTTAATTGTATGGCAGAGTTTGGATTTTGCAAATCTTCCGTAAGAACTCCTGAGCAATTAAGAACTTATGTGTTGCATTCATTGGCATACTGCAATACAAGAAAATTTATTTACTAACAAATGTAATCTTAAAATTAATCTATGTAATGCACGAGACCTTCAAAATCCCGAGGTCACGTAATAGTGGGGATCCTAATATTACAGCAGAATTTACAATTTCACCAGACCTTGAACTATAATTCTTCATAATGAGTAAGAATTGATATGTTGCATAAGAACTTATGTGTTGCATTCGTCGGCATACTGCAATACAAGAAAATTTATTTACTAACAAATGTAATCTTAAAATTAATCTATGTAATGCACGAGACCTTCAAAAATCCGAGGTCACGCAATAGTGGGGATCCTAATATTACAGCAGAATTTACAATTTCACCAGACCTTGAACTATAATTCTTCATAATGAGTAAGAACTGATATGTTGCATACTTCAAGCCTACGCAGTCATAGAAAATATTTCTAAACACAACTGTAACCTCGAAATTAATCTATTTAATGCACCAGATACTTCTAAACCCCGATGTCACGTAACGGGGAAGAAACTAATTTTCCAATAGAATATACATTAATTTTCCAATAGAATATACATTTAACCAAATTTTCAACAAAAAAGCTTGCAGACATAAAAGCTTTTGCAGTGAAAAGAAATTGCAAGGAAATATTTACAGATTAAAGAACCGCTTATAATTGTGTCTAAATTGAAATAATTTCAGTATTTACCTTGTGTGTGTTGTCGCCAAATACTCGCTTCTTCCTCTCGCCCACTTTTCTTCGCTCCGGCTCTTCCATTGAGATAATTGCCTGCGTTTCGGTCTCGGATTGCTCTGACCAAATTCCAAGAGCGCGGAGAAATGGTCTAGAGGTCTCGGGTTCGATTCTGCGTCACTCCCTATATTTATCATTTATTTTGTTTATTTTATTTTGGATGAGGATTATTTAGTTGTACATTGACAAATTAGAGGAGTGGATAGACAAGTTTGGCACTGGGATGTTCACTTCATCAATTATTTTATAAAGTTGTTTTTATACATAGATGATCTTATTTTAATAGCAAAAACAGTGTGTAATTTGAGAGAATACTTGAAACTTCTAGAATTGTTTTGTCAAAAGATTGGGATGTAGACCGGCAAAATAAAGGACATGATCTTTATCTTGAAGAGAGTGAAGGTTCATATGGAATTTATCTTTGACACATACCCTTACAAGTGGTTAACTATTATAAATATATTGGTCTTAATTTCCACAATAAGCTCAACTAAGAGACATGTAAAGCAAAAAGAATACATAGAAGATGGAGAGTCTTATACTTATTGCAAAATAGATGTAGAAGGATTGAACTATGGGATTTAAAACTAAGAAAACTCTTTTTGGGTTGTTACTAGTAGCAATGGTGCTATAAGGGTGTAAAGTTTGGGGTGGCAACACATCACTAATGACATGGAGATAAATAGAGAGGTTACAAAAGCATATAATCACGAGTAGCCTCAAAATAAAATTGTCAATTCCCTATGAGATAGCCTTAGCCGAAACTAGTGCTATTCTTGTGGAGACATCGACTATTATTTGATTGTTGAGTTATTTAAAGAGGCTAAAGAACATGGAGTTGCACCATTGGCCCAAAATGGCAGCAGAAGAGAAATTAGATAGAAGGAAGAGCACATACATGAAACAAAATGACAAGTGGATGAATAAGTGGGGTATTAGCATAAAAAAGTTCTCAACTAACAATGGGGCAATCAAAATGTACACACAAGAAAAAGTCAAAGAAATCATGTGGACAAGGCAACTTGGGAGGAAAAGTGAATACTATATCAAACATTTTAATCCTTCATATGGTCTTGCACAAAAGAACTATATAGGAGCGAAAATAAAATAAAAAGTGAAAATGTTAATGGCTCAATTATGAACTAGTTCATACCAGCTTAGGTGTGAAACTAGAAGGTGGATGGTACCTAAAGAAGAGTGGGCAGATAGAATATATTGTTTCTATTCTTTGGAGCCAATGGAGACAGTATGGCACTACATCATGGATTGCCCAACTTACGTGGATATTTGAGTCAATTACATCGAAATTTTAAATGTGGGCTCCTTGAATAACTTATTTAAAGAAGAAATGATAACAAAAAATGCATATTACTTGATCAAGATACACAGCAAAAGATCTAGGATCTAAAAGGAAAAGGAGATCAAATAGCCATGGTATTAGCAATTTGTTTGTTTTAGATTTTTGTGCTTATCTGTATTGTTGGTGGTTTGAGGGTCCCATAGGTTGCTTGGCCTCGTGGATGTTATTAAAACCCTTCATTAATTCATTCAATCAACAATCATGAAAGTGTGAAATTGTAATGGGGAAATTTGCGTACCCATGCCATATCCCATTTAGTTTTGGGCCTATTTATTGTATATTTTATTCATATTTGTACTTATTAGTCCCTACCTTTATAAGGCAGGGAACTAATGTTATCGCCTCAATCTTGCATATTAAAATTGTGCTTGGGGAATGGCACCGGAAAAATAAAGATATGGTTTTGGTGATGTTCAAAGGAATATCTAGAAAAAGCGATTTTTTTTTTGTTTTTGCAATTTTGTGATTGGCGGGTGTAATTTTCCTCGTGGTTTTGGCATTTTCTAAATTTTTTTAATAATAATAATTATTGTAGGGAGCTTTGCTATTGGAAATATTTCATGAGTTTGTTTGTATAGTCATGTTTTGCCATGGACTCTTCCTGGGGACGCGTGGCGTCTTGAGTAGTACATTTGCATTTACTATTTGTGTCTTCTCATTTATTGTTAGTAAAATGAAATGCAGTTGTCATTAGTGGGTTATGGTGTGAAGGTTTAAGTCTATCGAGCAAACTATTATTTGTGTTGTTTGTTCATTTCCTCAGGTTGTTTGATGAGGCTGAAGTTTGTGTCTGTTGGAAGGGTTTTCATCTACTATGTTGGAAGCGAGAAAGGTGGCTTGTGTAAGTTACTCTATCTTTTACGATTTGAATTTTTTGTTTGCCTATTGGTTTTCCTATATCTTTTATAGTGTCGTTTTACTATTTTTTGTATCATTGCATTTTATGGTTAATTTCCACTATGTGCACTCATGCATTGCAAGTGCACTTGGATTTATTAATTGTTGGCTATTCTTTATGGGTTTGTTTCTGTTGTCGAGTGAAATACTTAGTTGCACTTCATTAAATATTTCTTGGTTTTGAAGTTTTAATTTTGTTGGGCAAAGTATTTTTTGTGTTGTTTTCCCATTTTCTTAGGTTGTTTCTATGAGTGTAAATATGGGTTGGTCTTTCTTGTTTAATCCTTTGCAATCGTGGGTTGCTTTTATGGGTTGTTGGTTGTTGTCGAGTTGGATACTTAACACCGTAATTCGTTGATGTGGATTTCTCTACTACCCATGACTAAGAATGGAAGTAGCTAGTTGCACTTCAATCTATTGGGTGAAAATGAGAATTGTTCATATTTGAAGTATTTCTTGGGATTGGAGTTTAAATTTTGTCGAGTGAAGCCTTATTTGCGTTGTTTTCTCATTTGCTCAGGTTGTTTGTCCAAGTGTATTTATGGGTTAGTCTTTCTTGTTCAATGAAGGAGCTAGCATGATAGTGTGTTTTTCATGATTAAGAATGAAAGTAATATTTCTTGGGCATGCACGCATTGCAACTGCACTTGTATTTATTTAACAAAAATGAAAATTAGGTCTAGGTAATTGGAAAATGTTGTTGTTGTTTGCATTTTCTACACGCATGCATTGCATTGCAATGCAACTTGAATTTATTAAATAGCAATGAAAATTAGGTCTAGGTGATTGGAAAATATCTGGGTATAAAATCATTAAATTTGTGTGTGTTGAAACGAGGCATTGGTAATTTGGTATGCCTTTTATAGTGTCGTTTTATAGTGGTTTGCATGTTTGCATTTAATGGGTTGATGTGTATTGTTTATATTTGTTTGCATTTTGTGTTTTAATGTTTATTTTGCACTATCATTGATTGCTTGTATGGGTTAGTGTCTATTGTTGACTTAAATACTTAACAACGTAATTTGTTAATGTTGATTTCTTTGCTAGCCATGATTAAGAATGAAAATACCTAGATGCATGTGTTTGTAAGTTCCTGTGTCTTTTACAATGTCCTTTTTATAGTTTTTGCATAGGTTGGGATAATTATATTTCATGCATTTTATGTTTCGTACATTGGCAATTTAACGTAATTTTCCTTTTCATGTTTTTGTAATTAAATTTTTATTTTCTAATTTAAGTTAAAGAAGTGTAATTTTCATTTGCTATAAATAGATTCAAGTGTGCTTGCCATTAATGGATTATGGTGTTGAGTTTAGACTGTCTCAAATAAAGGACTTGAGAATGGAAGTAATTGTTCTTGTGCACCCTACAATAATTATTATTATTAAAAAAAATAGAAAATGCCAAAACCATGAGGAAAATTACACCCGCCAATCACAAAATTGCAAGAACAAAAAAAAAATCACTTTTTCTAAATATTCCTCAAAACATCACCAAAACCATATCTTTATTTTTCTGAGGCCATTCTCCCAACACAATTTTAATATGCAAGATTGAGGTGATAACATTTGTTCCCTGCTCCGAAAATGGCAAAAGCCAATGA
>VDFB02000008.1:214104240-214144240 GCA_007258455.2 Sequoia sempervirens | reverse complement strand
AAATAAAATCTATGTATGCATGAATTCCAATTTCTAATAGGATATGTCAACTACTATGAACAATGCAACTTATCCACTGGCGATCCAATATGTGCATGGTGCCCATGGATGAAGAAATGGGCAGAGCACTAGGTTTATCTTAAACAAGTGGACATGTTTCTATCTAGTTTAGTTTTTAACTAAACAATAAAGACTAATCCATAAATACACTGACATAAACAACCTGAGCAAATGGAAAAAATAATGCAAATAATACTTTGGTTGAGAAACTTAAAACTTCAAAGACAAGAACTATTTCAAATACGAGTTATTCTCATTTTCATCAAATAGATTGAATTGTAGCTAGCCACTTCCATTCTTAATTATGGTTAGCAAAGAAATCGACATTAATGAAATATGGTGCTAAGTCTTTAACTTGGCAAGGATAGCGAAGAATAAACATTAACACAAAAAATGCAGGAAGGAAAAAAAAATTGCTTGTTGGATTATGATGTTAAGTCCCTGATTGCGCAATAGAGATAAGCGATAAAAAATTGTTGTTGAGACAAAGAAGTAAAACAAATAATGATCATGTAAAACATATAGGAAGTTGCAAACGCCTTCTCCCCATTTGTTTATGCAATTTTCTTATCCACTGCAAGTATTTCCTTCGTGGTTTTACCATTTTCTAATTTGTTTATTTAATAATAATTATTGTAGGGAGCTTTGTTAATTGAAATATTTCATGCCTTTCTTAGTATAGTTTGTATATTTATGTAAATACATATCTATGTATACACACAACAACTGAGAAAACAAAGCAAATAACACTTGGCTTGATAGAATTTAAACTTTGAAAGCCCAAGAAATACTTCAAATACGAACAATTTTCATTTTCACCCAATAGATTGAAGTGCAACTAGCTACTTCCATTCTTAATCATGGGTATCAGAGAAATCCACATTAATGAATTATGGTGTTAAGTGTTTAACTCGACAACAGACAAAAACCCATAGAAGTAGCCCATGATTGCAAAGTACCGAACCTGTGTTGTGATGAGATGAAGTTAGATAAACTTTGTATAAATAGTAACTATGTATTATTATATTTAGTGGAATTGCACACACATATATATAGATGTATATATATATATATATATAATCTATAGACATGCATACATACATACATACATACACACACATACACACACACACACATATATATATATACATACACATATACATATGCATGTTTACATACATATCTATACATGTATAATTCGTTTATGGATAGTAGATATATATGCTTATATGCATTTTATATGTATATCTATATTATTCATGATACACATGCATGATGTATATATAAATAATATGTAGACATATACAAAAATAGGATTTTGTCTATGCAAGCCATTTTTTTTATTTTTTTTATTTAGTCTGAAAGGAAGGACATTGACCCATAAAATGCAAGAGTGTAAAACAACTATAAAATGACACTGTAAAAGACATACAAATTGACAATTATAAATCATTTGAATAGATACAGATTCAATGGTTTTAGACCTATACAATATCCAATTACTTAGACTTAATTTACATTCTCGTTTAACAAATTGAAAGGCAATTGCAATGCATGTGCAAAGGGAATGCATACAACAAGAAACAATAGACATTAGTCGATAAAATACAAAGGAGTGGGAAAACTACAAAACAACACTGTAAAATTCATGTGAAGTTAGAAATTCCTTGTTTTACAGTCACCCTAAAGTAAACATAGATTTAATGATTTTTACATCTAGACATTTTCCACTTACTTAGACCTAATTTTCATTTTCATTTAATAAATTCAAGTGCAATAGCATTGCATGTGTGTGGGGGAAATATTACTTCCATCCTTGATCATGAATGGTACATTACCATGTGAAGTCTTCATGAAGAAGAATGCATGCCAAGACACGAGTATATCAACAAAGTCATCAAATATTTTCAATGGCAAAGCTCACTAGAATAATTATTATTATTAAAACAAATCAAGAAAATGGGAAAAGCAAGAGGAAAATACCATCGACCAAAATGAAAATGAAGTCAAAAGAACTTTGTATGAACACTTGTATTAATAAAGTGTTTGTATCAAATCTAGGATAAATATGCTCTACCAGGTAGCATGTATGGGAAATATGATATCTGATAGATTACAATGAATAATGTAATGTATAATTTATGGAAATCTAAATAGTTTTATGTACATAGAATCAATCAACTTGATGTACATAGAAATGATAATTTAATTGTGGTTATAGGTGCATGAATATCAATTGACCCCAATTGAGCCTCCTTATCAAATTATTGATATAGGTAACTATATAGAGAGATTGAAAGTAGCAATTAGGTTACACAAGTAATAGTTGAAAGAATAAAACACGTAAATATTAGAAAGAGAAATTGTTTAATATAGAAGAAATCCAAAATGAATAAATTGTTACAAATGTTCTTTTAAGTGCTTTTGAGGGGGCAGCAAGGATGGGAGCTTGATACCTAAATTCATTGATGTGGAGTGTGTTTGAGTCTATCAGATGCTTTGTTAGTTGTTGATAGAAAAGAAGCAAACATTGATGAATTATGGTGTTAGCACAATAGTGTAAATGATGTTAAAACTTACAAATGACTTGTTTCTTGTTTTGAACATGATAGAAATAACCCCTGATAGGAGACACGGTTTTGATATTGATTAGTTTTCTTGAGCAAATGAAAAAACTATGCAAAAGAACAATACTTACAAATCGCTTATTTTTGGCTTTGAATATAATATGTATAAACCTTCTCAATAGACGTGGATTTTGTACACATGTCAAATTACAATCAACTCTTCCTTTGTTTCAAAGATGGAAGACATAGATCCTATCAATAGACAAAGATGTCTATCTCATCAAACAATCCGAGCAAGTGAGTAAACAACACCTAAATGATAGTGCAACAACTTTTTTTGAAGTTTCCTTGTCTAAGAGCCAATGTAAGGAAATGAATAAATACTGCAAGCCATTGAAGTTTATAGCATAAGTCATTAACAAGAGTTGCATTCTAGTCTATTGATATTAAACAAAATTGGCACACTATATATGCATAAGCCCATTATTAGAGTATTATGCATGCACAGAAAGAGCAAGTGTGAGAGGACAACCATATCAAAGCCCTCTCAACAAACATAGAATTAATAATTTTAGACCCAAATATTTTTCAACTACTTAGACCTGATTTTCATTTTCATTTTATAAATTGAAATGCAGTTACAATGCATACATTGGGAGAAAATATTTCTTCCATTCTCAATGATAAAATTTTCAAATCTTTCAAATATCTTTGTTTATTATTTTTAATCCTTTCCCTTATAAGGCAAGGAACTAATGTTATTGCCTCAATCTTGTATATTAAAATTGTACTTGGGGAATGGCATTGGAAAAATAAAGCTATGGTTTTGGTGATGTTCTGGGGAATATTTAGAAAAAGTGATTTTTTTTTGGTTCTTGCAATTTTGTGACTGGAGGGTGTAATTTTCCTCATGGTTTTGGCATTTTCTAATTTTTTTTAATAATAATAATTATTGTAGGGAGCTTTGCTATTGGAAATATTTCATGAGTTTGTTTGTATAGTTGTGTCTTGGCATGGACTCTTCTTGGGGACACGTGGTGTCTTGAGTAATACATTTATATTTACTATTTGCATCTTCTCATTTATTGTGAGATGACTGAAGTGCAACTGTCATTACTGGGTTATGGTGTGAAGTAGTCTGTCGAGCAAAGTGGTATTTTTGTTGTTTGTTCATTTACTCAGGTTGTTTGATGAGGCTAAAATTTGTGTTTGTTTGTAGGGTTTTTCATCTACGGTGTTGGAGGCGAGAAAGGTGGCATTTGTAAGTTACTCTATCTTTTACGCTTTGATTTTTTCGTTTGTCTGTTGCCTAATACAAATGTGTAAAAAACTACAAAATGACACTATAAAAGACATATGAGATTACAAATGCCTCATCTTTCACTCCCAATACAATAGATATAAACCCTTTGAATAGGCGCAGACTTAATCATTTTACACCTAGACATTTTCCAATTATTTAGACCTAATTTTTCATTTTTGTCAAATAAATTCAACTTCTAAATTTTTTAAATAATAATAATTATTGTAGGGAGATTTACTATTGGAAATATTTCATGAGCTTGTTTGTATAGTGGTTTCTTGTCATGGACTCTTCCTTGGGATGTGTGGTGTCTTGAGTAGTACATTTACATTTACTATTTGCATCTTCTCATTTATTGTGAGTGGACCAAAGTGCAACTATCATTAGTGGGTTATGATCTGAAGGTTTAAGTTTGTCAAACAAACTGTTATTCGTGTTGTTTGTTCATTTTCTTAGGTTGTTTGATGAGGTTGAAGTTTTTCTGTTAGGAGGGTTTTCATCTATTGTGTTGGAAGCGAGAAAGGTTGTGTTTGTAAGTTACTCTATATTTTATGCTTTGATTTTTTTGTTTATCTGTTGCCTAATACAAATATGTAAAAAATTACAAAACAACATTGTAAACGACATGTGAGATTACAAACGCCTTGTCTTTCGGTCCCAATACAATATACATAGACCCTTTGAATAGACACAAACTTAATCATTTTACACCCAAACATCTTTGAATTAGTTATACCTAATTTTCATTTTCATCAAATAACCTCAAGTGCAATTGCAGTGCATGCATGCCGATGAAATATTACTTTCATTCTTAATCATGGCAAGCACACTATTGTGCTAAGTCCTTGACTGATTTTGGAATTGAAAAACGAAGTGATTGTAAGTTCCTATATCTTTTATAGTTTTTTGCATCTCTGCATTTTATGGTTAATTTCTATTATGTGCACTCATGCATTGCAATTACACTCAAATTTATTAAACAATAATGAAAATTAGGTTGAAGTAATTGGAAAACATCTGGGTATAAAATCATTGTATTTATGTGTACATATGTATGTATATATGTGTATATATATGCTTGTATGTGTGTGTGTCTATATATATGTGTGTGTGTGTGTGCATATGCATATGTATGTTTATATATATATATGCGCATGTAACTATGTGCATATATATATGTATATATATGTCTCTATGTTTGTATATATGCATATGTATATGTATGTTTGTTTATATATATGTGTGTGTGTGTACATATATGCCTATGCGTGCACTCTACATTTTGCATATACTTGGGTCTAATTTTATAGATTAATGCTTTTTGTTTGCACACATGCATTGCAATTGCACTTGAATTTATTAAATAGAAATGAAAATTAGGTCCAGGTAATTAGAAAATATCTAGGTATAAAATCATTGTATCTATATGTAGATATATATCTATACATATGTATATATATACCTGTATATATATATATATATATATATATATATATATATATATATATATATATATAGATCCATACATACATATATATATAT
The DNA here is from genome assembly GCA_007258455.2 of Sequoia sempervirens. Classification (NCBI taxonomy): domain Eukaryota; kingdom Viridiplantae; phylum Streptophyta; class Pinopsida; order Cupressales; family Cupressaceae; genus Sequoia; species Sequoia sempervirens. Next base: position 214,138,768 of record VDFB02000008.1, on the reverse strand, counting down.
GTTCAAGTAACTATCTATACTTATATATGTATATACATGTATACATATGCATATATATGCCTCTATGTTTATATATGTGCATATGTATGTGTATATGCATATATATATGTGTGTGTGTGTATTTGTATGCATACATACATACATACATACATACATACATACATACATATATATATATATATATATATATATATATATGTATTTGCATGTATCTATGTGTACATATATATGTGTATATATATGTACATATATGTTTGTGTGTGTGCTCTACATTTTGCACATACCTAGGTATGATTTTCAATTACTATGGATAGATTCAAGAACGGTTCCCATAAATGGACTATGGTGTTGAGATTTCACTTTTTATAAATATTTCCCACAACATCAACAAAACCATATCTTTATTTTCTTAGTGCCATTCTCAGAATACACATAACAAAGTTGCAAAAATAGAGGTTCATCTATAAGAAAATTGATTGATAGGGAACAACAGAGATTAAGCCATTGCCAAACTATACATAAAAATTTAGACAATAAAATCTATGCCTATTGAGAGGGTTTATGTCTATTGTATTGGAAGCAAAAAACAAGGCATTTGTAAGTTCCTATATCTTTTACAATGTCATTTTATAGTTTTTTACACCTTTGCATTTTATGGGTTAATGTCTATTGTTTCTTGATGTATGCACCCTATGCTTTATTCTCTACTCTTCCCTACCTTTGAATGCTTTTATGGATTAGTCTCTATTCTTGACTAGAAGACTTATTACCATAATTCATTAATGTCATCTTTTGTGCTGAGCATGATAAAGACATGTAGCAAATGAGACATAAAATTAGCTCTAAGAAATTACAAATGTCTGGATATAGAATCATCAAATCTGTGTTTGTTGAAAGGATTTATGTCTATTGTATGGGGAGAGAAAGACAAAGCATTTGTAATTTTATGTGTCTTTTACAACATTGCTCTATAGTTTTTTCACATCTTTCCATTCTATGGCTTAATGTGTATTGTTTGTTGTTGTCTGAATTTTGTGTGTTAATGTCTATTCTTCACTATCCTTGACTATTTTCATTACCTAGACTCTATTGTTGAGTTGCAACTAGCATTAATTGATCCCTCCACCAAGTTTTAAGACTGTTGAGAAAAGCATTATTTGCAGTGCCTAATCATCTTGACAAATTATTCCTTGACAATAAAACTTGTCAAAAGAGCAGACATTTGTAATCTCACATATCTTTTACATTGTCCTTTTTGTGTTGTCCAATCATTTGCTCAGATTGTTTGATGAGAGTGAAATCTATTTCCATTGTTAATCATGACCAACACATTATCCTATTCATTCTTTAAGTAAACAAGAAATACTAACCCATAAACACACTAACACAAACAATCTAAGCAAATAAAGAAACAACACAAGCACTAAAAAATAGGAAACAATGGACATTAGCTCATAAAATGCAAAAATACAAAAAGCTATGCAGAAAAGCATATAAGAGCTTACAATTGGCTTGTTCTTTGCTTTCAATATGATAAGCATAAATTGTTCCAATAGACAGATATTTTATGTTTACAATGATTTAAATCATTTTTGCAATAGTCTACTTTTTGTTGTTGCTTATCATTCAGTTCCCTTATCGATCTATCAAACACTTTGCGATTTTGTCATTGGTTTTGGATATTTTTCTTGTCGTTTTGTATTTACCAAATCCAAATTAATTATCTATTGATGGAGTAGTGATACGTATTGAAGGATGTTTGGCTGTTGAAGATATGTCTGGTTTGTGATGGATCATTCAATGCATTTTCATGGGGAATATGATCTCACCAAATGAATAAAAAATGCAAATAATAGTTTCCTTGACAGATTTAAAACTTCACAACATAAGCTACTAATGATGAGTGCATGTCAATCTAGTTACAAGCCCCGATAGATTCTTTTAGCAGCCAATACCCAACAAAAAACATTAGTGCACAAAGCAATAGACGCCACTACACAAAGAACATTAAATAGTATCAAGACCAATCTAAGCAACTTCCAATGAGAAAATTACAAAAAAAAACACCAAGGTTTGCTATGCACAAAATAATCCTACAAAATATAGCAAAAGCCTCATCTCTGCACGATGGGATGCGATAGGCTTATGCTTTCCTAATGTTTTTGTTCCTAAACACATGTTCAATCCAAATGTTTTGGTTGATAAGTGACATTGTTCATAATAGTTGACCATTAGAAATTGGTATGCATTCCTATACATATTTTCTATTTATGATTAAGATTGATAGGTGCCTTGTTTTTTTTCTCAGGTGGCAATTGCAACTCAAACCATTTGTGATGTATATGAATAGATAAAATATCAAGTTCATGGCATGCTATGGTGCACACTTGCAAGTTCAACCTGTTCTTTAGTTGTATTCTATATTAACACAACCTATTCTACTTGCAAGAGAATTTTTTTGGTTTGATATAGAAAATGTACTACATTGCAGTTATCTTCTTCTTGTGTTGTTGTTTGCAGCTATATTGCCTTTGCATCGTAGGTCTGTCTTGCTTTGTGCTTTATCCCCCATTATTACGTTTTGCTTCTATATTATTGGAATGTCAATCAAGAAACATATTTTAGTTGGTATTTGCATATTTCAGTGAATATTTCACTTTTATTTCAATTTATACATAAAAGCATTTGATCATCTGCTTCCAACCATTGGTCATAGACTCTGTTTCACTACAAAAATTAGCTACAAAAAAGAGAAAAACATTAGCAAGGTGCCATATCTTTTGTCCTTTCACATGTATTCTGTCAATATGGTCACAAAATTTTTGTTAAAAGGCACAAGCTATTACAAGAGAAAATTGTGATGGGAACTTATAAAGCATCTGCAAATACATCTCTGACACAATTGATGGAGCCCTACATTTTGCAGATTGATTTCGATAGGAATTATCCGATTGGAAGCCTAGCGATTGGCTACTTGAAAGAATACATGTTTTCCTTAATTTCCATTATACATTTTAGTAGCTATGCAAGGCTTAAACATGATTACCTAAGACATAAAACTTACCAAAAACATAAACAATCAATTAAGCCATTCAAAATGAAATATGGATAGCCTAAATCTACACCAACAAATGTTTGAAATCCATCAATGTCTTTTCTTTATAACATGTATAAATCCATCTTTGTATTTATCTATGTATCTAATAGCAAGCCTCACTAGTCACAACCTTAACCGATTCCAAAACACAATTCAACAACAAACTTTGATTGAGAGAAACTTAAGAATTAATCTCAATTCTACATTGAACAAACACGTCCAACGATAAGAATAATTTCAATGTAAAACATAAACATAAATTTACTGCCAGGAAACCAAATCATTGTCCACCGTTCATGCAACATTCATTAATAGATATTCTACAATCAAAACACATGCAACTTTAAACAACTTTTCAATAGACAAAAATAAAACATCAATACATTCAATCCTTTTGCTTGTTGTCTCTTTCTTACTTGGTTCTGGTGGACCCTCTTTCACTGTCTAACCCATTTTCCGTCATCAACCTTCATCGTATATGGATGACAATCGATTGGTTTCCAACTATCAACCCACACAACTGCCCAAACGATTGTGATGTTTGACATTCTCTATTTGAACTATCGGCCTCCACTTCCAATTATCTACCAAACTACCAAAATGTTAATTCAAATCCAAACCAATAAGTAACATTGTCAGGTTTGGAGAGATAACAACGACAAGAGGTTCAAACATGAGTTTTTTTTCACTCAGGTGATAGGAGGTTACAACAATAGTGACATAAGTTCTTTACACGATCAACTACATAAACAATGCACACCAACAAGCAACAAGGAAAACACAACAATAAACAAAATTTCAACAACCAAAAATAAAACCAAAATTGCAAGAGCAGGATGCCCCTGCATCAGACTTCCCGGGTGGAAATAATTAATGAGCTCTTGCTCATGAGGTTTGTAATTGAATGGCCCAGTTTATTGATCTCATTCTTAGTGATCCAAGAAGAATCTTCAACGAGATGATTGCTCCATTTGATGAGATACTAAAAATATTCATGCTTATGAGTCTTCTTCAACAATTTCTTATCCAAAATGCATTCTATTTGCCATGGAGCAGAGACTATTGCAAGCTGATTTTCCAAAGATGGGATTACTACCTCAGCTCCATCCTATTTTACATCCCCCTTATAAGGATATAAATCTATACTACATTGAAAATGGGAGATATATTCAGATCTATAGGCAAGGAAATCTTGTATGCATTGGCAAAAAAATTTTGAAGAACTTGATAGGGACCAATTTTCTTCATCTGTAGTTTATTGTAGGTTCTTGTGGGAAATCTATCCTTTCTTAGATGAGCCAACACAAGATCTCCAACTTTAAATTGCAACTATCTCCTCTTTTGATCAACATACTTTTTGTATTGTTGATTGATGTCTTCTATGTTTTGCTTCACCTTCTCTTGAATATCATGAATTATTTGAGAAAAGTCCTCCCCAACTACACTTCTCTTCTCCATCCCAGCAAGATCATAAAGTTCAAATGGGTGCATACCATACGCCACATAGAAAGGACTGAAACCTGTACTTTTATTTGGTGAATCATTATATGCAAATTCAACTTGTCCCAACATGAAATCCCAACTACTAGGTGAACTGCTAACAAGACATCTTAACAAATTACCCAGAATCTTATTGACAACCTCAGTTTTACCATCAATTTTTGGATGATAAGAAGAACTAAAACTTATATTTGTGCCCAATTTCTTCCATAGGGTCCTCCAAAAATGACCCACAAAATTTGTATCCTTGTCAAAAATTATACTCCTTGGAATTCCATGCAACCTCACAACTTCTTTAAAGAAAAAATTAGCAATGTTCGTGGCATCAATAATTTTATTACATGGTATGAAATGCACCATTTTCGAAAATCTATCTACCACAACAAAAATTGAATCATTGCCCCTTTGTGTACGAGGCAAACCCAACACAAAATCCATACTTACGGAATCTCAAGGCCTAGTTGGAATTGGAAAAGGCTAATAAAGCCCAACATTTTGGCTTCTTCCCTTAGCATGTTGACAAAATCTACACTTTTCTACATACCTTCTCACATTTGCATGCATCTTAGGCCAATAATAATGAGTACTTAATTGAAAATAAGTCTTATCCTACCCAAAGTGACTAGTAAGACTACCACTATGCTTTTCCTTCAATAAATTATCCCTCACAGAGCCTCTAGGGATACACAACTTGTTCTCCTTAAACAAAAAAACTTCTTGAATCAGGTAGTCCATTCAAGGCTCTTTATTCCTTTAAATAGGATCATGGCAAGCTGCATATGCTTCCTTAAAATCTACATCTTCTACATACACTTCCTTTAAACCTTCAAAATCCACATTGTTAGCTTGTATTTCACATAGCAACAAATTCTTCCTACTTAGAACATCAACAACTTTATTCATTTGGCCACTCTTATGTTTCAAAACAAAGTTAAAACTTTGAAGATACTCAACCCACTTGGCATGTATTTGATTCAACTTGTGTTGGTTATTGATAAACTACAAAGCATGATTGTCTGTATACACAATGAACTCTTTAGGCAGCAAATAATGTCTCCATTTTTTTAAAGCTTGAACCAAAGAATAGAACTCCAAATCATAAGAAGAATACTTCCTTTTTCCATCATTGAGTTTCTCACTAAAGAATGTTATTGGCCTACCTTCTTGACTTAGGACTGCCCCAATAACCAACCCACTAGCATTACATTCCACTTGAAACACTTTATCAAAATCAAGCAAGGCAAGAATGGGCTGCTCACTTACCTTCTTCTTAAGAAATTTGAAATTTTCTTCAGCCTCCTTACTCCAAACAAATGGCCTTTTATTCCCTTTAATAGTCTCCAATATGGGTGCCACTACATGACTGAAATTTCTTATAAACTTTTTATAAAAGCTAGAAAGACCATGAAAGCTACTTACCTCCATTACACTTCTTGGTGTAGGCCAATCAACGATAGCTCGTACCTTGTCTTTGTCCATCTTCAAACCCTCCTTTAACACCACAAATCCCAAATAAACCAGTTTCGTTTGCATAAACACATAATTTTTAAGATTGATCAACAACTTCTCTTCATGTATCCTCCCTAAAACCTACCTCAAATGTTCTATATGCTCCTATTTGGACTTGCTAAACACCAAAATTTCATCCAAATACACAATCATAAATTTACCAAGGAATGGTTTCAAAACTTCATTCATTAGTCTCATAAAAGTATTAGGGGCATAAGACAATCCAAAAGGCATAACTAGCCATTCATACAACCCATCACTAGTCTTAAAGGTTGTCTTCCATTCATCTCCTGGTCTTATTCTTATTTGGTGATAGCCACTTTTCAAATATATCTTGGAAAAATACATAGACCCACTCAAACAATCCATGAGATCCTCTATCCTAGGTATATGAAACCTATATCTTATAGTGATATTATTAATAGCCCTTGAATCAGTACACATATGCCATTCTCCTCCTTTCTTTGGCACAAGTACTGTGGGAATAGCACAAGGACTTCCCTTATCAAACCATTCTTGAAGAGGTCCTCCACTTGCTTCCTTATCTCCTCATTTTACATAGGTGTTAACCTAGATAAGCGGCCTTATTTGGAAGGCTAGCTCTTGGAATCAAATCCATATGATGGCTAATGCCTCTCATAGGAGGAAACTCATTAGGCAAATTAGATGCAACAATATCCATATTCTCATTCAAAATATCTTGCACTTCAATAGGAAAATCATCAAGTTTTGTAGAAGTCATTACACATCTAGGCTTAAGAACCAAAGCAAACCCTACTTCCTCTTCTTTCAAATCATGAAGAAATTCCTTGCCACTTACCATCATTACCTTTCTATTGATGCTATTGTTGTTGTCCTCTTCTTTCTCCCTTATGGGCAGCAAGGTATGATTCTCTCCATCCTTCTAAATAGTATATGTATTCTCCCATCCATCATGCACATCTTTCTTGTCAAATTGCCACAATCTTCCAAGCAAAACATGACACACATCCATTGGCATTACATCACATAAAAAGCTCTCTTTATAACTTCCAATCTAAAATTCAACATAGGCCTGCTCACTAACCAATATTTGATGACCTTTTTGTAACCAAGACACCTTGTATGGAGAGGGGTGTTTAATCCTTTTCAGATTTAACTTTTCTACCATCTCAATTGCAACAATATTATCTATGCTACCACTATCTATAATGAGTCTACAACATTTATCGTGTGACTTACACTTGGTTTTGAACAATGCTCTCCTTTGAATTGGCTCTTGAATTTCTTTTTGTGGCTTCAACAACACCCTCTTGAGCAATAAGGATTCACTTGATTCTGGTTCATCTTTGTGGTGCAATAGTGACCCCACACTTTCTTGATCAACATGTACAATCTGATTACTCTCAAATTTTGAATTTCCTCCTTGGGATGAATCAACACAATCCCAACTCTTGTGTCCATATTGGTTGCACTTAAAGCAATTTCTTGCAAACCCTCTACCTCTAGCTTGAAAACCACCTCTACCATACGATATGCCCCCTTTATTTTGGAAACCTCCTCTATCATTAGTTTTTGTTGTACAAGAACTCCCAACTTCCTCTCCTTGATGATGTTGTCGACCCCTATCGGTTTGTCGTCCCCTTCCTCTAAACCCTCTTACTCTCGTCTTCTCTTGTTGACTTTGCTTTCTTTGCAACTTCTCTTTTGCCTTTAGGGCAAGTTGATAAGCTTCTTCTAGGCTTCTAGGGGACGTAAGGCTTATTTCATCTTGTAAAATATACTTGAGACTATTCACATACTAGGCTATTTTCTCCACATCTTCCTCACTATGTCCTAATCTGATTACCAACTTGTAGAATTCCTCTGTATAGTATTTCATAGACATGTCTTTCTGCTTCAAATTCTGCAATCTCTTAAAGAGATTAGTTTGATAATCACTTGGAATTAATTTTTCCTTCAACTTAGCCACCATTCAATCCCAAGAGTTGATATTCTCCTTATTCTTGCTTCTTCTCTCAGTTTGGACAAAGTCCCACCTCATGGCAGCATGGCCCTTCAATCTGGTGCAGGAAAAATTCACTCTCCTTTCTTCTAGCACACTCTCATAATCAAAAACTTGTCCAAGTCATTGATCCAATCAATCAATTCTTCTCCATTTAGGCTTCCTGCATAAGTTGGCACCTCTACCTTTGGTTTAGAACCCACATTCATGACTGTTCTCAACAGTCTTTCTTCAAATCCTTCTTGCTGCTCTCCTTGTCCATCCTCATCATCTTCTCTCTGTTATTGTTCTTCTTCATTATCACTTGCATCCTCATCAAGCATCCCTCTTCTCTGTGCCCTTTCTGAGGCATCCATCCTCTCTATCATATGCTACAACAACTCATCACCATGCCCTCTTCTGCCTCTTCCACAGGCTCCACCTTTGCCCATCCGTCTTGGAGGAATTTTGTCCACACTCTTGTTACTTTCAACTATAGGCTTTGATACTAAATGATGGCAAGTCTCACTGGTCACAACCTTAACTGATTCCCAAACACAATTCAACAACAAACTTTGATTGACAAAAACTTAAGAATTAATCTCAATTTTGCATTGAACAAACACATCTAGCAATAGGAAGAATTTCAATTTAAAACATAAACATAAATTTACTACTAGGAAACCAAATCATTGTCCATTGTTCATGAAACATTCAGTAATAGAGATTCTACAATCAAAACATATGCAACCTTAAACAATGGCTTTTCAACGGACAAAAATAAAACATCAATACATTCAATCCTTTCGCCTACTGTCTCTTTCACACTTGGTTTTGGTGGATCCTCTTTCACTATTTAACCCCTTTTCCATCATCGGCCTTCATCATATATGGATAATAGTTGATTGGTTTCCAACTGTTGACCCACACAACTACCCAACCGATTGTGATGTTTGACATTCTTCGTTTGAACCATTGGCCTCCACTTCCAATTGTCTGCCAAACTACTAAACTGTTGATTCAAACCCAAATCGACAAGTAACACTATCGGGTTTGGAGAGATAAAAATGACAAGAGGTTCAAACATGAGTTTTCTGTTGCTTGGGTGATAGGAGGCTACAACAACAGTGATAAAAAGTTCTTTACACAAGCAACTACAAAAATAATGCACACCAACAAGCAACAAGGAAAACACAATAATAAATTAAATTTCAACAACCAAAAATAAAACCAAAATTGCAAGACCAAGATGCCCCTACATCAATATTTATACATGTATATATATGTGTTTGCATATGTATCTAAATACATATGTATGTATATATATGCATATATATATGAATGCCTTAAGAATATATAAATGTCTAACTATTTATCTAACTATATTTGTCTACATGTATATATTTTTGTACCTACATATGTGTCTAAACATATAAATTTATACGCATACATATGTCATTACATATACATATGATACACATATATCTATGCGTATATATGAATACACATGCAAAAATATACATATTATAGTAATTCACTAATCATGATAAATTCCACACCATGATTTCTAATTGATAACTTAGGTTTCAAACTACCATACGTCAAAATTTTAAATTGCTACAATTTTTTCAAAACAACTTACTTCAAGAGTCCCTTGCTCAAAAATTTCCTTTCAATGCTATATCATCAAATATGATGCCACATGAGCATGCTTCTTGTCAAACTTCCCTTACAACTATTCAACATTATATAAACAACTACTATCACAACCATCATAACAACCCCAAATATCACAAACATTATTTTTGCTCCCTTCCAAGAACTCTGGCTCTTTTTGTGTCATTGTTGTATAACTTTAAGGCTTTGCAATTCTGGATTGCACTCAACAATGCTAATGAGTTTGCATAATTTGGTTTACTAGAACTACGTATCTACGAAGAACATGGTCTCCAATACAAAAATAAAAACTAGCTGAGAAACAAACTTTCAGATGACACAACCTACCTAAAATGGATAGCATATTGACTAAACATTGAAATATTCATTTGTTCTTTAGTAAACATAACAAATTATTTGCATTTTAAGAATGTTGCAAGTAATATTGTCATATCAATTCATTTGCACGACAAAACTGGTGTTGATCACCACTATAAAATTGCATTAGGGAAATCCACCTAAACTTGCATACAAATATTACAATGGATATTTCATTTGTAAGTTCATTCCATGAATTTGAAAATGAAAAATAATAACTATATTAAAATGCTTTGATTGATGTTTCCATGCAAAAAAATATCATGGCAATGAACGAAGCATTGCCAAAAAACTTCAACTTTGCAATAGTGTCAACAAATTCTACTTGACCACTCTCCTTACCATTTTGAATTTTTTTGCCAAGATTCAGTTTTTTACCTAGGAAACTACTGACAAAATCAGGTCTCATCAGCCACACTATGTTGAAAAGCTCTTTGATTTTATTCTAGAAAAGAGTCCCTGTGAGTATAATGCACCATTTTCAATTAAGCCCTTTGCAAGAATTGCATATCTTTGAATGACCACTTGGAGAAAAACTATTCTTTGAGAGCACAACTCCATCTATACTTGATGAAGGCCATCAATCTTGAACTAGTGGGTGAATGATGTGGAGTTTATGCAAAAGCAATAATTCAAAACTGCACATTATATTGTCAAGAATGCTAAAGTTATGACTATGAATAGTAATTGTAATCCTGTAGAGTCCTTCATGGATGGAATTGGAGATAAATTCATGATGTAAAGGATAGTGGAAAAGTCCAATTTGTTGAGCCTTTTGTAGAGCTCATGTTAATGGCTCATGCTTTTATTCACTATTATGACGAGAAGGTTCTTAACAACCTTCCTGCAGTAAAATGTTTTACTATCATTTTGAGACCATCTTCTATACAATACACTGTTTACCAACATGGCCTTCTCTACATTGCTTTATCATATGTGGGATACATTGAGTGACTATATATGATGCAAAAGCTCCAAGAATAAAACTTCAAAGTGAAAAAAAAGTAAAAAATCAAAATGCAACGCCTTATGGCTTTTGTACAATACAAACAAGAACACACCCTTTTGATTTTGTGTGCAAAAAAATTGTCATACACAAACTATAAACCACTATCATGATATGCTTCAAGCTATTGTCCTTTGCTTGCAACAAGCCAAACATAATCTGTTCACCTACATTGGCTTTGTATATGGAATATAGAATTGCTATACTGCAACATACTTTCATGCCTTTGCAACTACTTGGAGAATAGCCATTGCAATGCAAACAAAATAGAATTCTGCAACAAAATATCTAAAATCAATAGCCATTGAGCTATTGTATATACATATTACTATGCACACCTTCGAATTGTACTTGATATCAAAACCACATTTTCATGATCTACCTAGTTATATACAAACTGCTATTATCCCATTTCCACCTAATCCAAATTGCATATTTCCTACAAGGCTTTAACATTTACATCTTAGAATCTGTAAGGATAGAAGTAATTCTTTTCATTTGGCAGTTGTATCATGTTAGTGAACAAAGGCATAAGTGATTAAATTGAACTTTGCAATATTGTCATCAAATTCTACTTTCGCACTCTCTTTACCATATTGAATTTTTTTCCCATGCTTCAATTTTTAATCCAAGCAACAATTGACACAATTATGCCTCATAAAATACAGTGTTCTCTTTGAAGTTATTCTAGAAAAGAATTCCTGACAGTGTAATGTGCCACTTTGAATTACGCACTTTGCATGAATTCCATATCTTTGATCGACTACTTGGAGGGAAAACTACTTTTGGAGAGCACAAGCCAACATGTTCTTGGTCAAGATTGACAAGCTTAATATAGTAGATCAATGATATGGAGTTTATGCAGAAGCATTAACACAAATATGCACATTATATTCTAAACAACTCTTTTCCAAAGTAAATTCAAAGTGCTTTTCAATATATCATATTTGGTTAGACCAAATTTCCCCAACTATTGCTTGGGTAAAAATTTGAAACCATACTTGAAAACTGATAAATTTATGGCTATGAGTGGAAACTATGAGTGTGGGAGTAAATGGTGACTCCCCAACACCCCCAAGAAATAGTTGCGACCAAAACCACTTCCACAAGAGAGAGAATGGCAAGAAATCTTGCTTCACAATGCAAGATTGATTAATGGTTGAATTGATATTGCTTGATGCAATTGTACACGAGATGCCTTTCTTATAAAGGCAAGGTTGAAATGTAGTAATGAACATGATGTTGACAAATTTTATAATTCTATGACATGAGACAACCAACAATCTAATCACCTAGGAAATGATGCATCCTAGCTAGATAAGATAAGTTCTAGAAAATCCAACTAAGACTTCTAGAAAGAATCTTTTTCCTAAGTAAACTTAATCATGTGAATATGTCCCCTAATTTACCTAGTGAATGAGTAAGCTAGGTACTAGAAAATTATTCACACCAACACCCCCCCCTTAAGTGCAACTTAGGGAGAAGATTATTATGCACACTATGCAAAGACTATGACTATGGGTCTCAGCTACTAGGCCATGTTAGGTACCCATTTACAATGCAAATGCAAATGAAAAAAATATCTCACAAGCTGAGAAAAGGAGAAAATCATGCGGGACAAAACTCCTCTCCAAAAGAGAGAAAAAAAAACCATGATGTATGAAGGACTCAGTGATACCCCCCAAGGACAACATCCATCATGTATATACAATCAATTACCCCCCCATGATGAAGAAGCTCCAATGTTGATGAAGAATGCCTGAAAACAAAAGATGACCCAATGTCTACAAGCAACACATCTTCCCTTATGAAGAAACAAATCCATAAGCTAATGAAGAAGCCACTCCATGTCCAACTGTAAGGAGGAAGAATGAATGCTCAACATGTATGCCTCTGAAAAACTGATGAGGAGTCTCCAAGCTTGAATGAGTCACAACATAGTCATGGTAAAACTCAACCAAGAAACATGACAAATAAAGTGAAGGAGGAGACTCATGAATGCCAATCTCCAAAGATAAAGTAGATGTTATAATAGTTGTGCTGAAACTATCATCAAAGAGGAGAGAAATCCCCTCGAGTGTGTCCTCCAAATCTGTAATATGAGACTCCATGAACAAGTTAGAAATCCCTGTCAAATATTCATCCCACAAAGCAAGATCCAAAAAACTACGATCATCCTACTGAATAGAAGCATCAGTGGCTGAAGGAGCAGGAGGTGGAGGAGTAGGAAGCTCAACACTGGTCTCTAGAATACCAACGTGTAGATGACCAAACTTCTCCTCACTAACATGGTTCACACTCAATGGAGTGTGCGATGTAGTCAAAGGAACATTATCATCTTTTGGAGCAAAATGTGAAAAGGAATATACTCGAGATGAATGATCAACCATCCTAATAGCAACAATATCCCTAGTCTCCAAGTCCCTTATGTACACCCTATCTGGAGTGAACTCAACTATTTTACCTTGACCCCCATGAGTAATTTGATAAATAGAAAGGAGATTAGTGGTCAAAGAAGGAACACAAAGTACATCATTTAAAGTCCCTTCCCCCATATCAATAGAACCCTTCCCACTTACCTTCATATATGTATTGTTACCCATCAATATATGAGGTGAATTACAAGGTGCGAAAGAAGAGAACATATCCATAGAAGATGCCCCTGAATCAAGAAGCCATCTATGAGATTCAAGACTTGCAGAGGCCAAGAGTGCTTGTCCTTTCATTTTATGTAGCCCAAAAGTAGATCCTATATCTTGTGACTAAGATGATGATGAGGGGGATGTCGATTGAGATGCTAAAGAAGAAGTAGAAGACACTGATGAGGGTAGCTGAATGTTGTTCTTTTGAAGAAGGTATGTGATTTCATCAATATTCTTATTATAACATCTATGCTCATGATGTCCTAATCTTTTACAATATGCACATTTGAACTTCTTCTTTTTAGATGATTCCTCTTTTGAAGAGGATGTAGACTCAAGAGTGCTATGTGAAGGAGGATCTTTACCTTGCTCATTAGACTTGGGAGCCTTGTTCTGCTTCTTGCCTTTGCCACTTGAAGCCTTTGTATCCTTTGCAACAAGAGCATGAGATGTAGAAGACTTCAATGTGCCCATGTTAACCAACTTTGCTTGTTCCCTTGTGAGCTGAGCTACAAATTCATCAAGAAAAGGCATTTTGTATGTATTGCCAAGGGCATCCATTGTAGCATAGAATGTAGAAACAAACAATCAATAGTCAAGACCAAGCTTAACAAGAATAAAAAATATCAATTGTTCATCCTCTTTAGTAACCCCACAATTAGATAACTGCAATCTAAGAGAATTGAGCTTAGAGAAAAATTCTTGGACATTGTCAAAATCTGAAGGATTAAGATCCATTAGTTCATTCTCCAACTTAAATTTCCTCATCTTATTTGGCTTACCAAAGAGACTCTCTAAAGTAGTCCAAGCTTCATTAGGATGAGTGCAAGATGCAACATGCTATCTAAGATCTGGAGAAATGGACAACTTCAGAGTACCAAGAGATTCATCCCTTTTATCAAGCCATTTTCTTTTCTCTTTTTCTCCTGCGGATTCTAGATCTTGACCAAATGTTATTCTTTGCAACTTTGATTTTAACAATAACAACTCCATTTGATATTTCCACTCATGATAGTTATATGGAGTTAGAAGTACAAAATTTGTCAAATCCATGATACAATGAGATATTACAAGAGAAGAACAACAAATTTCCCTCACAATACAAGCAATCAACCCCTTTGTCCCAACATATTTACACTTTTTTTTACAAATTTACAACAAAGTATCCCAAATTATCAAATCAACTACAAATTGAAAATATGAAAATCTGGAAACAAATATGCAAAAAGTGCATGAGTAGATTTGAAGTGCTCCTGAATACCTTCTCGATGCCACAAATTTGGAGAAAATAGGAGATAGAAGCACAAAGATATGAGCTTGGAGGTAGAAAACATTGATCGGGCTTCAACCTAAAAAAAGAGGCACAAAAATACAAAATCTCTGCAAAATATTTGCACCACTGAAAAATTCAGATCTCCAGCTTTCCGTCAATATTTTGTTTCAAATTTTTTTCCTCCATTAGCCAAAGTTATGAGGAAAAGAAAAAAAGGCTTATAAATAGGCACTTAGGGGCAAAAACACAGAACAGGCAGACTAATTAGGTGCAAAATTTGCACACTTGGGGGCTACAACTCAGTCATTCATATGACCATATTGATTTCCAAGGCCAAAAAAGAGTTTAAAATTCCCAGTCGGCTAAAGAATTTAACAGTCAGCCAATACAATATAACAAATTCGGCTTATTAAACAATGGTCGGCCTATACAAACTATACAAAGCTTTTATAAGAAAATGCCAATGGAACAAATGAGATAGTTGGCATTTAAAACAAGCTTTAAATATATATATATATATATATATATATATATATATATAAACTACAAATTACCTGTAGATGATATGCAGGTATGATGCCCTCCAACGTAGCTGATGCAAACCCAGCGATAACTGTACCCACCGATAACCACTTGGTACCATGTGACAGATATGGATGTGACCTAAACCATCAAGGACTGCAAGTATAGCCACTGATTAATAACCCACCACGGACGATGGTAATTTCATCGAGAATAGATGTTGAGGACACTGAATTTACAGATCTCACTGCCAAATATACCACCAATGGGATATGCCGATGAACAATGATCCTCCCGTACCTGCGATAGAGAAGGAACCTTTGTACCCTTTGACATAGCCGGTAGCTGATTGATTACTCTGACCAGTGTACAACCCGATGAATGCAGTACAGAGACCTTGGTTGGCAGCCGATGGTACTTGATGGAGGAAGGGTGCGGGCATGTGATGTGTGACCGGTACCTGCAGAATGGAGAAATGAATGCCCGGTGTTTCCTGTACCCTGCAAAGATTGGACCGATCGAAAAAGATCGATAAAGTCTGCACACTACACAAGATTTGCGTTACAGGGAATATATAGAATATGCCACAGAAAATTTATAAACCCAAATATAATATTTGCAATATATTTGTCCAAAAATTTGCCCAAAAATATTGCAATATTTTGCCCCAAAATATTAAACAAACTGCAAAAAAATATTTAACAATTTTTTTGCAAAATTGGAAAATCGTACCATTGGTAGGCTGTTCCAGCAAAAAAAAATTTCCTCAAAAATAACTTTACCCAAAATGGACGAATTTACAATCAAAATTTGTCTGTAGAGCCTTTTGATCTCAACCGTGAGGTTATTGAAACCCCAATCTGCACCCAACAAAAATCTTCAAGCCAACATAATACCCTCAGATCTAGGAAGGAATCTGCAACACCTGAGAGAGCTCTGATACCATGTGGGAGTAAATGGTGACTCCCCAACACCCCCAAGAACAGTTGCGACCAAAACCACTTCCACAAGAGAGAGAATGGCAAGAAATCTCGCTTCACAATGCAAGATTGATTAATGGTTGAATTGATATTGCTTGATGCAAATGTACATGAGATGCCTTTCTTATAAAGGCAAGGTTGAAATGTAGTAATGAACATGATGTTGAAAAATTTCATAATTCTATGACATGAGACAACCAACAACCTAATCACCTAGGAAATGATGCATCATAGCTACATAAGATAAGTTCTAGAAAATCCAACCAAGACTTCTAGAAAGAATTTTTTCCTAAGTAAACTTAATCATGTGAATATGTCCCCTAATTTACCTAGTGAATGAATAAGCTAGGTACTAGACAATTATTCACACCAACAATGAGCTAGGGGAGTTCTACATGGATGGAATTTGGAATAGAATTCACAATGAGAAGGACAATGGAGAAGTAAAATTAGATGAAACCTCTACAAAGTTCATGTTAGTGGCTAATGCTTTTGCTCACTATTATGATGAAAATATTTTAAATATTCTTCCTACAATAAAGGGTTTTATTCACACTTTGAATCCATCTCCTATACAGTAGACTGTCTAACAACATGGACTTGTCTACATTGCTTTGTCACATGTAGGTTCAAAAGTGCAAAAAACCAGTCTACAATTCTAGTGAGTATAAAAGCATTGTTGGGTCAATTGTTGCTCATATTGTCTGTGTCTCCAATAAGAATGATTACTATTCCATTGTATTACCTATGCAAATCTTCACTTTGTTATTGCTTCAAGGCAATAGTATCAACCATATTTTGGGACATGTGTTGCATAGCTATCTTGTTGCAAATGACTTCACAACCGTTCCTAAATAGGTATGCTACTATGCAAAACATCACTAGAGCATTGCAAAGCATATATTTCTTTATTGGAACCAGATTGGAAAATCAAAATTGTTATGCATCACTGAACTAGGTTGTAGCTAAATCATATGATATTTTTTGCCTACATTTGAAGTTTCTAAATTTCTCCTTGCACATTACAAATCTGTTGCAATTTCATCCAACATATATCTTAGCAGTTCCCAACATGTACCATAGCATCTAGAGCATCTGCAAATAGGTAGATACATGGAATTTGACATCAACAAACTTCAAAATCATATGAGATCTTAATAATGTTTTTTTCCCTCTTTGTTTTAAGACATGCTTGACATAAATATCTCATTGCATATGCTTGCTAGAACAATTGGAAAATGCAAACTACATTTACTACACAATAGAGAATGGATCAATCGCTTGACAAACATGATGAAAAGAGGCAAGTACAATATCCTGCTTATGTCACACATAGATTTACTCTTCATATATTTAATTATCAATCTACTTCTTCTCATTGTTAAATCTGCAATGTATAGATTGGAAACAAATACCATAGAGCCATCAAGCATTATCCACATATGCACAAAACAATCAGCTTTACCATTTGAGGGCAATGATATGGTCATTTATGGTTATGCTATTACCACAATTCATGGAAAACCAAGAAAAGCAACAATCATGCATGTTGATTTACTTGACAACTATATTCAAATGACAATAACTCTAAACAACAACAACAACAAACTATTTTACATATTTCTGTCATTGTTATCACCTCATCAATGTGTCTTTTATACAAAATTTGTCATTGGGAAAAAATAGAATATGAAAGAGGCAATACTGATTACCCCCTTCTTCTAACTGCTAAAAGCACCATTGAGCACATTGACAAAGTCATTTGTAAGTTCCTAAACCATTTATGCTATTAGTTTTTTCATAGTTTATTTGCTTATTCAAACTGTTTCATAATAGTGTAAACTATGTCTCATAATAGGATTTATGTCTACATGTTGATAGCAAAAAACAAATCAATTGTAGCTTAGTATATAATTTATATTGTTATGTTATAGTACTTTGTAGCTCTACATTTTATGTATTAATGCCTACTATTCATTGTTCTCTACATTCATAACTACTCAACCTTTGATAGTTGTAGATGCCTTGAATTGCAGGTGTCTTTGATGGATAATGCCATGAAGCTTTAAGTCTGTTGAGCAAAGGATAGTTGCAATTGTTCTCACCAAATGAAAGAACAACCCAAATAATACTTTGGTTGACAGGCTTAAAGTCACAAAGCCAAGAATATTCCAAATATGAGAAATTTTCATTTTTATCAAATATGTTGAACTACAAGTAGCTATTTTCAATCTTAATCATGGTTAGTAGACAAATAGACATTGAAGTTTAAGGTCTGTTGACCAAACTATTATTTGCATTGTTTGCTCATTGACTCAAGTTGTTTAATGAGGTTGGAATTTGTGTTTCTTGAGAGGTTTACATCTACTATGTAGCAATCAACAAAAAGTGGAATTTGTAAGTTCCTTTAACACTATCATTTTTTGTATTGCATATACTCTTGATTACATTACCTAATGGAAGTCAAATATGTGTATTGGCAATGTTTATGTCTATTATTCTCAAAATGAAGAACAAGGCACTTGTAAGTTGCTATAACCTTTATACTGTCATTTATACTTGTAAATATCTCTGCATTGTATCTGCTCGTTCCTACTACTTTCTGCTTCATCTATTTTACCATCTAATATCTATTCTTTGTTGCCTTTGAATGTTTTTATGATTCACTCTTTGTTATTGAATTAAACACTAAACACTGATGAGCCTATTTTTTGGTCCAATTTTGGGTAGAATCTATAGTTTATTTTCTAGCAGTTGTCATGGACTTTGATGTTAAATATTGATATTTTCATAATGTTTCCCTCAAACCATAGACATTGGGCTTAATCTTATCTCTGTAAGTTTTAATGACATTGGCATATTATGTGGATTATCTATATTGATTTTGCATGCGGTTAATGAATGTTTCTTAAGGTGGTTATAGATGTGCAGTTATTGTGTGTACTGACATTGCTATGCAGATTTAATTCGAGGATGCTAAGTAGAGGAAGGCACCACCAATTGGGCATGCACCATAATGTCCAGCAAAGGAATTGCTCAAGGTCAAAGGAGGTTGATGACAAAACATTCCTCATGCAATTGAATGTAACTGCCTTGTAGTGGACTTTAATGATTGAGCAGATGCGGGCGTTACTACTATGCTAAATATGCATTTGGACTTGCATGTCTGACTAGATTCCATGCATGCGTAACTGCCACTGCTCCACTTTCTCTATTTTCCCTAAATGGCATCCTCCCAGTTGTGGATATGATTGTCTTGTTTAGCTGATAGTATAAATAAAGATCTGATGCTCCTTCCTTAGGAGGTTGCATGATTTGATATTGTACTTGCACTCTCAAGTTTTTAGTAATACAGATACATTACTCTTTTGTACTCGTGATTTACAATGAATAAAATAAAGTTCTGAGTTCGAGCATTTGAGTTCTCATTAGTTTTAGAGGATACGTATTAGTTTAGTATTACTTACTATTTAGTAATTAGTTAGAAATCTGGCACCGACTGTTTCTGTAACCACTAGAATTCCATTATGTGAATGTTCCTACAACCAAAGCAGATAGAGTAGTGCCCTATTTGTTGCTCATATTTTCATTCCTATTATGCATTTTAGTTTGATGTAGTTGTTGATTGATGATTAGCATTTATGGTATTCCCTTCTAAGTAATTTACTTTCAGTGTTGTGAGTTCCTTAGCTATAGAATGAGATGGTTGCTTTGAGTTCCTAATGCACATACTATGTTAACCCATTTCAAGTTCATGTCCTTGGGTTGAAAAGTTAAATGCACCTTCATGATGATTGAAATAACTATTCAGGTTAGATGTCCAAACTTTGAATCATGGTTGTAAGGGTTTAGTTATTAAATCATTGTAGGAGGCCAACATTTTTGGTGTCGTTCTTGGGGATGGTGTCAAACTAGGGAGTCTTTTGGAGTCATTGGTATTTTTTCTTGTTGTAATGTTTCTGGAAGTTGTTCTTAGTATATCCTCATTTAGAAAGTAATGATCCCCCTTATTCTTTACCAATTCTTTGTGTGAGCTGGTTGATAGTGAGTGATACTGCATGCATAGAAGAAGGAGAAAGGATGCTTATGGGAGATTCCTTCCTAACAATCCTAATCCATTCTAGCTAGTTGAATACTAGAACCTACCAAGAGAAGAAGAAGAAGATCCACACCCCTTTTCTGATGCATTTCCTGATCTAACTAGCTCTGAAGTCTCATCTATAGACCAAAATCAGCTTGAGAACCCCTTTGCTTTGGAACTACATCAAGTAGGCATGGGTGATGCAAATAGGAATAGACCTAACCAACTAGCTTTTCCTTTCCCTATTTCCCATCAGAATGAAGTTGACAACATTAAGAACATCCTTGCTTTAACACTCCCCAAGTTTTATGGATTTGTCACAAAAGATCCTAATACCTTTTTATTTGAGTTTGACATACTCTACAGGAGTTATGATTACACTACTAATGCCCATAGGCTTAAGCTATTTCTTACCACTCTGAAAGAGGTTGCATTAGGATGGTTCATGAGCCTAGGTAGACATATTGTGGAAACTTGGGAAGACATAAAGACAAAATTCCTTGAGAAATACAAGGAATATTGCAGGGGCAACAACATGAGAGGAGGTGACATTTTTAGGATGTAGCAAAAGGAAGATGAGAGCCTAGAAGATTATATTGCAAGGTTTCTATTTTTCCTTACAAAAATGTCCACACCATATACTCAATGAAGACTCACAAAAGTTGTTTTTCCTGAGAGGAATTAATGATAGCTGCACTGATGCCTTAGACCTCACGGGAGGAGGAGATATCTCCCAAGTTCCTTGGGAGGATATAAAGAAAATATGTTAGAATTACTTTAGGGAAGCTTCAAAGAAAGGGAGAGTTTACCAATCTTCCCTGGGTAAGTTAACTACCGGTGGAGTTTCAAGAATGGAGATTACTCATTTGCTGACAGAATTCAAGCAAGAAATTATAAATAATCTAGCTACTCAGCTAGATACACTTCAGGCCAAGAAGAAGCAAGAGGATGCAGAGGAAAATGTTGACAGAGTATTGTCCCCACTACAGACAAAAGAAGAGGGACTACATATGCAAGATGGCAGCTAACCTTGAAAGCAAGTAGATTCCACCTGAGTTCAAGCCAATCTAGATTGAAGAAAACCAAGTCTAGTATGTTGCACAAAGGAAGCCTTGGGCTCCAAGACAAGGTATGCCACCAGATCCACTATCCTATGTTGGGCCATATTTTAACTCCTATTCATTTGGTAACCAATGTTAGCCCCCATATCCATCTAGTTATAGAGGATATCCACCACAACCTTGGAGTAACCCTCCAAATGCTTGGTCCAATCATCAAAGTTCTCCACCCTAGTGGCAGTAACCTCAAGGGAATTGGCAGCCACCTCCAGGAAATTGGCAACAAACAAATCAATGGAGAGGAGGACAATAATGGCCTACCCAAACAACTAGTTACATGCAATCGCCTTCTCAGCCCCAACAGCCTGCAATAATGCCACCACTTGCTAATCCAAGATCAAATGCACCTAAACCTACTCAGCTACTAGATCAGCCCACACGGTCCAATCCAAATAACAAACCACAACAACAACCTACATACTCTACTGATTCAAATCAATTCCCTGCATATGTTGTGAGTGTAAGTGACATCCACTTGCATTCAAGAACTACTCTACTAGCCTCTTCCAAGCCCATTATCACTGAGCTTCTTGTGGAAGAGGAAGAGGAACCTTTGAATGATCCCATTTAGCCAAGTGTACCTAAAAATCCTGAACCAGTTCAAGTCAAGCAAACTGAACAAGAACCACCATTTCCTTAGAGATTGGAAGTTTCCAAGAAGAAGGAAGAAAAGGAGGATACAAATTTTGACATCTTAGATCACTTGATGCATATATTTGTCCAGATACCTCTATTTTAGGCCATAAAGGATGTTCCAATCTACGACAAGACAATCAAGGAAGCATGATATCTACTCCTATTGTCCTATAGCTTGCTGATAGCTCTATTATTAAGCCTGATGGTGTAGTGGAGGATCTTGTGGTAGTTTCAGACTCCTGGGAGTACCCAACAAACTTTATGATTCTTTCTCCTAAAGCTGCACTAGGCGGGTATCCCATTATTCTTGGAAGGCCTTGGTTAGCAATTGTAGATGCATACATTGGATGTCAGTCAGGTGACATGACCATTTCAGATGGGAAGAGCACTAAATTTTTTGTTCTTTATCCACTTGCTCAACCATCTCATGATGAAGATAATCCCGTATGGCTACATGTTGGTGAAGAGGCTGAGGAAGTTAAATTTGTGGCATAACTTATGATGCTAGGCAGAAGCTCTTTCATGTAGCTCCAAGATGAGGATTAAGTATTGGCTAACATCATTTAGAACCATTGTGAAGTGGAGCAAGCATCATCTTCTCATTCTGCTACTCCAGCCAACACATTTCTACTTGCTCTTCCTGCAGTCACTATTCCTGCAGACGTTCTTTCTACAACCACTATTCTCGCAGCCGCTATTCCTACAGACAGACTTCCTGCAGCAACAGGTATGTCCCATACATTGTTACCATATGAACTAAAGGTACCATGTGTTAATGAAGCAACCATGATAGAGTTAACTACACAAGTACAAGTGCCAGAAGGAAAATATCTGAATGTTAACAGTAAATTAAGTGAAGAATAACAATTGTTATTGGAAAACTTATTAAGGACCCATCAACATGCATTTGCATGGGATTATCATGATATGAAGGGATTGGACCCTAAAATTTGTACACATATAATTTACATTAGATACAATTGCACCCCAGTAAGACAGGCACAAAGAAGAATTAACCCTGCACTAAGAGAAATTGTAAAAGGGGAACTACAAAAATTCCTAAATGCAGGATTTATCTACCCCATTTCAGATAGTCAATGGGCGTCTCCATTAGTGATTGTGCCCAAACAAGGAGGGAAATAGTGAGTTTGTGTTGATTATAGGGAAATTAATGCTGCCACCAAGAAGGACCACTTTCCCTTACCCTTCATTGATCAAGTTTTGGACACATTTACAGGAAAGCAATACTTTTCTTTTCTAGATGGATTCAACGGCTACACCAGATCCAAATTGCACCAGAGGACTAGGAGAAGACCACATTTACTTGTCCATGGGGGACCTATGCCTATTCGGCACTCCCATTTTCCTTATGCAATGCACCTATAACTTTTCAGAGGGAAATCATTAGCATATTCTCAGACATTTCTCATGATTACATGAAAATTTATATGGATGGCTTTACCATTTATGGTGTTGATTTTAATCAAGCATTGGAAAATATCAAAAGAGTCCTACAGAAATGTGAAGACCAAAACTTGTCCTTAAATAGTGAAAGTGCTTCATGATGATGCAGGAAGGTGTAGTTCTTGGCTACTACATCTCCCACAAGGGAATTCAAGTAGATCCTGCAAAGATTGAGGTAATTACAAATATGCCCACACCTGCAAAACAAAAGGATGTTAGGAGTTTCTTGGGTCATGCAGGATATTATAGGTGTTTCATCAATGATTTCAACAAGGTAGCAACGCCATTGTATACTCTTCTCACTAAAGATGTTGAATTTCAATGGACTAAAGCTTGTGACAAGGAATTTTCTGACTTGAAGGCAACTTTGACTCATGCTCCTGTATTCAAAGGACCTAATTGGGAGCTTCCTTTCCACATCCATATTAATGCATCAAATTATGCCATAGGAGCAGTCTTAGGACAAAAAGAAAGAGCTGTTGAAAATGCCATTTACTTTGTCAGCAAAAATTTACAAGGAGCTAAATTCAATTATATAGTGACAAAGAAAGAAATGCTAGCAGTAATCTATGAACTGAACAAATTCAGACATTACATAACAGGCTACCAAATCTTTGTGCACACTAATCATGCAACCATTAGATATCTCATGAATAAACCTTTGATCACAGGTAGGTTGGCAAGATGATTATTGTTGATGTAGGAGTTTCATATAACCATTGTGGATAAGTCAGGGAAGGCCAATGTTGTTGCATATTTTCTTTCAAGGCTGACTACATCAGAAGAAAATCAACCCATAGATGACTCTTTCCTTGATGAACATGTATTCTCCCTCAGTATACAAACACCCTAGTATGCTGACATAGCCAATTATTTGGTCACAGGTAGAGTTCCTTCTCACTTCTCTCCAAAAGAGAAAAGGGCACTCATTGAAAAATCTTTTCCTTTCTCTTGGATTGTTGGATGTTTGTTTTATACTAGACCAGACCATGTCATGAGGAGATGTGTGAGAGAAGATGAGACATATGACATTTTTTATGCATGTTACAATGAACCATGTGGAGGACACTTTGCATCCAAGAGGACAACAATGAAGATTTTGAACATAGGATATTACTGGCCAACACTCCACAGGGATGTAGGAAGGTATATTAGAAAATGTGAAAGATGTCAAAGAATGGGCAGACCAACTAGATCTGATGAGATGCCAGTTTTCCCTCAGGTAGTAATCATTCACTTTGACAAGTGGGGATTGGATTTTGTGGGACCTATTGACCCTCCATTAAATGGAAAGTCTTATATATTGGTATGCACTGATTATGTGACAAAGTGGGTAGAAGTAAAGACTATGAAGCATGCAAGAGATAACAAGGTTGCAAATTTTCTTTATGAGGATATTTTCACAAGATATGGAGTCCCAAGAGAAATAGTGATTGAACAAGGGGCTCAATTCACATCAACCCTTGTTGCAACACTAGTTAATGAGTACAACATAAGGCACATGAAGTCTACTCCTTATCACCCCCAGGGTAATTGCCAAGTAGAGGTGACCAATAGAGAAATTGAAGCTATTTTGACCAAAACAGTAGCTATTCATAGAAAGGATTAGGAAAATAGATTACCAGAAGTTGTTTGGGCCTATAGGACAACCTGGAAAACAACTACAGGCTTCACTCCATTTAAGTTGTATAGAAAGACAGCTATGATGCCCATTGAATTTGAATATAAGACTCTGCAAACTATAGTAGATTTGGGGATGGATATTTTTGAGGCACAAAGAGAAATAATCATGCAACTAAATGCTTTAGATGAAATAAGGAGAGAAACCCTGCATCATACAAAGGTAGTGCAAAATCAAAGAATCAAGGGGCATGACAAATTTATCAAGGATAAGAAATTCCAACCAGGATATTGGGCCCTGCTCTATGACTCAAGATATCAAGACAATGCAAGAAAATTGCAGACAAGGTGGCTAGGACCATATGAAGTCACTAAGGTCTTTCCTAATGGAGTTGTTCAACTTACTACCATTGACCCATCAAATTCAAGTTACTTGTCAATGGTCAGCGCCTCAAATTATATCACAAGCCAACTTCCAAAGAAGAGTTCCTGCATCAATTCACCCAACATTTAGCACCCGAGCTTCCTGCAACTGAAGGAAGTGGACCTAATATCCCTCCTTTTGGCTAATTAAGGTACACACTTCTCATAATAAAGACTTCCACTTACGTGGAAGTCCATTTCTTCACCCATCCACCCATTCACCCACCCATCACCACCTTTCTCTCTCTTCCATCATTTCATTCCACCTCACCTCACCTCATTCCACTTCATTTTTATTAATTGCTCAATTTATTCCCTAAAAGGAAAGAGGTGCTTTCTCCGCAATCTTTTTAACAAATCCTCCACACATTTAGGTATGTGAGCATTAATTTCTATCTTTTAATCATCTTTTAAGTGCATTCATTTAATCACTATACGTTAGTATAGACGTTCACATAACATGTCATTACTCCCTATCAAATCACCACTCCCATCTTGCATGTCCAGACACATGTCCAAATTTAGGTTGGGGGGGAAAGAAAAAGATGCAAATATATTGCACATGTGTTAATTTATGCTAGGATACATCAGAAAATTTAAAATGAGCCAATTTGAAATCTAAGTGAGAGGATGGCTTGCATGTGTGAAGTGACATTAACTACAGTTGCCATTTCTTCCCATTATAATTCTCCTTTTCACTCCATTTCTTGCCATTATTGACTCTGTCGTAATCTTGAGTTGCAAGAAAAAAGGTAAAACAAAAGAAAGAGAAAATTTAGTCGATATTGGCACTGGAAATTTA
This sequence comes from Sequoia sempervirens, assembly GCA_007258455.2. Lineage (NCBI taxonomy): Eukaryota > Viridiplantae > Streptophyta > Pinopsida > Cupressales > Cupressaceae > Sequoia > Sequoia sempervirens. The sequence goes on along the minus strand of VDFB02000008.1, from coordinate 214,112,098 downwards.
GTAGGTACTGTAGGAAGGTGAACTTGATTTTTAGATGGAATTGCAGGAAAGAAATCGTAGAGCATTTCTTTGATTGCAGACAATGGGAGGTGGGCTAATTCGAAATGAACCCATGGTGCATGATGCTTTATTGTAGGATGCACAATGCCTGGTCAAATTTAGAAAATGTGGATGGTTAGATTACTTCTTGAAGCTGGATGGCTTTGATGAAAGCATTGCCCTTGAATTCGCCCAAAAAATTTCTGAAGGAAAAGCCATAGTAAAAGGGTTGGAAGTTGTGGCAACTGAGGAAAGAATTGTAGAGGTCACAAGGTTACCTACTGATGGTGAAAATTACCTTGCTTCCAGAGACACCAGATCAACTAGGGATGAATTTACAGAGTTGAACGAGCCCCCATTGATCATAGATAAACAGGGTACAAAGAGAATGTCTCTACCTGAGCCATGGAAGTAGCTAGCCATTTATGTTATCAAATACATCACTTGTGAGGATCGCTAGTTGAATTTGCATTCCGCGCACTTCAAGATTTTGAATTACATGAGGCACAAAAGGAGGATGAATGTGCCTAATGTGCTATGTAATCTTCTCTCAATCATGGTAGTTGAGACCCAAAAAGGTAGGGATAATTTTGTTTCCCACCATTGTCTGATTAAATTTCTAGTTGAGGAGTTTCTACATGATGTATCTGGAATTACTTGGGGAGAATTTATAAATGTTGATCAAATTAGACTTGAGCACTTGCAACCTAGGGATTTACCTCAACCCTGTAGGTCTAGCAGGATATTGAGCACAATTGAAGCCACTCTTGGTGCTTCAACCTCTAGCACAGGCTCTAGTGTGAACCCTCCTACAATAGAAGAAACCATAGAAATTAGTTCTTCTGGAACAAAGCACTCAAAAAAAGAAAGTTCATCAGTTTTTGATGACGACATTCCACTTGAAACCTTGATGAAAACTAGGGCACAAAAGAGAGAAGTAGGAATGAGAAAAGGAAAGGCCAAAAGGCTGCTAGCAGAACGAAAGGCCCCAAGTTCTAAGAAGAGGAAGGCTGACATTGTTCATCCTGCAACCAAACAAAAATGTGAGAGACCTCCTAGGAAATCAAGACCAGTTAGGCCAATAATTGGTACACCTCCATAGGAAAGCCCTAAGCCTGGTGAGACATCACATGAGGACTCTAAAGCTCAAATGGGAAAGAGAATGTCGAAGAAGAAGACATATTTGAGGGAGCAACAAATTTAACACCAACTGATCTTGCTAACATTGCAGAAGAGTTCAAGGAAAATCAGGATTTCCTCTAGCATGAGCAAGAAGTCCTGCAACAATAGCCAGAACTAGAGCAGGAGTTCCTGTAGCCACATCAAAAATAAGAACGAAAGACCCTGCAACAAGAAGTGGGAGAAGAAATAATTCCCCTACAGCTAGGAACAACTGGACAACCTGAGTCCATTGCAGATAGTGCTATATAAGGAGCCACCATCGAGAAAAAGACTGGTAGGAATTCGTAATCCTTCTGATTTTATAGTACATACAACAATTTATAAATTATGGAAAGAAATACAAAGGAGGGAGGAAGAATGGAAAAAGGAAAAACAAAAATTGAAGAAGGAAATTCAAAAGAGGGATGAGGAGATTGAAGCTAAGGATGCAAAAATTGCCAACTTGAAGTAGAGGGTGGATGATATGGCAACTTTGGTACCACGAATTTTGGAATGTAGGACCCCTCCAAGGGTCTATGCTCTACACCTAAAAGAGAAATATCTCTCTTTTAAGCTGTCAAGGATTTCCTCATGTTTGAATCCTTCTATTGACACCCCTATTGAATTTTTCAATGCTTATAGAATTGCCTCCCCTGAAATGAAGAATTTGCTATGCGAATTTTATTTACATAATTACGCTGTAACTCAAGACCATGATTGGAATCCATTGTTGTATGTTGGGGATGCCCAATTGAGGGCATTTATGTCTTGGGTACAAAATGAAATTAGTTGGGGACAACAACATGGGGCTTATAAGCAATTGGAGTCTAATGTCCCTCTACCCATTAGGGCTAAATCAAGCAACCCAAGGGATATTTATAGAGAATGGCATAGAATGCTTCTCAAACCTAGTTATGGCAACAAGATTATGCCTTGGATTGAGGTAGTTTACAGTGAGTATGAGGTAAAGAAAACAACAAAGGAGGAAACTATGAGAAGATGTCTATCACAAAGATGGAATAGTCTAACTGATGAGCTGAAGTAGGCTGAACCTCATTCCATCCACAATTATGCTGCAACACTAAAAATGATTAATAGGTATATTTAGATTGGGAGAACGAAGGGGCAATTTTGGCTTCCCCTGACTTTCTAGCCACCCATTCTCATGTGGTCTGTACCAAACTTCAAATTCTACCAGTATGAAATTGCTGCAAAAAAATAGAGATGGAATAGATTTGAATGGTTAGGAGGATTCTATTGGGATTTTTATTCACGCACATTAGCCACTTATGTTGGAAAGCTATCAGTTGCAAATTTCAGAGCTTTGACCAATCAGAAGAACAACCCTTTCCATTCCTAAGGACCAACAAAATGTTAGGTTGGGGGGAGTGATGAGCCTAGTTTTTGGTCCAATTTTGGGTAGAATCTATAGTTTATTTGCTGGCAGTTGTCATGGACTTTGATTTTAAATGTTGATATTTTCATAATGTTTTCCTCAAACCATAGATATTTGGCTTAATCCTATCTCTGCAAGTTTTAATGACATTGATATATTATGTGGATTATCTATATTGATTTTGCATGTGGTTAATGAATGTTCCTTAAGATGGTTATAAATGTGTAGTTATTGTGCGTACTGACATTGCCATGTAGATTTAATTTGAGGATGCTAAGTTGAGGAAGGTACTGCCAGTTGGGCATGCACCATAACGTTCACCAAAGGAATCACTCAAGGTCAAAGGAGGTCGATGATAGAAGATTCCTCATGCAACTGCCTTGTAGTGGAATTTAATGATTGAGCAGACGCAAGTGTTACTATTGTGCTAAATTTGCGTTTGGACCTGCATGTCTAAGTAGATTCCATGCATGCGTAACTGCTACCACTCCACTTTCTCTATTTTCCCTATATGGAATCCTCCTAGTCATGGAGTTGACTGCCTTGTTTAGCTAATAGTATAAATAAAGATATGATGCTCTTTCCTCAGGAGGTTGCACAATTTGATATTGTAGTTGCACTCTCAAGTTTTAAGTAATACAAATACATTACTCTTTTGTACTCATGATTTACATGAATAAAATAAAGTTATGAGTTTGAGCATCTGAGTTCTCATTAGTTTTAGAGGATACTTATCCAAGGGAGCCCACTTGGTGAGTAATCCATATTCTTAGTTTAGTATTACTTACTATTTTGTAATTAGTTAGAAATCTGGTATCGACTATTCTTGCAGCCACTAGAATTCCTTTATGTGACTGTTCTTGTAGCCAAAGCAAACAGAGTAGTGCCCTATTTGTTGCTTAGATTTTCATTCCTGTTATGCATTTTAGTTTGATGTAGTTGTTGATTGATGATTGAAATTTATGGTATTCCCTTCTAAGCAATTTAATTTCAGTATTGTGAGTTCCTTAGTTGTAGAGTTAGATGGTTGCTTTGAGTTCCTAGTGCACATACTGTGTTGACCTATTTCAACTTCATGTCCTTGGGTTGACAAGTTAAATGCACCTTCATGATGATTGAAATAGCTATTCAAGTTAGATGTCCAATCTCTGAATCATGGTTGTAAGGGCTTAGTTATTAAATCATTGTAGGAAGCCAACAAATACTATGATTCATTAATAGCACCTTCTCTGCTACCCATGATTAAGGCTAGAACTAATATTGTCTCTCAATGCAGAGACACAAAGAACTATAAAAATAACACTGTAAAACACATGAGAACTTACAAATGCGTGCAACTAGGTATTTCCATTCTTAATCATGGATAACAAAGAAATCAACATTAATGAATTATGGTGTTCAATGTTTAACTCAACAATAGACACTAACCCATACAAGCAATCAATGCTAGTGAGAAATAGACATTAACACACAAAATGCTAACAACAAGAAACACTAGAAATTAACCCATTAAATACAAACATGTAAACCACTATAAGATGACACTGTAAAAGACAACAACTTACAAATGCCTCGTTTCAACAGACACAAATTCCTACGACTTCCTAATAATCTTTCATATACTTGTCCTTTTCCATCCATTCTCACTACCAACACATAGCATCATAATGACACCCTTATGCATATATACTAAATTATTTTCATTCTATCTCAATATGCTGTAATGCAATAGCCATTAATGCGTTATGGTATAAAGTTTTGAATTTCCTAAGCATATAATGATCTGCAATGTTTACTCTTTTTGATCAACAAAGAAAGAGTCAACTTTATTTTCGTATGCCTATGAAATCCATGTCTATTGACAAGGTATAAATCTATGATATTCAAAACCAAAAAGAGACAAAAAATTTGCAAATACTATATGCAAATACAATGCTTTAAATGCCATGCATCCCTAGATATGATGCAGGCAAAGACACAATCATACCAAAAAATGAGAAAACCCATGAAATATTTCCAATATAAAGATTTGCTTGAATAATTATTAAATAAATTACAAAATGAAAAAATCATGATGGAAATGCTTGCAACAAATGGAAAAATGGCAAAAGAAACAATAACTTGTCTGTAATAAATTAATCTTGGTAACATTGGCATAGCAATATACATACTTTGCTCCAATATTCATCAATGGACCATTTTAATGGGTACCATCCTGCCATAATGAAAATTTGCAAATAGTAAATGCAATGTGGTGGTTTATATTGGAAATTTTTCATGGATTTTTGAACTTCTTTGATATGGCTGTGCTCTTGCACTTGCTCTTGCTATCCATACATATCACCCTCATAATTGGCTTGTGCATATATAGCCTGCCATTTTCTGTTTAATGTCAATAGAGTGTAATGCAACTGTCATCAATGGCTTATGGTATAAAGTTTATTGATTTTCAGTGTATATTCAATTGATTACAATGACTCACAAGCATTACATCTTTCTTTACTGAGACAATCTATATCCATCATAGTTCAGAATTGGGGGAATTAGAAAGAACTTGATCTACTTTTTTTGCCTTCCCAGATGGATTTCCAAACGGCCTAATGAGATTCGATAGAGATACATGCTTTGAAAAATAGCATTGCCATATACCAGCAGCTGGCTACTTGCATGTGGGGATTCTATCTTTGTCTGTAAAAGCAATTGTTTTCACTTAATTGTCAATGTCTCTTCTCTCCTCTGGCTTGTTATTCAAATTCACTCAAGATCACTGCATCCACATGTAATAGTTGCATTCTCCATTGGAATTCCCATTACCCTCTCCCGATATATGCACAATAAGCGATCCAATTCTTTCATTCTTCCTATACTCATTTGCTCAGCCACTTTGAATCTATCATATTCGAAATAGAAATCCAAAGATTGTAAGTTCCTATATCTTTAACATTGTCATTTTTTGGTGTTGCTTACTCAGTGACTTGTATTGTTTGATGAAAGAGAGATCTATGTTTGTTGATAGGATCTATGTCTCCCATCTTTGAAACACCTGTCCTTGCTACCTTCTCACAAGCATTTTAAAGGAAATTTGTGAGTTTCTTTTCATCTTGTCTCTCTTTAATATTTAACAATTTCTCTTTCTAATATTTTCATTCTTTGTGCTTTTAACAATTTCTTGCATGAACTAATTAGTACTTTTAATCTCTAGATTTAGTCACTTAAATCAATGAAGTTTCAAAAAATGTCTCAGTTGGTGGTAATTGATATACATGCAGCTATAGTCACAATGAAATTGTCACTTCCATAAGCATCAAATTCACTAATTCTATGTACGTAAAACTATTTGGATTTTTATAAATTATATATCTCATAATTCATTGTAATCTACCAAATACCATGTTTGATAGGATCTATGTCTATTGATAGGATCTATGTATCCCATCTTTGAAACACCTATCCTTGCTGCCTTCTCACAAGCATTCCAAAGGAAATTTGTAAGTTTCTTTCCATCTTGTCTCTCTCTATAATATTTAACAATCTCTCTTTCTAGTATTTTCATTCTTTGTGCTTTTAACAATTTCTCGCATGAACTAATTAGCACTTTTAATCTCTGGATGTAGTCACTTGAATCAGTGAAGTTTCAAGAAACATCTCAGTTGGTGGCCATTGATATACATGCAGCTATAGTCACAATGAAATTTTCATTTCCATATGCATCAAATTGACTGATTCTATGTACATAAGACTAGTTGGATTTCTATAAATTATATATCTCATAATTCATTGTAATCTATCAAATAACACTTTTTTAAAAATTTTGGCAACTTGATCAAGGATATTTATCCTAGTTTGGATAAGAGTTATTGAACAAAACTTATGTCAGCACAAATATTTTTAAAAAAAGTTGTTTATATAAACATTATCTAATTTTTATTTCTCTTTGTTGTAGTTCTCAAATGCTTGTTGTCTTGCCTAGTAATTCTAAAACAAATTCCATTTTAGCTATACATATTGATCTTAACAAATTTTTATTACATTCTACCTTCCTTTCTATGCAGTTTCCATCACAAGTCTATAACTAGGAGTTTTGTATTGCTCCTTGTTGCGGTAAGTATTTGCTTCTTCAATTTTCATTGTATGTATTCAATATTTCAAAGATCAAGCGTTTCTTTATAGTAATTACTTTAATAACAATTGTTAATACAATTAGTTATTTTTTTTTAATATTCTCGCACTTTCTCTTTCTGTGCATGCATAACACTCGAACAATAGGCTTATGCATATACAATGTGCCAATTTCGTTTAATGTCAATAGATTGTAACACAACTCTCATTAATTCCTTTTGCTATAAACTTCAATGACTTGCAATGTTTATTCATTTCCTTACACTGGCTCTCAGAATAGGGAAACTTGGAAACAAGTTGTTGCACTCTCATTTGAGTGTTGTTTACTCACTTGCTTGGATTGTTTGATGAGGCAAACATCTTTGTCTATTCATAGGATCTACGTCTTCCATCTTCGAAGGAAAGAAAGACCTCATTGTAGCTTCATATCTCTACGAAATCCATGTCTATTGAGAAGGTTTATACATATCATATTCAAAGCCAAAAACAAGTTATTTGTAAGTTCCTATATCTTGCTAATACTCATTTTTCACATTGTTTATTCATTTTCTCAGAAAAACTGATCAACATGAAAACTGTGTCTCTTGCTAGGGATAATTTCTATCATGTTCAAAACATGAAACAATCCGTTTGTAAGTTTTAACTATTGGATGTTGTAGTTGTGCTACTAATATGTGGTTGTCATTGATGTCAACACTATTAGCATTAATCCATTAGAAGCTGTATATGTCGAGGATATTGAGAAAATTGTAATGAAATGAGTTGCAGGTTGTCAGTGGAAAAATGAAGTTCAGTATGTCGGTAAGTTCTATACATTGATGATAAGAGGTTTTGGACTAAAGGATCTGTTGCTGAGTGTCTCTAGTTTATCCACGTTGAGTTTCAAAGATCCGTGTGAAGATTTATTGAGTTATGAAGATTTATATTCTGAAATTTTTTCTGTTGCTTCAGTTGGTGTTACTAATTGAAGATGTTGCAATTTTAGTTAGTTCAGTTGTTGTAGATGTTTCTATAGTGATTCGTGATGTTTGTGGATGCTTCTAGATCATTCTCTATCTTTGTTGCACATCTGCATTGATCCTTGTGCTCTTGGTTGGTGATTTTCTCTTGTGTGCTCATGTTTTTCTTGTTCTTGGCCAACAT
>VDFB02000008.1:214041721-214104140 GCA_007258455.2 Sequoia sempervirens | reverse complement strand
CATTCCCTCTATCCAATCCATAACTAATTCAGCTTCCATTTTTCCACTAAACAGAGGTATGCCTTCAAGTCCTTTTCCACTCAAAGCCTTCAATGCTTTCAAGAAAGGCTCTTCCTCCAAAACAGGGTCAGGTTCAGGGATCTTGTCTTCCTCTGCAACCTCTTCTTCCTTTGGTACCTTTCCTTCCAACTTCACATTATTCAATGCTTTCTCAAGTTGCTCTATTCTTTCTTTTAACAACTTATTGTCTTCCTCTTGCTCCTCAACCATCTTAGCCAATTTTGCATTTGTCACCATGATGGAAGAATCACTAGAATCAACCTCAAACATATAAGATGCTTCCCAAATCTTTTGCTTGCTCTGATACCAATTTGATGGGGTAGGGTTGGATGAGACACTCAAATCCCATGCTCTGGGTCTCACCTTGGAAAACCCTTTGGTGTTACTCTCCACCTTCTCAACCTATAGGCCCTAATGCTTGTTAGGCACCCTTGGTTCTCCTGGCCAACCCTACTATCATCTTCATTTCCCTAACCAAGCCAATCTTGGTACTCTCTTTGCCATTCTCTCCTCAGCCCTTAATCTTCCTAAAGGCTAACTAACCCTCCAAGCTCCACTAAACTATTGCAGGGGTGTGTGATGTCTTCCTTGGCTTCAAAACCATCTCTCTAGGGTTCTTGATCATTCACCTATCACCAATTCTCCATCGCTCACACCAAACCCTATTCTAGGGTTTAAGAAGGGCTACTAGCCCTTGAGCCCCAATTAGGCCTCCTAACCCAAGAAAAATGGAATTCACTACAAAACCCTCCAAAAGACCTGTGTTCTTTTCTTGGGATTCGTGGTACCCTTGCCCACACCTTGAATATTTTTTGGGTTTGGAGCCTCCACTGTCTGTACACAGGCGTAACCCACACTTTGCAAGATTTAGGGCTTTCTAGGCCATTTTTTGTCTATACAGTGAATAGTCAGCTTACTTCAGTCACCAAATGGATTGGTGAGATCTCTTGCTTCCTTCCAAGCCTTTGTAAGGCCTCTTGCAACCACCACACACCTTAGTTTTCTAGGGAATAGACACCCCTACAACGTTAGTGTTTGATTTTCACTGTCTTTCCTAGTCGGGCACAGTCAAGCTCGCCTAGGAGAAGACTTTTCCCATGAAACTTTGCCTCCTGCAGACTCCTAAACCTAATTTATTTACAGGCATGGAGCTTAGCCTCATTTCCCACAGACTATACATCAAGTATAGTGGAAGACAGAGGTCTAAGACTTCATGATTAACAGCTTGCCGGACTAATTAGCAATGAAAAGAAACCAAACTAACTAAGAATAAAGCTAGAAAATGATGAAACAACCTAACTACTGACCACATAAAGCTTGTAAGGAAATTATCACATGTGCCACACACTACTCAGTGCCTGGAACCCTCCATTAACACACAAATAAGAACTAAAAACTAGAAAATTGCAAGAAATTCATTGCTTTTCCATATGAACAGTAAACTCCAAAAGATACAAAGCTTTTCCAACCCCCATTTCAGGTAGAGGGCCACCTTTTTAAAGGTTCTCAAAATAGTTATCTTCTTTTGGTCGGACTTATTCATGACCTAATGACAAGAGTTATAAAATCCACTGTGTTTTTCAAAACTTTTGCCAACTTTTTAAAACTCAGCAAGATGAGCTTCTAAACTTATTCATCACTTCACAACTTCTCTCCTAGAGATCAAAAATGCCTCTAATCTATCTTCTCAATGGTCAACATGACCTTATGAAAACAAAACAAAATTGTCCTAGATTTCCTATTTACCTAATGAAATTGCCTATTGTTCCTTAGGTGCTCCTGCACCAGCAACAAACACAAGATAGCTGCCAACTTTCCTTTCTCATATGGGTATCTATAGGTGCAAATGCTAAGGCTATGAGTAACGAGATGATGAATTTTAATCTTCAGTTTCTCATCAAAAGATGCTCATACGATCCTTGGGGTCACTATTAAACATACCTTGGCCATCATTCTTCACACAAACCTTCCATGGAGGATTATTGGTTTAGTTGTGAAGATGAGTTTCAAGTGTGAAGGTGCAACTATAGCAGGTTCACACATCCAAAGATTGTTGAGTTCTTGTCAGAGGATGTGGAAGGATTATCTGATGATGATGGGGACTTCATACTCCCCACATTTTTCAGAGACCAAATAAACTCACAACCACTTTGATTTATAGATTGGTACACCAAGGAAAGCATATCCATTGAAGAAAGGACAAGAAAAGTTGTCAGGACTAGCTAGCTTTTCTTATACAATGAAAGGACATGGAAGGTAGTCATTCTAAACACAAAGCCACCATTGGTTACTACCAAACTACCTTCCACTTTAAAGTGGAGACCCAAACAAAAGACAAAGAGTAACCCTCCTAAAGGAAGCAAAATGTTAGGGAATCAAAGAACAAGATGTTAGTTGTTGATGTAAATCAACAAGGGAAACATTTGGACACAACTGTAGACACAGTTGAGATAGTGTCAGAAATGGAAATAGATATAGTTGAGACAGTTCCAGAGATGGAAGCAAAGCCTCCTATTCATTCACCACAACAACAGTCTCCAATTCACATTGACTTGGAGCCAAATTCACTACCACGAGACGTCTGAACATAATCTCACTCGTCAGGAGTTCACAGGACTAGCACCAGTCCTTCCAGCGAGGTTAGTTGAGACTCATCTTGGCTTGAGAACCTCCTGGGTAGGAAGAGGAGAAATCCATCCTACCAATTGGACTTTGCAGAATTTGATCATGTCTACCAAGACACACCAAAGAAAAATCTCAAAAAGTAGGTCCATATGGAAAAGAACGCTGACAACGAGATTGTCATTGAGACCGTCGCACCACCTAAGCATAAAAATTCAAATGAAGTATAGGTTGATGACTTCACTTTGGTGAAAGCCAACCTTGGTAAGAGCACACACTGGGTTGAGGTAGATCTCTTTGAGGTTACATCAATGAGCATAAAGGAAAGAGTGGTGAAGGATGGTGAAGACAAAGCAACACTCAAGGTTGAAAACCAGTAGTTGTTGTTGGATGTTGTGGTTTTCATTGATGTCAACACTTTAGCATTATTGTATTGAAGGCTATATATGTCGAGGATATTGAGAAAATTGTTAAAGAAAGAGTTACAGGTTCCCAGTGGAACTGTGAAGGTCATGAAGGTGTCTTCTTCTACACATTGAAGATCAATTTTTGTGGACTAAGGGGTTTATTGTTGAGTGTATCTAGTCCATCCACCAAAAGTTTTAGAGGTTCGTGTAAAGATTTGTTCGAGTTATGAAGATTTATGTTCTGATAGTGTTTTTTGCGGAGCACCTAGGCCAAACCCCAATGTGATTTGCACAAATTTTGGTTTGCAAAAGTTTTGGCTTGTACTGACCCTGGCCAAGTCAGCATGTTGTGTTTGTTTTGGACCTTAGAAGGTCTTGCATTTTGTGTGGGAAGAGCTAGTCACTAGGACTAGAACTTTCATTAGTTTTCATTAGTATTAAATGTTGCTTCATTAAACTTAGGACTGCATAGGTTAAACATTATGTATGTGTTAAAGTCACATCCACTTTGTTAGAGAAAGATGCTGAAAGACAGTTAAGTAGCTATTGGTTCGAGTTTGAAGAGCTAACATTCCTAAAATGAAGGATAATGGCAGAGTGGTGTGATTGCATGATAACTTGTTAGTTTGCATGCACCTACTTGTTTTTGACAATCCCTTGAAATCAGGGAAAAATCTCGAGCCACTGCCCTTAAACTATGCAAAATGGCATCAAAGTGGAAGTAGGGGCCCGTGGAAACAGTTAGAAAGATCATTGTAATAAATATTTTGTTGGGAATAGAAGACAGTGCGGAGTTCTAGTAATTTTCTGTATTTTCTGTGTTTTACAGAAAACACAGTGTGTTTTCAGAACAGTAATGTAAATGATCTGTTTTGCATTCAATTAGCGTTGGATCAGAGTCTAATGAATATATCCTAACATCTTTACTTTTGTATAGGGTTCATAGGTTAAGAACATAGGCATTGTAGTTAGCTTTGCAGTGCAAGGGGGTAGGAAAATTGTATTTTCTGTGTTACACCCGAGTATTTTAGAAACAGTCATTAATAAGCACTGAAATTCCCGTCTCCTCATTGTTTTTTTATGTTTTTTTTGAATGGCATAAAGTGTATTTCCTTCTGTAGTTAAGAGGCTTTGAGTTAGTTTAGGGATTTGTGATCATTATTTAGGGTTGTAGGGATTTTTATTGGTTTGAATAGACTAGTTTAATTTCTCATGGCTCTCCCATAATCTCTATCCACGGGGTTTTCCTGAAAATAGTGGAATATGGGAGAGAAGCCTACTTATTGTATATATTTAGAGTTAGTAGTGTCAAGGAATCGAGCAATGATGGTAAATTCCAAACCCTAGGCGAGCTAGGTATGCATGGTTAGGAGTTTGGAAAGGTAAATTTGTGGACTTAGGCAGGGGATGTGAGTACAGTACGGAATCCGTACGATTCCAGGTAGGATTAGGCATGATCTTTGACTGTCAAAAGGTCTAAAGCTTTAATAAAACTTTTGGTAGGAGTTTTGAGGCAAAGAACAGTAAAAACCTAGTAAAAAGGGGCAATTAGGCCTCCAGTCCAAGAAGTTTGGAACCACCTGTACGGACCAGTTGGCGACCTGAAACTTTTTCAAGATTTAAAACCCTGAAAAGGGTGTCCAAAACTTTTTTTTTTTTGGTAGGTTGTTTGGAAGAAGTGAGAGAAAAAGACTAAAAACCGACTGGTAAGGGCTACAAGGGCACTAGGCCTCATCAATGCAAAATTCTGAAATCGGGTAGATTGAGGATATAAGAACCTTCAAGATGCATTCATTTGAATGTGAAAGGTGAGGAAACAAAGCTTCTAACTCCCCTGCAAAGAGTCCAAGTCAGTTGGTGATGTTAGCACTTAGATCCTTCTAGGTGTTGTGGAGAAAAGTTACAAGTTCAAGAGGTGTTTGTCCTCCAAGGTTAAAGCACAAGGATTGAAACTCTTGGAACAGAGTTGAAGCAAGGTTTAGTTAATGATCTAAGCCAAAACAGAGCCTAGAAAGTGGCAGGTTCGTGGTGGAAGGCAGAGTAAAGTCTTCTTGTTGTTTAGTGCAAGCAAACCTTGGTATTATCATACACCATGTTTTCTATGGTCTCTATCATTGTTCTTGATTAAATTTGGTGTGATCTAGTAATTCTAGTTGTTGCAGATGTTTCTCTATTGTTTCTTGGTGCTCGTGGATGCTTCTAGATCATGCTCTATCTTTGTTGAACATCTGCATTGATTGGTGTGCTCATGGTTGAAGATTTTTCTCGGTATGTTCGTGGTTTTCATGTTCTTGGCGGCACGATGGTTGTTGTGGTGTGTTTGATCCTTGTAGATTTAATTTTGAATGTTTGGCATGCTCGAGGATATTTTTTGGGTCACATTGCATTAGTTTATGGGGTTGATCCACATTGAAAGTTTGTTTGTAAAATTGGGCCGACATTGAAAATATGTCTTATATTTTGGATGACAAGGTTGTTGATGTAATTCCATGTTGTGGATATATAAGAGTGAAGTTAGTATGTTTGCAAAAGAGAAAATGTATGCCAGAGAAAGTGTAGATGTGCAAATAGTGTCCAAATCATTCGATTGCAGAGCAGAGTGAGAAGAAGTTTGAGCGAAGTATGAAGAAGGTTTTTTGTGCTTAACTGGAACTGTAATCAGGCTTGTGAAGAAGTTATTTCCTCAATTCTTACCATGTAGATCTAATTCATATTGTAGTGTATTGTTGGGAAGTGAGCCCTATTGTATTTGAGCAGTGAGCTCTAGGCAGTGTGCCTAAATGCATGTGCATTCCCATTATTTTTCTTATACTTTTAACAGGGTATAATATTGTGGACTAACATCCACCATGGTTTTTCCCCTAATAGGGTTTCCACGTAAAAAAGCTTGGTGTTCTCTATGTTTCTGATGTGTTGTTTGTTCATGGTTTACTATTCATTCATCAGATTTGAGATTAAGTTAAGTAAAGTTTGAAAAAGTTTAAATATTCTGTGACAACTGACTCACCCCCCCTCTAAGTTGTTTGTCCTTGTTTTTCCAACAATTGGTATCAGAGCAAGTTCCTCTAAAGAAGTTTAAAAGCTTGAGGTGATCCGAGATGGCATCATACAAGAAGGAAAAACCTAGATTCAATGGAACAAACTACTCGTTGTGGAAAACTAGGATGGAGTGTCATTTGAGGTGTATTGGTGAACCCTACTAGAAGATTACTAATAATACATATGTTATTCCTCAGAATGGTCCTTCCACTACTGATGAGATTAAAGAGGCTAAGAATAATGTTAGGGCTATGGAAGCTTTGCTAAGTGCTTTAATGGATTTGAAAATGACAAATGTGATAGGTATGAAGACAGCTCATGAGATGTGGATGAAGCTTGGAACTTTGTATGAAGGAGATGTACATGTAAAGATGGCTAAGCTACAGAGTTTGAAAGGAAAGTATGAAAATTTGAAGATGGGTGAAGATGAAAATATTTCTTCTTTTATGCAAAGATTGAATCAAATAGTGATGGGTATTAGATGTGTCAGTGGTAAGCTGGAAGAGGAAGAAATTGTAGCTAAAGTGCTCAAATCATTGCCTCCCTCCTACAAAGAAAAGGCTCGTGCTATTGAATAAATCAGATCATTGAATAATGTGACAAGAGATACACTAATTGGTAAACTTTTTGCCTTTGAGTTGAGTGAATTTGTTGATTCTACTCCTAAGACTGAAACTCCATTCAAGGCTACTATATCCAGAAGAAACAAGCAAAGATATGATCCCGAAGAGAGTTCTAGAAATACATTCAAGTATGAGGAAGAAATGAAATAGCTTGAAGATGAAGAAAGAGAGGTAGAAGAGTTGGAAGCACTGATTGTGAAGAAAGAAGGTAGAGGATAAGGTAAGTATAAAGTAAAGTTTCCTATCAAATATTTTTCTTGCAGTAAAATAGGTCATTTTGCATCAAGGTGGCTTGAAAGAGTTCCTAGATCTAAGCCTTGCAAATCTAGATTCCAGAAGAAATGTTATTTTTCTGAAGAAGGTGTGACTGATGAAGAGTATGATAAAGAAAATGGAAATGAAGATGATTGGGTTTTCATTTCTATCAAGGAAAATAGTCCTATGGCTACTAAATTTGCTAAAGTTGAGAAAGCTCTTGTAGTCCAAAATGAATAAAAGGATGAGTGGGTCATTGACAGTGGATGCTCACATCATATGACTGGTGACAAAAGAAAATTTGTAAGTCTAGAGAAGTATGATGGTGGGATTGTAAGATTTGGAGATAACAATGCTTGAGTGATTCATGGTAGAGGATCTATTTGTCTTGGTGGTAAGCATAACACTGATGATGTTCTTTATGTTGAAGGCTTGAAGCACAACCTGTTGAGTGTTGGACAGTTGGTGGACAAGGGTTATGATCTTTAGTTCAAAGATGGAAGATGCAGGATTTATGGAAGTTCTGGAAATATAATTGCTTTAGATAAACAGATAAAAGGTAATGTTTTTCACCTGAATGCTGCTAGTGAAAGTTGTTTAAGTGCTAAATTAGATGAAAGATAGTTATGGCATAGAAGGTTGTGTCATGTGAATTTTGATAACATAGTCAAAGTAAGTTCCACTCAAGCAGTAAGAGATCTACCTAAGCTAGTAAAGCCTACTAACACAATTTGCAAGGAGTGTCAGATGGGAAAATAAACTAGAGTCTCTTTTCGGAGCAAATAGCATCATTCAAATGGATTACTGGAGCTGGTGCATACTGATCTAGGTGGTCCTTGTAGAGTCAGAATTCTCCATGGTGAAAGGTACTTTATGTTGCTTATTCATGATTATTCTAGAATGATACGGGTTGCTTTCTTAAGAGAAAAATGTGAAGAATTAGAAAAGTTCAAAAGTTTCAAAGCTATGGTAGAAAATGAGAAAGGTCTAAAAATAAAATGCCTAAGGTCAGACAAAGGTGGTGAATTCACCTCCAGGGAGTTTAATTCTTTCTATGAAGAGCATGGAATCAAAAGACAGTTATCTGCTCCCTGAACCCCTCAACAGAATGGTGTTGCAGAGAGGAAGAAAAAAACAATTCTGGATGTTGCTAGAACAATGATGATTGAAGGAAATGTGCCTTACATCTACTAGAGTGAAGTTGTAAGCATTGTTGTGTACACTTTGAACTGGGTAAATGTAAATGGTAATTCTAGAAATTTTGATGCAAGAAGCGATGAAGGAATATTTCTAGGTTACTCTACTAGAAGCAAGGCCTACTGGTGCTATAACAGAAGATTGAGAAAAATGTTTGAGAGTGAAAATGTCAGAGTAGATGAGGATTCTGTTAGATCATACAAATATTGTGGATATGATTCAGCTGAAGACAATACAAACAAAGGGAAGAATGTCCATACACAAAATCAACTTCAAATTGTGCCATATGTTTCATTAAAACAACCTTAGTTTTTTCTAGTAAATCAAGTTAGGAAGTAGAAACGAGTGCAAGTGTAGAAGAAAGAAGAGAAGAACTGTTGATGATGTTTTTTGCACAGCAACAACTTAGACAGAATATGAAATCCTATCTCTCTTGAAAGGTAGATCTCTATCAGCTAGCCTCAAGAGATAACCCCAAGGTCTCTAATGCCAGGTCTTGACAATGCACAAACAACTCGGTGATAAATGTGAAAATGTTGGTAATCACAATGGGACCTTACAACAAGCAAAATACTAAATCTCAATTTATCAGATCTAGCAATACGATGATACTTCAATCCTAAATTTAATCCAATAATCAAAGAAATAACAAAAGATAAGGGTTTCAAAGAGATCTCTAAGCTTAACACTAAACCTAAGATTAACAATGCAAATGACCAAACACTTGAAATGGACCAATCCCTCATAAACTAATTCCTGCTTGAACAAGATAAATCTACAATCTTATAGGAACAGTGCAATCTTCTAAGGTATTAAAGATTTTCAGATCATGAACATTCATTCAAACAATCCTATTGCAATTGAAATGAATAAACCCTCATAATTGAACTAAGCACAATGAATGTAAAGTCCAGGCTAACTTTGGAAAGCAACTAACAATCAGTTAGCTGTGAAAAGTATGGACTAGGGACTGCTGCAACACTTCAAACATCAGATCATAAAACATCATTGAATCATATTTAAATCTAAATCTAACAAGTATTAAATAATCCTTGAGCAATTTCAAAAGATAGAATCATAAGAACCATGCAAGATAACTCAACACAAAGGGATCACCAGAAATCACAATGTCTGCAATTGTATTGAATCATCCACTATCAGCAACAATTCCCATGTTCTATGTTACAACATTTTTCCCATAATTAACTAACTTCTAACACTAGCTCCTGGCCCTATTTGCTTCTAAGTCTAAATTTTTTATCTCTACTGGTATCTACTACCCCTCAAAATGAGAAGGCATCGGCCTTTTATAAAAAAATTTACATTTTTTAATCAATGGCCATGATCCAATCAAATCAAGGGCATAGATTGCTCACCTAAGAACGCCCAATAGTTACATTAGGGTTTCACCAATGTGGGTACATCATCATCCAATGAGAAAATCCAATTACATCATTGAGCAAATCAGAAAGTAAAATTCTGCTAGCTGGACTTTGAAGAAAATTCTGATTGGAAGGAGAAAACAACAACCTCACATGTCATTATGGTTTAAATTACATCTCCAGTTGGCACACAAATAGTGGCATGGATTCTTAGGAAAGCCCCACATTTAAAATTTGAGTTGCAATTAAATTGAATTATGTAATCTTCGTGGCACCACGTCATTGCACATTTCCATATGCAAGATCAATTTAAAAAACATCATCCTTTTAATTCGCTCTCACATGTAGGTGCATTTTCTTATGTGGTCGTTTTGAACATTTGAAATTCTTCACTTGGGCATAACTTCATATGTACGCTTTTAATGCACAACTTTGAATAAGACACCTAATCCGAATCTCTATCACCCAACTTTACAACACCTTTAGCAGGCTACCTGGTATAACCCCTGCAAATACAATAATTCATAATTAGATTCATATATTTAAATTGAACTAGAATCATAATTAACATTACAATTCCAATTAATTTTATGAATAAATAAGGCCCTTATTATTCAAACAACCAAATTTTCAATTTTGAGAATCATCACACTACTAGATCCAATTAACTCTGTTTTTTTTTTTGCCATTATGCTCAAAATATCATGACCCAAGCTTGACACTGATGTGAACATCCCTAGAACACCTTTCAGGTTTAAATCATAAACCTCAATATCATTTCTTGTGACTGCAAAAGAGAGCCAACCCCATTTCTATTCACCAGATTAATCACTTAATAAGAAACCATCGAACCCGACTAGTATGTTGCCATTCGACTCTCGGCCAATCGACCTGATTTTGATCCTCTATAAAATTACCATCTCTTGCCCATTCATAGTAATCATGAAGTCTTCATTATTCTTAGCCCACCATCTAGTATGATCTTTTCGTACACTGCAAGTATACATCGTGCCACTATATTGATACCATAAAACAATAGCATCACCTATTGCCATAATGTTCGTTCTATCTTTATAGACTCTCAGTGTTCTCTGAAGGATAGTGGCTGCTTGTGCTAATCATTCGTTGTTTTATACGGCCTTTCATACATCATGCTTAACTTTCAAAGGTCATGGTTCCCAACTGTTTCGTGGATATCTCTTGCAATGAAGCTACAAACTCTATGACGATGGAATGTGAGGACAACCAATCTTCTATTCCTCAAGCGCAATCTTCATTAGGATCAGGATTTTGCACAGCAACCATGCGATCAAGGGAATTCATCGAAGGCACAAAGACATAAAATTCATGATCTCCAACCCTCGGTCTCATTATTCCAACTTTTGAGCCCCTCTACATTTCCTCCTGAACCACGTAGAATCCCTATAACATTGCACATTTTCGTAGAATTCTTATAATAATGGGTTCTTTGTCATAACTTTATTCTAACACAAGCTTTATGAGTCCTTCAATCTGGCTTTAGCATCTGCCTTTCAATCAAATCTGTAGACCCCATTATATTCCATTTCCTCACAGTTCATGTATCAATACAAACCAACGGGTTCTCCAAATTATCTTCCTTCGCAAAACCTCCATATCATTGAAATCGTCCAACAAGTCCTCCCTATGAACCATTTTCATCAATCTCATACCAATCAATAGTAATTTCTTCCGTTGCAAACATCACGGCTTCAACTGCACCCTCATTTTTTTATACATTTGTAGGTACTATCTTGAGTGGATCAAAATGGAATACCCGAGCCCTCATGTTATTTGCACTCACTCAGAGATTTTGATGGCTCATGGATGTCAAGACTTTGAAATTTTGGTCATTGATGGATTCAGAGAATCTATAATAGTTCAGATTTCCTGAGCATTTATTCTTTCGGAGATTCCAGCTGGGTTCGAAATTTCCAAATTACTTCGTTCAATATTCACCCTTCTGCCATGTAATTCCTTCAAGTTTTACCAGTTTGATGCAATTATTATGGTGTACCACTTCGTTCGTTGTCAATCTTTATGCACAATATTCATAAGCATTTGCTCATGAATCCCTTCGCACTTGAAAATGCCCAGCCTACTCAAAAGATGAAGTCTCGAGCCTTTGGAGATTTCACGAATTTTTGTCTCTTGGGGAATTCTGGTACTCGGAGATTTTAGTCTTCGGGAATTTGAAGGCCTCGGGGATTTGATGATTTTGTGGAATTTCGAAGTCTCGGGAAATTCCGTCATGGTGGGATTTCTCTGAGATTTTCTCCTTCTCATTTCAGAATTTTGGCATCTTCAGGAAATCAGCCCTTTCGGGGAATACAAGACCCTGAGGAACCCAACTGACATCGGATTCTTCGAGCCTTATACCTTTCGTAGATTTGTTTATTTGCCTCTAATATGAAGCCATGAAAGCTCGATTTGTCTCTTCAATATCTATTTATCCTTTTGAGGTCATCACACTCAGCTTGTAATTTCCATTGTCTCCTTATTACAAATTTCACCGTACACTTCTCACATATATACCTGTTATCATGTGATCCCCCTTTCATGGTTGTTTCTCACTCTGAGCCCCACTCTTGTAAATACCTTTGACATGCAAAGGTTGAGAACCTCCTCAAATATGGATCAAGAGCCTACAAAGTTTAGTTAGTACCAAGTATAGACGCATCATAATAGTTCTACCTTCCAACTTAGTTCTTCAACACAACCCAATTATGCAATTATTTTCAATTTATGCAAAATCAATGCATCACGAGACAAGCAGATGAAGGTGGATAATTAATGAACCCATACTCACAAGTCAAAGATAAATCTATAGAGCAGAGTCCAGTAGCTTTCATCAAAATACAGAAAAGAGTCGAGTTTCAGAATAATATCAAGGATCAGTGTACAGGGAAGGCCAAACCAGAGATCAAAAAAGTGTACATATATATAAACCAGCTTTCTCACATGATAAAGCAATACAAGGATGATCGTAGTGACTGAAATTTCCATTCGCCAGGATAGCATCAACACAAAACTGAAGAAACTCGGAAACCTGACGGCAAAATGAATTTTTGGAAAAATCTGTTCCCTGCGGAATTCCACGAAGTACCAAATTTTTTGAACTGCAACACTGAAGCCCTTTCGCCAGAGTTTGATTGAAATCCAGGAAAATCTTGATTGAGTGGAAAATCCTGAAATGAGGAAAAAACCCGAACTTTTCTCAGAACTTAAGTTTTTTCGATGTGCAACTTAGGGGAATCACTTAGGCAAGCAAGATAAACATTCAAGCACTCTTGAAAGCGACCAAACTTAGCAATCAAATGACCAAAAGGCATAAAAAATAGATCGAAAGAGGGTCCCTGCTTTCAGCGGGGCGTGTGCAAAAACTGCACAACAAGAACCAAAAGCCCAAGAAAGTCCTAAAGTTCCAAGGTATGTAAAGATAAATCATTCTGAAAATCAAATTATAGGAGACAAGAATAAAGGAGTGCAGACTAGAAGAAGGATTGCAGAAGAGTATTGCCTGATTTCCAAGATTGAGCCTAAAGATGTCAATGAAGCTTGCAATGATGAACACTAGATGGAAGCTATGAAAGAAGAACTGATACAGATTGAAAAGAATGATACATGGATATGTGTTCCCAGACCTAAAGATAAGAATGTGATTGGTACTAAATGGGTCTTTCGAAATAAGTTGAATGAACAAGGTGAAGTGGTCTGGAATAAAGCAAGACTGGTATGTAAAGGGTATTCACAAATGGAAGGTATTGATTTTGAAGAAACATTTGCCCCTATTTCTAGAATTGAAGTTGTAAGGCTATTTCTTGCTTATGTTGCATATAAAAATTACAAATTCTATCAAATGGATGTAAAGTCAACTTTTATGAATGGTGAGTTAGAAGAAGAAGTATACATTGAACAACCCAATGGATTTCAACTGACTAATAAGGAAAACATGGTGTGTCAATTGAAGAAAGCTCTATATGGACTTAAGCAAGCCCCCAGAGCTTGGTATGCTAGATTGGAAAAATGCTTACTGAAGCTTGGATTCAATAAAGGTACTACTAACAACAACTTATATTTCAAATTGGATCATGATAAAGAATTAATTATTGAGGTCTTTGTTGATGACATTATTTTTGGTGGAGATGAAAATCTATGTATGAGGTTTGCTAATGAAATGAAGAGTGAATTTGAGATGAGTATGATTGGAGAGATGAAGTTCTTTCTGGGATTGGAAGTTACTTAGTTAGACAAGGGGATCTTCATATCTCAATCCAAATATGTGAGAGAACTGCTGAAGAATTTTGGCATGGATAATTCAAAACCTGTTGGTACTCCCATGGTAACTGGATGTAAGTTGACATAGAATGATGATTCTTCTAAGGAAAATAAAACAAGATATAGGTCAATGATTGGTGGATTGCTCTATTTAACTCAGGTCGAACCAGACATTATGAATGTTGTTTGTATGGTTGCTAGATTTTAGGCTGATCCAAAAGAGTTTCATGTGATTGCTATTAAGAGAGTCTTCAAGTATCTAAAAGGGACAATTGATTTTGAACTTTGGTATCCTAAGGATGATGATCTTACTTTGAATGCATATATCGATGCAGATTGGGAAGGAGATGTAGATGACAAGAAGAGTACTAGTGGTGGTGCCTTCTTCTTAAGGAAGAAGCTGGTGTCTTGGTTGAGCAAAAAGCATAATTCCATTTCTCTATCTACTATTGAGGCAGAGTATATTGCTTGTGCAAATAACTATACTCAAGTGATGTGGATGAAACAGATGCTAAAAGATATCAGAGTAGTATATGATGAACCTATTTCCATATACTATGACAACTCAAGTGCAATAAACATATCAAAGAATCTGGTGCTACACTCTAAGACGAAGCATATATCAATCAAGTTTCACTTCTTAAGAGAAAAGGTGAGTGAGAAAGAAGTCAGACTGGATTATGTGCCTACCAAAGAATAGATTGTAGACATTTTCACTAAGTCATTGCCAAAGGATACTTTTGAGTATCTCAAAGGGATGCTAGGGGTGATTGCCCCTCCTTTTTGAACTAAAGATGCATTTACTTGCATCAATCTATGTGCTTCATGGATATTTCCTAATCCAGATTGATGTTTATGTGGCTGCTACTTAAGGGGAGTAGTCAGATGTCCAGATATGTGGTTCAGAGCTTGTATGTGGAAAGATGATGCTTATCTTTTCCATTGATGTCAAAGGGCGAGAAGAGTCATGTGAAAAAATGTTGCTTGTCTGGAGTAAAGAGTTTTGTGGGGAGAATATCATGTAGAAGAAGTCAAGGAAGAAGAGTCAGAATCTAAGGGGGAGTAAGTGTTGATTGAGAGTTGGGTTGATGGTGTTTTTCACATCATGTGTTGCCATCAATTCTAAAGGGGGAGATTGTTGGATGTTGTGGTTATGTTTTTGATATGTGGTTGTCATTGATGTCAACACTATTAACATTATTGTATTGAAGGTTGTATATGTCAAGGATATTGAGAAAATTGTTAAAGAAAGAGTTTCAGATTCCCAGTGGAAATATAAAGGTCATGACGGTGTCTTGTTCTGCACATTGAAGATCAACTACTATGGACTAAAGGGTTTATTGCTTAGTGTATCTAGTCCATCCACCAGAAGTTTCAAAGTTTCGTGTGAAGATTTGTTCAAGTTATGAAGATCTGTGTTCTGACAGTGTTTTATGTGGTCTCTATCAGTGTTCTTGATTAAAATTGGTGTGATCTAGTAATTCTAGTTGTTGTGTATGTTTCTCTGATGTTTCTTGGTGCTCGTGGATGCTTCTAGATCATGCTCTATCTTTGCTACATGTCTACATTGATCGATGTGCTCATGGTTGAAGATTTTTCTCAGTATGTTCATTTTTTCATGTTCTTGGCCGACATGATGGTTGTGGAGTGTTGTGGATCCTTGTAGATTTAATTTTGAATGTTTGGTGCACTCGAGGATATTTTTTTGGGTTGCATCATTATATTAGCTGATCGTGGTTGATCCACATTGAAAGTTTGTTTGTAAAATTGGGCCGACATTGAAAACATGTCTTCTATTTTGGTCGACAAGGTTGTTGATGTAATTCCATGTTGTGGATATATAAGAGAAAAGTTAGTGTGTGTGCAAAAGATAGAATGTATTCCAGAGAAAGTAAAAATGTGCAAATAGTGTCCATATCATTTGATTGCACAGTAAAGTGAGAAGAAGTTTGAGCGAAGTGTGAAGAAATTTTTATGTGCTTAACTAGAATTGTAATCAGGCTTGTGAAAAATCTATTTCCTCAGTTCATACCCTACGATCTAATCCGTATTGTTGTCTATTGTTGGGAAGTGAGCCCTCTTGTATTTGAGAAATGAGCTCTAGGAAATGTGCTTGAATGCATGTGCATTCCCATTATTTTTCTTATAATTTTAACAGGGTATAATATTGTGGACTAACATCCATCGTGGTTTTTCCCCTAACAGGGTTTCCACATAAAAAATCTTGGCGTTCTCTATGTTTCTAATGTGTTGTTTGTTCATGGTTTACTTTTCATTCATCAAATCTGAGACTAAGTTAAGTAAAGTTTGAAAAAGTTTAAATATTCTATGACAACTAATTCACCCCCCCTCTCAGTTATCTGTCCTTGTTTTTCCAACAATTGCAGCAATATATCTCCAACTTGATGCATGGTACTTCCAACGTCACTACCTTGCTTGCGCAAATGCTAGAGTTACCTTAAGAGAAAAATTAGCTAATTCAGTTGATTCTATATGGAAAGCACCTAAGAAATCAAGTGGAAGAGTTCATCACTAGGGGCCAGTTTATACTTGCAGAGTTGTACCAATTGAAGTACAATGCCCATGACCTTCATGCAGAGATCCAAGAATCAGAACAAAGCATAGTAGAGAGCAGGCCTAGAGATGAGATCACTATCTTAGACTTGAGAATGGCATGTAATTCAGTCACTACATAGGAGAAAAGCATGAACTTTTCACTTGGAAAGAACAAGTTATCTACAAGGTAAAAGATTACGATACAATCTCTGTAGAATTGACTATGTGCAGACAAAACATGGAAAGTATTGTCAAGTTCATGAAAACATTGGTGACATCTATCCCTTTCCAGTACCAACATGAAGGAGGTGAATACATTGAGCTCGCTGAAGTGTAGATGCAATTTCAAGACTTCATCTATGGTAGTTTTTGTGGTGACCCTGTTGACTGCAGGTTAAGTCAAATTGTAGCCATGTCAGCGAAGCTTGATGCACTTGAAAAGGGATGTTATTTTTAGGAACAAATTGCAAGTGGAAAGGAGATGTTGCGAAGACATGACATCATCCTGAGAAGTATCAATTTTCCAGACACATATATAGTTTCCAACTGACCTTGGAGGAGTTAATTACTCAAATTTTTGAAGTGTGAATTGCCAGTCGGGACATCCTACCTCTCCATAAATAGCATTTACGACCAATAGTTAACTTAATTCCTTTTTCCAAGTTAACTCGTTATCCCACCTTTTATGCATGTCTATTTTTAAAGACACCTTTGTACATTGGAGTTCTTTTAGTTTAGAATCAGTTAACTGAAGTAGTCTTTCCAATTAATTGTTAGGTTACCTACTTTTAGACATAGGAATATATCTTGTTGATTGGAAAGAACTGAATGTTAACTCAAGGAGACTTTAGGGTTCCCTATTCCTTTGAGTTTCTATAAATATGAGCAACCTTTGCTCATTATCTTTTAACTTTACTTCACGGTAGCAAAACATTGAGCTCAAAAGCCTACGAATTTCTTCATTTAGTATATGTTCTTGAATCATACTTGTTATAGAAAAACGTCAAGTTGTTTGCTTGTGTTCTTGTTGTTCATGTACTTGTGTTCAATATTTTTCAAGTGTATTTTGGTTGACCGTAATGTTGGATGATTGTCCTCTTTCATACATTTTTTTGTCCCAAAAAGTGTAATCTTTGATTAAGTTTGAGATAATAAATCAGGAGAGAAATGAGCCTTTGATACAAAATTCTCAAGATCTTTCATATTTATTGTTTCTATAATCTTTGTTTCGATCTACACCCTCAAAATATTTTTTTGAATTGTGAGTTTTGAATTTGTGTGACATGAGATTACTCTCTCATACACTATGAAATTAACTCAAGAGAAAGAAATACAAATAGAAATGTACAAAATAAATATTTGAATATGAAAACAATAATAAATATAATAATAATAAATAATAAATATATAAAAATAAGTGCTCTGAAAGAGCTAGAGTCCCTACAAGGGAGTGAAAACCATGTTTGTCATATTTGAGGTTGTTATGATGGTTGCAATAGTAGTTGTTTATATAATGTCGAGTAGTTCTAAGGGCAGTTTGATAGGAATCATGCTCATTTGGCATCATATTTGTCGATATAGCATTGTAAGGAAATTTTTAAGTAGGGGACTATTGAAGTAAGTTGTCTTGAAAAAATTGTAGCAATTTAAAATTTCGATGTATAGTAGTTAGAAACCTAAGTTATCAATTAGAAATAATGATGTGGAATTTATCAGGATTAGTGAATTGCTATAATATGTATATTTTTGCATGTGTATTCATATATAGGTATAGATATATGTGTCACATATGTATATGTAATGGCATATGTATGTGTATAAATTTATATGTTTAGGCACATATGTAGTTACAAAAATATATACATGTAGACAAATATAGTTAGATACATAGTTAGATGTTTATATATTCTTAAGATATTCATATATATATACATAGATAAATACATAGATAGATATTTACATGTTATAAAGAAAAGACATTGGTGGATTTCAAACATTTATTGGTGTAGATTTAGGCTATCCATATTTCATTTTGAATGGCTTCATTGATTTTATTTTATTTTGTAAGTTTTATGTCTTAGGTAGTCATGTTTAAGCTAGTAGATGAGAAACAATTAATGAGCTTCAAAAAATTTAAGATATAGCCATTATTTATTCTTTTAAGTAGTTGGAAAAGTTAAAACTTCCTGGTTTTTGATTGCTATTACAGCATGTATGATATGTAAATATTTGTAAGAGGTATCAGTTTGCTATGTAGGATGTCGATCATAGCACTTGTATTTATATACTTGCATATGTAGAGAATATACATAATAACAATTTTGTTTCTATATCTGATTTTTATTTTTTATTGTTTGTTAAGTTAATAATTTTAGTTTGTATTCAAATTTTTGTGTTTGAAGACAAGTTTTTGAATGTGTGTATATGTATGCTTGTATATACATATACATACATATACATACATACATACATACATATGTACATACATATATACATCAACAAACAAGAAACAATAGACAAATCAAGTAATAGGTAGTTGGTCATATCAACGACAAAAGAAAATATTGAGAAACTTTGATCAGGGAGTAGAGGAAGACACACAACCTATTATAGTATCAACATGAAAACAAGATTGTCATAATTAGTTTTTCCAATGATCAGATATAATTTTTGTTAGTATAGATCTCGGATGTGCGTCTTTTCACTTGTAAAGGTTGATTGGTCATTTTGAGTCTGTCTTTTCAATGTAGGTGTTTACTAGGGGGATGTTGTGGTTAGATGTATGATTCATTTTGTAAGCTCTATGTCTTGATTAGTCATATTTAATTATGCAGTTAACAAACAATTAACAATCTTAAAACAAAGTGAGATATGTAAATGATTTATTGTACATATGCATGTTTAGATGCATATGTATATATGTAATGTTCATTTATAGACGATAGTTATATATATAATTGAAAATTACTTGTTCATATTTATTTCCTTATTTAACCATACTAAACATACTATTTATTTTGCAAATAGCTCAAACTAAAAACACTTGAAGAATCACTTTTGGAAATATATCTTAAATAAATACTTATTTCTCCTCAAATTAAACCTAAACTATGTAAATTAGTTAATAAATTCTTATAGATTGTTCTAAGTATTTGAAAATTACTCTTGTAATATAAATTTTACTAGTAAATTGTCCTAAACATGTGAAAATTATTTGCAAATTACGAATACTAATCTCTTGAAAATAGATACTAATTTCAATATGCATTTTAAAAATAAATCAACCATTACCTGTCAATTTTGAAAGAAATAGAAAACATTAACTAAGAATCTTTTTCAAAACAGAATAAAAGTCAATTCATTTTAGACCCAAGTCCAATATTCACAAGGGCGAGGTGAGAGCATATATAAATTAGACTTAATAGACCTAATTATTATTCTACAAACATACCATAAAAATGTGATGCACAAAAAGTGATAAATGTAAAACCTAATAAGTTTTTACTAAGCAGTACTAATACTAGTACTAATACTGGATAGTTTGTATTATCTTAACTATTTTGGCTGACTATTGAAAATAAATAAGTTTACTTTCTTTTGTTCTATTTAATTTGAGTTAACTCCAATGCTTCATAACTACTAAATAGTTTTGTAGTGAATCTAAATAATTTGATTTGTTTCATTTATCTTTACTAATTTTTTCATTAAATTACTTTATTATTTATCCTAGATGAAGGAATCATTATTAGTTTCATGAAATAAAATTCAAGGTGTTTGGGTTCTCTATTTGTATCTTGTAATTAAACAAATTTTTTTTTTAATTTTAAATTATGTATGTAACATCTAATCTAATTTAAATAATTTTTTTGTGACAAATGTTAATGCTTTGGAAGGGAATTTTTTTTTTTAAATAATTACTTTTGCTAAAAAAATTAACTTAAGTATTATATTTATGCTTGGAATGCTAATACTAAATTCTTGAATGGTGCCTTTGTAAAATAAATTAACTAACTATTCTAAACACTTAATATTTTCTTTTACAAATATATTAGTTTGTAAATATAATTTAACTTTTTATTAACTCTCTGTCTTTTTAAAATATAGTAAATTAAATGCACTAAACTATTCAGAAGATTTGGAAATTCACTAATACAAATATAATTTAACTAATATCAATCTCTTTATAAAATATGCTTGGAAATCAAATACAAATTTAGGTAATTGTAATTTTTTTATTCAAAATTTAAAGTATTTTTATAGAAGTCTTAAAAATGCCTCGTTTTATACTCACACTACAGTAGACATAATTTAATCATTTTTAGATTGGGACACTTTCCAATTACTTAGATCTAAATTTCATTTTCATTTAATAAATTCTCCAATTACTTAGACCTAAATTTCATTTTCATTTAATAAATTGAAGTGTAGTTGCATTGCGTGTGTGGGGGAAATATTAGTTCAATTCTTAATCATGAGAAGTACATTATCATGACAAGTCTTTATGAAAACATAATGAAAAATGCTCAAGGAAAGAAATAAGATAAATGATAAATGGTTGTAGTAGAATGCGATGTTGTTTTGCGTCCCCATGAAGAGTGCATGCCAAGAGACGAGTATATAAACAAACCCATCAAATATTTCCAATGGTAAAGTTGCTTATATTAATTATTATTATTAAAAAAAAATTAGGAGAATGAGAAAAGCGGGTGGAAAACACCACTAGCCAAAATGAAAATGAATTCAAATGAACTTTCTATGAACACAAACTATTTGTATCAAAACCAAGATAAAAATGCTTGACTAAGTAGTGTGTATGAGAAATATGATATCTGATAGATTACAATGAATAATGTAATGTATAATTGATGGGAATCCAAATAGTTTTATGTACATAGAATTAGTCAACTTGATGTATGTGGAAATGATAATTTCATTGTGATTATAGCTATGTGGATATCAACCTCCACCAACTAAGCCTCCTTATCAAACTTCACTGATATAGGTAACTACATGAAGAGGTTAAAAGTAGGAATTAGCTTACGAAAGTAATAGTTGAAATCATAAAACATGTAAATATTAGAAAGAGAAATTGTTTAATATAGAAGACAATCAACATGGAAAAATTGTTACAAATATCCTTTTAAGTGCTTCTAAGGGGGCAGCAAGGATAGGAGATTGATACCTAAATCCATTGATGGGGAGTACACTTGAGTGCATTGGATGCTTTGCTAGTTGTTGGCAACAAAGAAGCAAATATTGATGAATTATGGTGTTAAGTCTACAACTCAAGAGGAGGCAGTGACTCGTAAAGATAGTCAAAGAGGGAAAAGAAAAGAAAAAGTAGAGCACAACAGTGTAAATGATGTTAATGTTGGAAACACAAGGGTAGACAACTGAGAGGGGTGGTGAATCAGTTGTGCCAAAAATTTAAAACTTATTCAACTGATTAACCTTATTCTCATATCTGATAATTAACCATGAAAGCATAAATCATCAACACACATAACTCCAAGATTTTTTATGTGGAAACCCTATTAGGGGAAAAACCATGGTGGAGGTTAGTCCACAAGATTATACCCTATTAAAAGTATAAAGAAATGAAATATGTGGAATGCACATGCATTCAGGCACACTGCCTAGAGCTCACTACTCAATTACAACAAAGCTAACTGGCCAAAGGAAGTCACACTATCTTACGAAAAGAATTGGATTACATCCGTAGGGATTTGAATTGATAAATTTGCATTTGCTAATGCCTGATCACAGTTTCGATTAAGCACATGAACATTTCTTCACTCTTCTTCACACTCTGCTCTGCCTTCGAATGATTAGGACTTTATTCCCACATACACACACACTCGCCATCCACTAGCATAATAAATAATCGCTTATATATATCAACAACAAGAAATTTCATCCCAACATGTCAGCCTCAACAAAATAATAAAATGAATATAAATCCTCGGCCCAAAACACTAAAGATTATTAATGTGAATCAACCAAGGTCAGCCACAACTTAGTGAAAACCAAATTCAACATCTCCAACATGAAAACGCTTCAATTTTAATTACTCCTCGAAGATCCACAACACGCTACAAACACCATGTTCGCCAAGAACAAGAAAAACATGAGCACACAAGAGAAAATCGCCAACCAAGAGCACAAGGATCAATGCGGATGTGCAACAAAGATAGAGCATGATCTAGAAGCATCCACAAACATCACGAATCACTATAGAAGCATCTACAACAACTAAACTAACTAAAATTGCAACATCTTCAATTAGTAACACCAACTAAAGCAACAGAAAAAAATTTAGAATATAAATCTTCATAACTCAATCAAATCTTCACACGGATCTTTGAAACTCAACGTGGATAAACTAGAGACACTCAGCAACAGACCCTTTAGTACAAAACCTCTGATCATCAATGTACAAAACTTACCGACATACTGAACTTCATTTTTCCACTGACAACCTACAACTCATTTCATTACAATTTTCTCAATATCCTCGACATATACAGCTTCTAATGGATTAATGCTAATAGTGTTGACATCAATGACAACCACAACATCCAATAGTTAAAACTTACAAATGGATTGTTTCTTGTTTTGAACATGATAGAAATTATCCCTGGCAAGAGACACAGTTTTCATGTTGATCAGCTTTTCTGAGAAAATGAATAAACAATGAGAAAAATGAGTATGAGCAAGATATAGGAACTTACAAATAACTTGTTTTTGGCTTTAAATGTGATATGTATAAACCTTCTCAATAGACATGGATTTCATAGAGATATGAAGCTACAATGAGGTCTTTCTTTCCTTCGAAGATGGAAGACGTAGATCCTATGAATAGACAAAGATGTTTGCCTCATCAAACAATCCAAGCAAGTAAGTAAACAACACTCAAATGAGAGTGCAACAACTTGTTTCCAAGTTTCCCTATTTTGAGAGCCAGTGTAAGGAAATGAATCAACATTGCAAGTCATTGAAGTTTATAGCAAAAGGAATTAATGAGAGTTGTGTTACAATCTATTGACATCAAATGAAATTGGCACATTGTATATGCATAAGCCTGTTGTTCGAGTGTTATGCATGCACAGAAAGAGAAAGTGCAAGAATATTAAAAAAAAATAACTAATTGTATTAACAATTGTTATTAAAGTAATTACTATAAAGAAACGCTTGATCTTTGAAATATTGAATACATACAATGAAAATAGAAGAAGCAAATACTTACCACAACAAGGAGCAATACAAAACTCCTAGTTATAGACTTATGATGGAAACTGCATAGAAAGGAAGGTAGAATGTAATAAAAAATTGTTAAGATCAATATGTATAGCTAAAATGGAATTTGTTTTAGAATTACTAGGCAGGACAGCAAGCATTTGAGAACTACAACAAAGAGAAATAAAAATTAGATAATGTTTATATAAACAACTTTTTAAAAAAATATTTTTGCTAACATAAGTTTTGTTCAATAACTCTTATCCAAACTAGGATAAATATCCTTGATCAAGTTGCCAAAATTAAAAAAAAAGTGGTATTTGATAGATTACAATGAATTATGAGATATATAATTTATAGAAGTCCAACTAGTCTTATGTGCATAGAATCAGTCAATTTGATGCATATGGAAATGAAAATTTCATTGTGACTATGGCTGCATGTATATCAATGACCACCAACTAAGATGTTTCTTGAAACTTCACTGATTCAAGTGACTACATCCAAAGATTAAAAGTGCTAATTAGTTCATGCGAGAAATTGTTAAAAGCACAAAGAATGAAAACACTAGAAAGAGAAATTGTTAAATATTATAGAGAGAGACAAGATGGAAAGAAACTTACAAATGTCCTTTGGAATGCTTGTGAGAAGGCAGCAAGGACAGGTGTTTCAAAGATGGGATACATAGATCCTATCAACAGACATAGATCCTATCAAACATGGTATTTGGTAGATTACAATGAATTATGAGATATATAATTTATAAAAATCCAAATAGTCTTACGTACATAGAATTAGTGAATTTGATGCATATGGAAGTGACATTTTCATTGTGACTATAGCTGCATGTATATCAATGACCACCAACTGAGACATTTTTTGAAACTTCGTTGATTTAAGTGACTAAATCTAGAGATTAAAAGTACTAATTAGTTCATGCAAGAAATTTTTAAAAGCACAAAGAATGAAAATATTAGAAAGAGAAATTGTTAAATATTAAAGAGAGACAAGATGAAAAGAAACTCACAAATGTCCTTTAAAATGCTTGTGAGAAGGTAGCAAGGACAGGTGTTTCAAAGATGGGAGACATAGATCCTATCAACAAACATAGATCTCTCTTTCATCAAACAATACAAGTCACTGAGTAAGCAACACCAAAAAATGACAATGTTAAAGATATAGGAACTTACAATCTTTGGATTTCTATTTCGAATATGATAGATTCAAAGTGGCTAAGCAAATGAGTATAGGAAGAATGAAAGAATTGGATCGCTTATTGTGCATATATCGGGAGAGGGTAATGGGAATTCCAATGGAGAATGCAACTATTACATGTGGATGCAGTGATCTTGAGTGAATTTGAATAACAAGCCAGAGGAGAGAAGAGACATTGACAATTAAGTGAAAATAATTGCTTTTACAAACAAAGATAGAATCCCCACATGCAAGTAGCCAGCTGCTGGTATATGGCAATGCTATTTTTCAAAGCATGTATCTCTATCGAATCTCATTAGGCCGTTTGGAAATCCATCTGGGAAGGCAGAAAAAGTAGATCAAGTTCTTTCTAATTCCCCCAATTCTGAACTATGATGGATATAGATTGTCTCAGTAAAGAAAGATGTAATGCTTGTGAGTCATTGTAATCAATTGAATATACACTGAAAATCAATAAACTTTATACCATAAGCCATTGATGACAGTTGCATTACACTCTATTGACATTAAACAGAAAATGGCAGGCTATATATGCACAAGCCAATTATGAGGGTGATATGTATGCATAGCAAGAGCAAGTGCAAGAGCACAGCCATATCAAAGAAGTTCAAAAATCCATAAACATTTCCAATATAAACCACCACATTGCATTTACTATTTGCAAATTTTCATTATGGCAGGATGGTACCCATTAAAATGGTCCATTGATGAATATTGCAGCAAAGTATGTATATTGCTATGCCAATGTTACCAAGATTAATTTATTACAGAAAAGTTATTGTTTTTTTTGCCATTTTTCCATTTGTTGCAAGCATTTCCATCATGATTTTTTCATTTTGTAATTTATTTAATAATTATTAGAGCAAATCTTTATATTGGAAATATTTCATGGGTTTTCTCATTTTTTGGTATGATTGTGTCTTTGCCTACATCATATCTAGGGATGCATGGAATTTAAAGCATTGTATTTGCATATAGTATTTGCAATTTTTTTTTCTCTTTTTGGTTTTGAATATCATAGATTTATACCTTGTCAATAGACATGGATTTCATAGGCATACGAAAATAAAGTTGACTCTTTCTTTGTTGATCAAAAAGAGTAAACATTGCAGATCATTATCTGCTTAGGAAATTCAAAACTTTATACCATAACGCATTAATGGCTATTGCATTACAGCATATTGAGATAGAATGAAAATAATTTAGTATATATGCATAAGGGTGTCATTATGATGCTATGTGTTGGTAGTGAGAATGGATGGAAAAGGACAAGTATATGAAAGATTATTAGGAAGTCGTAGGAATTTGTGTCTGTTGAAACGAGGCATTTGTAAGTTGTTGTCTTTTACAGTGTCATCTTATAGTGGTTTACATGTTTGTATTTAATGGGTTAATTTCTAGTGTTTCTTGTTGTTAGCATTTTGTGTGTTAATGTCTATTTCTCACTAGCATTGATTGCTTGTATGGGTTAGTGTCTATTGTTGAGTTAAACATTGAACACCATAATTCATTAATGTTGATTTCTTTGTTATCCATGATTAAGAATGGAAATACCTAGTTGCACGCATTTGTAAGTTCTCATGTGTTTTACAGTGTTCTTTTTATAGTTCTTTGTTTCTCTGTGCATTGAGAGACAATATTAGTTCTAGCCTTAATCATGGGCAGCAGAGAAGGTGCTATTAATGAATCATAGTATTTGTTGGCTTCCTACAATGATTTAATAACTAAGCCCTTACAGCCATGATTCAGAGATTGGAC
The DNA here is from genome assembly GCA_007258455.2 of Sequoia sempervirens. Classification (NCBI taxonomy): domain Eukaryota; kingdom Viridiplantae; phylum Streptophyta; class Pinopsida; order Cupressales; family Cupressaceae; genus Sequoia; species Sequoia sempervirens. The sequence continues at coordinate 214,077,494 of VDFB02000008.1, read as the reverse complement.
ATCTAACTTGAATAGCTATTTCAATCATCATGAAGGTGCATTTAACTTGTCAATCCAAGGACATGAACTTGAAATGGGTCAGCACAGTATGTGCACTAGGAACTCAAAGCAACCATCTCATTCTACAACTAAGGAACTCACAATACTGAAAGTAAATTGCTTAGAAGGGAATACCATAAATTTCAATCATCAATCAACAACTACATCAAACTAAAATGCATAACAGGAATGAAAATCTGAGCAACAAATAGGGCACTACTCTATTTGCTTTGGCTACAAGAACAGTCACAGAATGGAATTCTAGTGGCTACAAGAATAGTCGATACCAGATTTCTAACTAATTACAAAATAGTAAGTAATACTAAACTAAGAAGACGGATTACTCACCAAGTGGGCCCCCTTGGATAAGTATCCTCTAAAACTAATGAGAACTCAGATGCTCGAACTCAGAACTTTATTTTATTCACTATAAATCATGAGTACAAAAGAGTAATGTATTTGTATTACTTAAAACTTGAGAGTGCAACTACAATATCAAATTGTGCAACCTCCTGAGGAAAGAGCATCATATCTTTATTTATACTATTAGCTAAACAAGGCAGTCAACTCCATGACTAGGAGGATTCCATATAGGGAAAATAGAGAAAGTGGAGTGGTAGCAGTTACGCATGCATGGAATCTACTTAGACATGCAGGTCCAAATGCAAATTTAGCACAATAGTAACACTTGCATCTGCTCAATCATTAAATTCCACTACAAGGCGGTTGCATGAGGAATCTTCTATCGTCGACCTCCTTTGACCTTGAGTGATTCCTTTGGTGAATGTTATGGTGCATGCCCAACTGGCAGTACCTTCCTCAACTTAGCATCCTCAAATTAAATCTACATGGCAATGTCAATACGCACAATAACTACACATTTATAACCATCTTAAGGAACATTCATTAACCACATGCAAAATCAATATAGATAATCCACATAATATATCAATGTCATTAAAACTTGCAGAGATAGGATTAAGCCAAATATCTATGGTTTGAGGAAAACATTATGAAAATATCAACATTTAAAATCAAAGTCCATGACAACTGCCAGCAAATAAACTATAGATTCTACCCAAAATTGGACCAAAAACTAGGCTCATCACTCCCCCCAACCTAACATTTTGTTGGTCCTTAGGAATGGAAAGGGTTGTTCTTCTGATTGGTCAAAGCTCTGAAATTTGCAACTGATAGCTTTCCAACATAAGTGGCTAATGTGCGTGAATAAAAATCCCAATAGAATCCTCCTAACCATTCAAATCTATTCCATCTCTATTTTTTTGCAGCAATTTCATACTGGTAGAATTTGAAGTTTGGTACAGACCACATGAGAATGGGTGGCTAGAAAGTCAGGGGAAGCCAAAATTGCCCCTTCGTTCTCCCAATCTAAATATACCTATTAATCATTTTTAGTGTTGCAGCATAATTGTGGATGGAATGAGGTTCAGCCTACTTCAGCTCATCAGTTAGACTATTCCATCTTTGTGATAGACATCTTCTCATAGTTTCCTCCTTTGTTGTTTTCTTTACCTCATACTCACTGTAAACTACCTCAATCCAAGGCATAATCTTGTTGCCATAACTAGGTTTGAGAAGCATTCTATGCCATTCTCTATAAATATCCCTTGGGTTGCTTGATTTAGCCCTAATGGGTAGAGGGACATTAGACTCCAATTGCTTATAAGCCCCATGTTGTTGTCCCCAACTAATTTCATTTTGTACCCAAGACATAAATGCCCTCAATTGGGCATCCCCAACATACAACAATGGATTCCAATCATGGTCTTGAGTTACAGCGTAATTATGTAAATAAAATTCGCATAGCAAATTCTTCATTTCAGGGGAGGCAATTCTATAAGCATTGAAAAATTCAATAGGGGTGTCAATAGAAGGATTCAAACATGAGGAAATCCTTGACAGCTTAAAAGAGAGATATTTCTCTTTTAGGTGTAGAGCATAGACCCTTGGAGGGGTCCTACATTCCAAAATTCGTGGTACCAAAGTTGCCATATCATCCACCCTCTACTTCAAGTTGGCAATTTTTGCATCCTTAGCTTCAATCTCCTCATCCCTCTTTTGAATTTCCTTCTTCAATTTTTGTTTTTCCTTTTTCCATTCTTCCTCCCTCCTTTGTATTTCTTTCCATAATTTATAAATTGTTGTATGTACTATAAAATCAGAAGGATTACGAATTCCTACCAGTCTTTTTCTCGATGGTGGCTCCTTATATAGCACTATCTGCAATGGACTCAGGTTGTCCAGTTGTTCCTAGCTGTAGGGGAATTATTTCTTCTCCCACTTCTTGTTGCAGGGTCTTTCGTTCTTATTTTTGATGTGGCTACAGGAACTCCTGCTCTAGTTCTGGCTATTGTTGCAGGACTTCTTGCTCATGCTAGAGGAAATCCTGATTTTCCTTGAACTCTTCTGCAATGTTAGCAAGATCAGTTGGTGTTAAATTTGTTGCTCCCTCAAATATGTCTTCTTCTTCGACATTCTCTTTCCCATTTGAGCTTTAGAGTCCTCATGTGATGTCTCACCAGGCTTAGGGCTTTCCTATGGAGGTGTACCAATTATTGGCCTAACTGGTCTTGATTTCCTAGGAGGTCTCTCACATTTTTGTTTGGTTGCAGGATGAACAATGTCAGCCTTCCTCTTCTTAGAACTTGGGGCCTTTCGTTCTGCTAGCAGCCTTTTGGCCTTTCCTTTTCTCATTCCTACTTCTCTCTTTTGTGCCCTAGTTTTCATCAAGGTTTCAAGTGGAATGTCGTCATCAAAAACTGATGAACTTTCTTTTTTTGAGTGCTTTGTTCCAGAAGAACTAATTTCTATGGTTTCTTCTATTGTAGGAGGGTTCACACTAGAGCCTGTGCTAGAGGTTGAAGCACCAAGAGTGGCTTCAATTGTGCTCAATATCCTGCTAGACCTACAGGGTTGAGGTAAATCCCTAGGTTGCAAGTGCTCAAGTCTAATTTGATCAACATTTATAAATTCTCCCCAAGTAATTCCAGATACATCATGTAGAAACTCCTCAACTAGAAATTTAATCAGACAATGGTGGGAAACAAAATTATCCCTACCTTTTTGGGTCTCAACTACCATGATTGAGAGAAGATTACATAGCACATTAGGCACATTCATCCTCCTTTTGTGCCTCATGTAATTCAAAATCTTGAAGTGCGCGGAATGCAAATTCAACTAGCGATCCTCACAAGTGATGTATTTGATAACATAAATGGCTAGCTACTTCCATGGCTCAGGTAGAGACATTCTCTTTGTACCCTGTTTATCTATGATCAATGGGGGCTCGTTCAACTCTGTAAATTCATCCCTAGTTGATCTGGTGTCTCTGGAAGCAAGGTAATTTTCACCATCAGTAGGTAACCTTGTGACCTCTACAATTCTTTCCTCAGTTGCCACAACTTCCAACCCTTTTACTATGGCTTTTCCTTCAGAAATTTTTTGGGCGAATTCAAGGGCAATGCTTTCATCAAAGCCATCCAGCTTCAAGAAGTAATCTAACCATCCACATTTTCTAAATTTGGCTAGGCATTATGCATCCTACAATAAAGCATCATGCACCATGGGTTCATTTCGAATTAGCCCACCTCCCATTGTCTGCAATCAAAGAAATGCTCTACGATTTCTTTCCTACAATTCCATCTAAAAATCAAGTTCACCTTCCTACAGTACCTACTAAATTTCCAGTGCCAATATCGACTAAATTTTCTCTTTCTTTTGTTTTACCTTTTTCTTGCAACTCAAGATTACAACAGAGTCAATAATGGCAAGAAATGGAGTGAAAAGGAGAATTATAATGGGAAGAAATGGCAACTGTAGTTAATGTCACTTCACACATGCAAGCCATCCTCTCACTTAGATTTCAAATTGGCTCATTTTAAATTTTCTGATGTAGCCTAGCATAAATTAACACATGGGCAATATATTTGCATCTTTTTCTTTCCCCCCAACCTAAATTTGGACATGTGTCTGCACATGCAAGATGGGAGTGGTGATTTGATAGGGAGTAATGACATGTTATGTGAACGTCTATACTAACATATAGTGATTAAATGAATGCACTTAAAAGATGATTAAAAGATAGAAATTAATGCTCACATACCTAAATGTGTGGAGGATTTGTTAAAAAGATTGCGGAGAAAGCATCGCTTTCCTTTTAGGAATTAAATTGAGCAATTAATAAAAATGAAGTGGAATGAGGTGAGGTGAGGTGGAATGAAGTGATGAAAGAGAGAAAGGTGGTGATGGGTGGGTGAATGGGTGGATGGGTAAGAAATGGACTTCCACGTAAGTGGAAGTCTTTATTATGAGAAGTGTACCTTAATTAGCCAGAAGGAGGGATATTAGGTCCACTTCCTTCAGTTGCAAGAAGCTTGGGTGCTGAATGTTGGGTGAATTGATGCAAGAACTCTTCTTTGGAAGTTGGCTTGTGATATAATTTGAGGCGCTGACCATTGACAAGTAACTTGAATTTGATGGGTCAATGGTAGTAAGTTGAACAACTCCATTAGGAAAGACCTTAGTGACTTCATATGGTCCTAGCCACCTTGTCTGCAATTTTCTTGCATTGTCTTGATATCTTGAGTCATAGAGCAGGGCCCAATATCTTGGTTGGAATTTCTTATCCTTGATAAATTTGTCATGCCCTTTGATTCTTTGATTTTTCACTACCTCTGTATGATGCAGGGTTTCTCTCCTTATCTCATCTAAAGCATTTAGTTGCATGATTATTTCTCTTTGTGCCTCAAAAATATCCATCCCCAAATCTACTATAGTTTGCAGAGTCTTATATTCAAATTCAATGGGCGTCATAGCTGTCTTTCTATACAACAACTCAAATGGAGTGAAGCCTGTAGTTGTTTTCCAGGTTGTCCTATAGGCCCAAACAACTTTTGGTAATCTATTTTCCTAATCCTTTCTATGAATAGCTACTGTTTTGGTCAAAATAGCTTCAATTTCTCTGTTGGTCACCTCTACTTGGCAATTACCCTAGGGGTGATAAGGAGTAGACTTCATGTGCCTTATGTTGTACTCATTAACTAGTGTTGCAACAAGGGTTGATGTGAATTGAGCCCCTTGTTCAATCACTATTTCTCTTGGGACTCCATATCTTGTGAAAATCTTGCAACCTTGTTATCTCTTGCATGCTTCATAGTCTTTACTTCTACCCACTTTGTCACATAATCAGTGCATACCAATATATACGACTTTCCATTTAATGGAGGGTCAATAGGTCCCACAAAATCCAATCCCCACTTGTCAAAGTGAATGATTACTACCTGAGGGAAAAGTGGCATCTCATCAGATCTAGATGGTCTGCCCATTCTTTGACATCTTTCACATTTTCTAATATACCTTCCTACATCCCTATGGAGTGTTGGCCAGTAATATCCTATGTTCAAAATCTTCATTGTTGTCCTCTTGGATGCAAAGTGTCCTCCACATGGTTCATTGTAACATGCATAAAAAATGTCATATGTCTCATCTTCTCTCACACATCTCCTCATGACATGGTTTGGTCTAGTATAAAACAAACATCCAACAATCCAAGAGAAAGGAAAAGATTTTTCAATGAGTGCCCTTTTCTCTTTTGGAGAGAAGTGAGAAGGAACTCTACCCGTGACCAAATAATTGGCTATGTCAGCATACCAGGGTGTTTGTATACTGAGGGAGAATACATGTTCATCAAGGAAAGAGTCATCTATGGGTTGATTTTCTTCTGATGTAGTCAGCCTTGAAAGAAAATATGCAACAACATTGGCCTTCCCTGGCTTATCCACAATGGTTATATGAAACTCCTACATCAATAATAATCATCTTGCCAACCTACCTGTGATCAAAGGTTTATTCATGAGATATCTAATGGTTGCATGATTAGTGTGCACAAAGATTTGGTAGCCTATTATGTAATGTCTGAATTTGTTCAGTTCATATATTACTGCTAGCATTTCTTTCTTTGTCACTACATAATTGAATTCAGCTCCTTGTAAATTTTTGCTAACAAAGTAAATGGCATTTTCAACGGCTCTTTCTTTTTGTCCTAAGACTGCTCCTATGGCATAATTTGATGCATTAATATGGATGTGGAAAGGAAGCTCCCAATTAGGTCCTTTGAGTACAAGAGCATGAGTCAAAGTTGCCTTCAAGTCAGAAAATTCCTTGTCACAAGCTTTAGTCCATTGAAATTCAGCATCTTTAGTGAGAAGAGTATACAATGGCGTTGCTACCTTGTTGAAATCATTAATGAAATGCCTATAATATCTTGCATGACCCAAGAAACTCCTGACATCCTTTTGTTTTGCAGGTGTGGGCATATTTGTAATTACCTCAATCTTTGCAGGATCTACTTGAATTCCCTTGTGGGAGATGTAGTAGCCAAGAACTACACCTTCCTGCATCATCATGAAGCACTTTCACTATTTAAGGACAATTTTTGGTCTTCACACTTCTGTAGGACTCTTTTGATATTTTCCAATGCTTGATTACAATCAGCACCATAAATGGTAAAGCCATCCATATAAATTTTCATGTAATCATGAGAAATGTCTGAGAATATGCCAATGATTTCCCTCTAAAAAGTTGTAGGTGCATTGCATAAGGAAAATGGGAGTGTCGAATAGGCATAGGTCCCCCATGGATAAGTAAATGTGGTCTTCTCCTAGTCCTCTAGTGCAATTTGGATCTAGTGTAGCCGTTGAATCCATCTAGAAAAGAAAAGTATTGCTTTCCTGCAAATGTGTCCAAAACTTGATCAATGAAGGGTAAGGGAAAGTGGTCCTTCTTGGTGGCAGCATTAATTTCCCTATAATCAACACAAACTCACTATTTCCCTCCTTGTTTGGGCACAATCACTAATGGAGATGCCCATTGACTATCTGAAATGGGGTAGATAAATCCTACATTTAGGAATTTTTGCAGTTCCCCTTTTACAATTTCTCTTAGTGCAGGGTTAATTCTTCTTTGTGCCTATCTTACTGGGGTACAATTGTATCTAATGTAAATTCTATGTGTACAAATTTTAGGGTCCAATCCCTTCATATCATGATAATCCCATGCAAATGCATGTTGATGGGTCCTTAATAAGTTTTCCAATAACAATTGTTATTCTTCACTTAATTTACTGTTAACATTCAGATATTTTCCTTCTGACACTTGTACTTGTGTAGTTAACTCTATCATGGTTGCTTCATTAACACATGGTACCTTTAGTTCATATGGTAGCAATGTATGAGACATACCTGTTGCTACAGGAAGTCTATCTATAGGAACAGCGGCTGCAAGAACAGTGGTTGTAGAAAGAACATCTGCAGGAAGAGCAAGTAGAAGTGTGTTGGCTAGAGTAGCAGAATGAGAAGATGATGCTTGCTCCACTTCACAATGGTTCTAAATGATGTTATCCAATACTTCATCCTCATCTTGGAGCTACATGAAAGAGCTTCTGCCTAGCATCATAAGTTATGCCACAAAATTAACTTCCTCAGCCTCTTCACCAACATGTGGCCATACGGGATTATCTTCATCATGAGATGGTTGAGCAAGTGGATAAAGATCAAAATTTTTAGTGCTCTTCCCATTTGAAATGGTCATGTCACCTAATTGACATCCAATGTATGCATCTGCAGTTGCTAACCAAGGCCTTCCAAGAATAATGGGATACCCACCTAGTGTAGCTTTAGGAGAAAGAATCATAAAGTTTGTTGGGTACTCCCAGGAGTCTGAAACTACCACAAGATCCTCCACTACACCATCAGGCTTAATAGTAGAGCTATCAGCAAGCTACAGGACAATAGGAGTAGATCTCATGCTTCCTTGATTGTCTTGTCATAGATTGGAACATCCTTTATGGCCTAAAATAGAGGTATCTGGACACATATATGCTTTAAGTGATCTAAGATGTCAAAATTTGTATCCTCCTTTTCTTCCTTCTTCTTGGAAACTTCCAATCTCTAAGGAAATGGTGGTTCTTGTTCAGTTTGCTTGACTTGAACTGGTTCAGGATTTTTAGGTACACTTGGCTGAATGGGATCATTCAAAGGTTCCTCTTCCTCTTCCACAAGAAGCTCAGTGATAATGGGCTTGGAAGAGGCTAGTAGAGTAGTTCTTGAATGCAAGTGGATGTCACTTACACTCACAACATATGCAGGGAATTGATTTGAATCAGTAGAGTATGTAGGTTGTTGTTGTGGTTTGTTATTTGGATTGGACCATGTGGGCTGATCTAGTAGTTGAGTAGGTTTAGGTGCATTTGATCTTGGATTAGCAAGTGGTGGCATTATTGCAGGCTGTTGGGGCTGAGAAGGCGATTGTATGTAACTAGTTGTTTGGGTAGGCCATTATTGTCCTCCTCTCCATTGATTTGTTTGTTGCCAATTTCCTAGAGGTGGCTGCCAATTCCCTTGAAATTGCTGCCAATTCCCTTGAGGTTACTGCCACTGGGGTGGAGAACTTTGATGATTGGACCAAGCATTTGGAGGGTTACTCCAAGGTTGTGGTGGATATCCTCTATAACTAAATGGATATGGGGGCTAACATTGGTTACCAGATGAATAGGAGTTAAAATATGGCCCAACATAGGATAGTGGATCTGGTGGCATACCTTGTCTTGGAGCCCAAGGCTTCCTTTGTGCAACATACTAGACTTGGTTTTCTTCAATCTAGATTGGCTTGAACTCAGGTGGAATCTACTTGCTTTCAAGGTTAGCTGCCATCTTGCATATGTAGTCCCTCTTCTTTTGTCTGCAGTGGGGACAATACTCTGTCAACATTTTCCTCTACATCCTCTTGCTTCTTCTTGGCATGAAGTGTATCTAGCTGAGTAGCTAGATTATTTATAATTTCTTGCTTGAATTCTGTTAGCAAATGAGTAATCTCCATTCTTGAAACTCCACCGGTAGTTAACTTACCCATGGAAGATTGGTAAACTCTCCCTTTCTTTGAAGCTTCCCTAAAGTAATTCTAACATATTTTCTTGATATCCTCCCAAGGAACTTGGGAGATATCTCCTCCTCCCGTGAGGTCTAAGGCATCAGTGCAGCTATCATTAATTCCTCTCAAGAAAAATAACTTTTGTGAGTCTTGATTGAGTATATGGTGTGGACATTTTTGTAAGGAAAAATAGAAACCTTGCAATATAATCTTCCAGGCTCTCATCTTCCTTTTGCTACATCCTAAAAATGTCACCTCCTCTCGTGTTGTTGCCCCTGCAATATTCCTTGTATTTCTCAAGGAATTTTGTCTTTATGTCTTCCCAAGTTTCCACAATATCTCTACCTAGGCTCATGAACCATCCTAATGCAGCCTCTTTCAGAGTGGTAAGAAATAGCTTAAGCCTATGGGCATTAGTAGTGTAATCATAACTCCTGTAGAGTATGTCAAACTCAAATAAAAAGGTATCAAGATCTTTTGTGACAAATCCATAAAACTTGGGGAGTGTTAAAGCAAGGATGTTCTTAATGTTGTCAACTTCATTCTGATGGGAAATAGGGAAAGGAAAAGCTAGTTGGTTAGGTCTATTCCTATTTGCATCACCCATGCCTACTTGATGTAGTTCCAAAGCAAAGGGGTTCTCAAGCTGATTTTGGTCTATAGATGAGACTTCAGAGCTAGTTAGATCAGGAAATGCATCAGAAAAGGGGTGTGGATCTTCTTCTTCTTCTCTTGGTAGGTTCTAGTATTCAACTAGCTAGAATGGATTAGGATTGTTAGGAAGGAATCTCCCATAAGCATCCTTTCTCCTTCTTCTATGCATGCAGTATCACTCACTATCAACCAGCTCACACAAAGAATTGGTAAAGAATAAGGGGGATCATTACTTTCTAAATGAGGATATACTAAGAACAACTTCCAGAAACATTACAACAAGAAAAAATACCAATGACTCCAAAAGACTCCCTAGTTTGACACCATCCCCAAGAACGACACCAAAAATGTTGGCCTCCTACAATGATTTAATAACTAAACCCTTACAACCATGATTCAAAGTTTGGACATCTAACCTGAATAGTTATTTCAATCATCATGAAGGTGCATTTAACTTTTCAACCCAAGGACATGAACTTGAAATGGGTCAACACAGTATGTGCACTAGGAACTCAAAGCAACCATCTCATTCTATAGCTAAGGAACTCACAACACTGAAAGTAAATTACTTAGAAGGGAATACCATAAATTCCAATCATCAATCAACAACTACATCAAACTAAAATGCATAATAGGAATGAAAATATGAGCAACAAATAGGGCACTACTCTATCTACTTTGGCTGTAGGAACATTCACATAATGGAATTCTAGTGGTTACAGAAACAGTCGGTGCCAGATTTCTAACTAATTACTAAATAGTAAGTAATACTAAACTAATACGTATCCTCTAAAGCTAATGAGAACTCAAATGCTCAAACTCAGAACTTTATTTTATTCATTGTAAATCACGAGTACAAAAGAGTAATGTATTTGTATTACTAAAAACTTGAGAGTGCAAGTACAATATCAAATCATGCAACCTCCTAAGGAAGGAGCATCAGATCTTTATTTATACTATCAGCTAAACAAGACAGTCAAATCCACAACTGGGAGGATGCCATTTAGGGAAAATAGAGAAAGTGGAGCAATGGTAGTAACGCGTGCATGGAATCTAGTCAGACATGCAAGTCCAAATGCATATTTAGCATAGTAGTAACACCTGCATCTGCTCAATCATTAAAGTCCACTACAAGGCAGTTACATTCAATTGCATGAGGAATGTTTTGTCATCAACCTCCTTTGACCTTGAGCAATTCCTTTGTTGAACATTATGGTGCATGCACAGTTGGTGGTGCCTTCCTCAACTTAGCATCCTCGAATAAAATCTGCATAGCAATGTCAGTACACACAATAACTACACATCTATAACCACCTTAAGGAACATTCATTAACCGCATGCAAAATCAATATAGATAATCCACATAATATGCCAATGTCATTAAAACTTACAGAGATAAGATTAAGCCCAATGTCTATGGTTTGAGGGAAACATTATGAAAATATCAATATTTAACATCAAAGTCCATGACAACTGCTAGAAAATAAACTATAGATTCTACCCAAAATTGGACCAAAAAATAGGCTCATCAGTGTTTAGTGTTTAATTCAATAACAAAGAGTGAATCATAAAAACATTCAAAGGCAACAAAGAATAGATATTAGATGGTAAAATAGATGAAGCAGAAAGTAGTAGGAACGAGCAGATACAATGCAGAGATATTTACAAGTATAAATGACAGTATAAAGGTTATAGCAACTTACAAGTGCCTTGTTCTTCATTTTGAGAATAATAGACATAAACATTGCCAATACACATATTTGACTTCCATTAGGTAATGTAATCAAGAGTATATGCAATACAAAAAATGATAGTGTTAAAGGAACTTACAAATTCCACTTTTTGTTGATTGCTACATAGTAGATGTAAACCTCTCAAGAAACACAAATTCCAACCTCATTAAACAACTTGAGTCAATGAGCAAACAATGCAAATAATAGTTTGGTCAACAGACCTTAAACTTCAATGTCTATTTGTCTACTAACCATGATTAAGATTGAAAATAGCTACTTGTAGTTCAACATATTTGATAAAAATGAAAATTTCTCATATTTGGAATATTCTTGGCTTTGTGACTTTAAGCCTGTCAACCAAAGTATTATTTGGGTTGTTCTTTCATTTGGTGAGAACAATTGCAACTATCCTTTGCTCAACAGACTTAAAGCTTCATGGCATTATCCATCAAAGACACCTGCAATTCAAGGCATCTACAACTATCAAAGGTTGAGTAGTTATGAATGTAGAGAACAATGAATAGTAGGCATTAATACATAAAATGTAGAGCTACAAAGTACTATAACATAACAATATAAATTATATACTAAGCTACAATTGATTTGTTTTTTGCTATCAACATGTAGACATAAATCCTATTATGAGACATAGTTTACACTATTATGAAACAGTTTGAATAAGCAAATAAACTATGAAAAAACTAATAGCATAAATGGTTTAGGAACTTACAAATGACTTTGTCAATGTGCTCAATGGTGCTTTTAGCAGTTAGAAGAAGGGGGTAATCAGTATTGCCTCTTTCATATTCTATTTTTTCCCAATGACAAATTTTGTATAAAAGACACATTGATGAGGTGATAACAATGACAGAAATATGTAAAATAGTTTGTTGTTGTTGTTGTTTAGAGTTATTGTCATTTGAATATAGTTGTCAAGTAAATCAACATGCATGATTGTTGCTTTTCTTGGTTTTCCATGAATTGTGGTAATAGCATAACCATAAATGACCATATCATTGCCCTCAAATGGTAAAGCTGATTGTTTTGTGCATATGTGGATAATGCTTGATGGCTCTATGGTATTTGTTTCCAATCTATACATTGCAGATTTAACAATGAGAAGAAGTAGATTGATAATTAAATATATGAAGAGTAAATCTATGTGTGACATAAGCAGGATATTGTACTTGCCTCTTTTCATCATGTTTGTCAAGCGATTGATCCATTCTCTATTGTGTAGTAAATGTAGTTTGCATTTTCCAATTGTTCTAGCAAGCATATGCAATGAGATATTTATGTCAAGCATGTCTTAAAACAAAGAGGGAAAAAAACATTATTAAGATCTCATATGATTTTGAAGTTTGTTGATGTCAAATTCCATGTATCTACCTATTTGCAGATGCTCTAGATGCTATGGTACATGTTGGGAACTGCTAAGATATATGTTGGATGAAATTGCAACAGATTTGTAATGTGCAAGGAGAAATTTAGAAACTTCAAATGTAGGCAAAAAATATCATATGATTTAGCTACAACCTAGTTCAGTGATGCATAACAATTTTGATTTTCCAATCTGGTTCCAATAAAGAAATATATGCTTTGCAATGCTCTAGTGATGTTTTGCATAGTAGCATACCTATTTAGGAACGGTTGTGAAGTCATTTGCAACAAGATAGCTATGCAACACATGTCCCAAAATATGGTTGATACTATTGCCTTGAAGCAATAACAAAGTGAAGATTTGCATAGGTAATACAATGGAATAGTAATCATTCTTATTGGAGACACAGACAATATGAGCAACAATTGACCCAACAATGCTTTTATACTCACTAGAATTGTAGACTGGTTTTTTGCACTTTTGAACCTACATGTGACAAAGCAATGTAGACAAGTCCATGTTGTTAGACAGTCTACTGTATAGGAGATGGATTCAAAGTGTGAATAAAACCCTTTATTGTAGGAAGAATATTCAAAATATTTTCATCATAATAGTGAGCAAAAGCATTAGCCACTAACATGAACTTTGTAGAGGTTTCATCTAATTTTACTTCTCCATTGTCCTTCTCATTGTGAATTCTATTCCAAATTCCATCCATGTAGAACTCCCCTAGCTCATTGTTGGTGTGAATAATTGTCTAGTACCTAGCTTATTCATTCACTAGGTAAATTAGGGGACATATTCACATGATTAAGTTTACTTAGGAAAAAATTCTTTCTAGAAGTCTTGGTTGGATTTTCTAGAACTTATCTTATCTAGCTAGGATGCATCATTTCCTAGGTGATTAGGTTGTTGGTTGTCTCATGTCATAGAATTATGAAATTTTTCAACATCATGTTCATTACTACATTTCAACCTTGCCTTTATAAGAAAGGCATCTCATGTACATTTGCATCAAGCAATATCAATTCAACCATTAATCAATCTTGCATTGTGAAGCAAGATTTCTTGCCATTCTCTCTCTTGTGGAAGTGGTTTTGGTCGCAACTATTCTTGGGGGTGTTGGGGAGTCACCATTTACTCCCACATGGTATTAGAGCTCTCTCAGGTGTTGCAGATTCCTTCCCAGATCTAAGGGTATTATGTTGGCTTGAAATTTTTGTTGGGTGCAGATTGGGGTTTCAATAACCTCACAGTTGAGATCAAAAGGCTCTATAGACAAATTTTGATTGTAAATTCGTCCATTTTGGGTAAAGTTATTTTTGAGGAAATTTTTTTTTGCTGGAACAGCCTACCAACGGTATGATTTTTCCAATTTTGCAAAAAAAATTTGTTAAATATTTTTTTGCAGTTTGTTTAATATTTTGGGGCAAAATATTGCAATATTTTTGGGCAAATTTTTGGACAAATATATTGCAAATATTATATTTGGGTTTATAAATTTTCTGTGGCATATTCTATATATTCCCTGTAACGCAAATCTTGTGTAGTGTGCAGACTTTATCGATCTTTTTCGATCGGTCCAATCTTTGCAGGGTACAGGAAACACCGGGCATTCATTTCTCCATTCTGCAGGTACCGGTCACACATCACATGCCCGCACCCTTCCTCCATCAAGTACCATCGGCTGCCAACCAAGGTCTCTGTACTGCATTCATCGGGTTGTACACTGGTCAGAGTAATCAATCAGCTACCGGCTATGTCAAAGGGTACAAAGGTTCCTTCTCTATCGCAGGTACGGGAGGATCATTGTTCATCGGCATATCCCATTGGTGGTATATTTGGCAGTGAGATCTGTAAATTCAGTGTCCTCAACATCTATTCTCGATGAAATTACCATCGTCCGTGGTGGGTTATTAATCAGTGGCTATACTTGCAGTCCTTGATGGTTTAGGTCACATCCATATCTGTCACATGGTACCAAGTGGTTATCGGTGGGTACAGTTATCGCTGGGTTTGCATCAGCTACGTTGGAGGGCATCATACCTGCATATCATCTACAGGTAATTTGTAGTTTATATATATATATATATATATATATATATATATATATTTAAAGCTTGTTTTAAATGCCAACTATCTCATTTGTTCCATTGGCATTTTCTTATAAAAGCTTTGTATAGTTTGTATAGGCCGACCATTGTTTAATAAGCCGAATTTGTTATATTGTATTGGCTGACTGTTAAATTCTTTAGCCGACTGGGAATTTTAAACTCTTTTTTGGCCTTGGAAATCAATATGGTCATATGAATGACTGAGTTGTAGCCCCCAAGTGTGCAAATTTTGCACCTAATTAGTCTGCCTGTTCTGTGTTTTTGCCCCTAAGTGCCTATTTATAAGCCTTTTTTTCTTTTCCTCATAACTTTGGCTAATGGAGGAAAAAAATTTGAAACAAAATATTGACGGAAAGCTGGAGATCTGAATTTTTCAGTGGTGCAAATATTTTGCAGAGATTTTGTATTTTTGTGCCTCTTTTTTTAGGTTGAAGCCCGATCAATGTTTTCTACCTCCAAGCTCATATCTTTGTGCTTCTATCTCCTATTTTCTCCAAATTTGTGGCATCGAGAAGGTATTCAGGAGCACTTCAAATCTACTCATGCACTTTTTGCATATTTGTTTCCAGATTTTCATATTTTCAATTTGTAGTTGATTTGATAATTTGGGATACTTTGTTGTAAATTTGTAAAAAAAAGTGTAAATATGTTGGGACAAAGGGGTTGATTGCTTGTATTGTGAGGGAAATTTGTTGTTCTTCTCTTGTAATATCTCATTGTATCATGGATTTGACAAATTTTGTACTTCTAACTCCATATAACTATCATGAGTGGAAATATCAAATGGAGTTGTTATTGTTAAAATCAAAGTTGCAAAGAATAACATTTGGTCAAGATCTAGAATCCGCAGGAGAAAAAGAGAAAAGAAAATGGCTTGATAAAAGGGATGAATCTCTTGGTACTCTGAAGTTGTCCATTTCTCCAGATCTTAGATAGCATGTTGCATCTTGCACTCATCCTAATGAAGCTTGGACTACTTTAGAGAGTCTCTTTGGTAAGCCAAATAAGATGAGGAAATTTAAGTTGGAGAATGAACTAATGGATCTTAATCCTTCAGATTTTGACAATGTCCAAGAATTTTTCTCTAAGCTCAATTCTCTTAGATTGCAGTTATCTAATTGTGGGGTTACTAAAGAGGATGAACAATTGATATTTTTTATTCTTGTTAAGCTTGGTCTTGACTATTGATTGTTTGTTTCTACATTCTATGCTACAATGGATGCCCTTGGCAATACATACAAAATGCCTTTTCTTGATGAATTTGTAGCTCAGCTCACAAGGGAACAAGCAAAGTTGGT
Source organism: Sequoia sempervirens (assembly GCA_007258455.2). NCBI lineage: Eukaryota > Viridiplantae > Streptophyta > Pinopsida > Cupressales > Cupressaceae > Sequoia > Sequoia sempervirens. The sequence continues at coordinate 214,061,329 of VDFB02000008.1, read as the reverse complement.
TAACATGGGCACATTGAAGTCTTCTACATCTCATGCTCTTGTTGCAAAGGATACAAAGGCTTCAAGTGGCAAAGGCAAGAAGCAGAACAAGGCTCCCAAGTCTAATGAGCAAGGTAAAGATCCTCCTTCACATAGCACTCTTGAGTCTACATCCTCTTCAAAAGAGGAATCATCTAAAAAGAAGAAGTTCAAATGTGCATATTGTAAAAGATTAGGACATCATGAGCATAGATGTTATAATAAGAATATTGATGAAATCACATACCTTCTTCAAAAGAACAACATTCAGCTACCCTCATCAGTGTCTTCTACTTCTTCTTTAGCATCTCAATCGACATCCCCCTCATCATCATCTTAGTCACAAGATATAGGATCTACTTTTGGGCTACATAAAATGAAAGGACAAGCACTCTTGGCCTCTGCAAGTCTTGAATCTCATAGATGGCTTCTTGATTCAGGGGCATCTTCTATGGATATGTTCTCTTCTTTCGCACCTTGTAATTCACCTCATATATTGATGGGTAACAATACATATATGAAGGTAAGTGGGAAGGGTTCTATTGATATGGGGGAAGGGACTTTAAATGATGTACTTTGTGTTCCTTCTTTGACCACTAATCTCCTTTCTATTTATCAAATTACTCATGGGGGTCAAGGTAAAATAGTTGAGTTCACTCCAGATAGGGTGTACATAAGGGACTTGGAGACTAGGGATATTGTTGCTATTAGGATGGTTGATCATTCATCTCGAGTATATTCCTTTTCACATTTTGCTCCAAAAGATGATAATGTTCCTTTGACTACATCGCACACTCCATTGAGTGTGAACCATGTTAGTGAGGAGAAGTTTGGTCATCTACACGTTGGTATTCTAGAGACCAGTGTTGAGCTTCCTACTCCTCCACCTCCTGCTCCTTCAGCCACTGATGCTTCTATTCAGTAGGATGATCGTAGTTTTTTGGATCTTGCTTTGTGGGATGAATATTTGACAGGGATTTCTAACTTGTTCATGGAGTCTCATATTACAGATTTGGAGGACACACTCGAGGGGATTTCTCTCCTCTTTGATGATAGTTTCAGCACAACTATTATAACATCTACTTTATCTTTGGAGATTGGCATTCATGAGTCTCCTCCTTCACTTTATTTGTCATGTTTCTTGGTTGAGTTTTACCATGACTATGTTGTGACTCATTCAAGCTTGGAGACTCCTCATCAGTTTTTCAGAGGCATACATGTTGAGCATTCATTCTTCCTCCTTACAGTTGGACATGGAGTGGCTTCTTCATTAGCTTATGGATTTGTTTCTTCATAAGGGAAGATGTGTTGCTTGTAGACATTGGGTCATCTTTTGTTTTCAGGCATTCTTCATCAACATTGGAGCTTCTTCATCATGGGGGGGTAATTGATTGTATATACATGATGGATGTTGTCCTTGGGGGGTATCACTGAGTCCTTCATACATCATGGTTTTTTTTTCTCTCTTTTGGAGAGGAGTTTTGTCCCGCATGATTTTCTCCTTTTCTCAGCTTGTGAGATATTTTTTTCATTTGCATTTGCATTGTAAATGGGTACCTAACATGGCCTAGTAGCTGAGACCCATAGTCATAGTCTTTGCATAGTGTGCATAATAATCTTCTCCCTAAGTTGCACTTAAGGGGGGGGTGTTGGTGTGAATAATTTTCTAGTACCTAGCTTACTCATTCACTAGGTAAATTAGGGGACATATTCACATGATTAAGTTTACTTAGGAAAAAGATTCTTTCTAGAAGTCTTAGTTGGATTTTCTAGAACTTATCTTATCTAGCTAGGATGCATCATTTCCTAGGTGATTAGATTGTTGGTTGTCTCATGTCATAGAATTATAAAATTTGTCAACATCATGTTCATTACTACATTTCAACCTTGCCTTTATAAGAAAGGCATCTCGTGTACAATTGCATCAAGCAATATCAATTCAACCATTAATCAATCTTGCATTGTGAAGCAAGATTTCTTGCCATTCTCTCTCTTGTGGAAGTGGTTTTGGTCGCAACTATTTCTTGGGGGTGTTGGGGAGTCACCATTTACTCCCACACTCATAGTTTCCACTCATAGCCATAAATTTATCAGTTTTCAAGTATGGTTTCAAATTTTTACCCAAGCAATAGTTGGGGAAATTTGGTCTAACCAAATATGATATATTGAAAAGCACTTTGAATTTACTTTGGAAAAGAGTTGTTTAGAATATAATGTGCATATTTGTGTTAATGCTTCTGCATAAACTCCATATCATTGATCTACTATATTAAGCTTGTCAATCTTGACCAAGAACATGTTGGCTTGTGCTCTCCAAAAGTAGTTTTCCCTCCAAGTAGTCGATCAAAGATATGGAATTCATGCAAAGTGCGTAATTCAAAGTGGCACATTACACTGTCAGGAATTCTTTTCTAGAATAACTTCAAAGAGAACACTGTATTTTATGAGGCATAATTGTGTCAATTGTTGCTTGGATTAAAAATTGAAGCATGGGAAAAAAATTCAATATGGTAAAGAGAGTGCGAAAGTAGAATTTGATGACAATATTGCAAAGTTCAATTTAATCACTTATGCCTTTGTTCACTAACATGATACAACTGCCAAATGAAAAGAATTACTTCTATCCTTACAGATTCTAAGATGTAAATGTTAAAGCCTTGTAGGAAATATGCAATTTGGATTAGGTGGAAATGGGATAATAGCAGTTTGTATATAACTAGGTAGATCATGAAAATGTGGTTTTGATATCAAGTACAATTCGAAGGTGTGCATAGTAATATGTATATACAATAGCTCAATGGCTATTGATTTTAGATATTTTGTTGCAGAATTCTATTTTGTTTGCATTGCAATGGCTATTCTCCAAGTAGTTGCAAAGGCATGAAAGTATGTTGCAGTATAGCAATTCTATATTCCATATACAAAGCCAATGTAGGTGAACAGATTATGTTTGGCTTGTTGCAAGCAAAGGACAATAGCTTGAAGCATATCATGATAGTGGTTTATAGTTTGTGTATGACAATTTTTTTGCACACAAAATCAAAAGGGTGTGTTCTTGTTTGTATTGTGCAAAAGCCATAAGGCGTTGCATTTTGATTTTTTACTTTTTTTTCACTTTGAAGTTTTATTCTTGGAGCTTTTGCATCATATATAGTCACTCAATATCTCCCACATATGATAAAGCAATGTAGAGAAGGCCATGTTGGTAAACAGTGTATTGTATAGAAGATGGTCTCAAAATGATAGTAAAACATTTTACTGCAGGAAGGTTGTTAAGAACCTTCTCGTCATAACAATGAATAAAAGCATGAGCCATTAACATGAGCTCTACAAAAGTCTCAACAAATTGGACTTTTCCACTATCCTTTACATCATGAATTTATCTCCAATTCCATCCATGAAGGACTCTACAGGATTGCAATTACTATTCATAGTCATAACTTTAGCATTCTTGACAATATAATGTGCAGTTTTGAATTATTGCTTTTGCATAAACTCCACATCATTCACCCACTAGTTCAAGCTTTACGGCCTTCATCAAGTATAGATGGAGTTGTGCTCTCAAATAATAGTTTTTCTCCAAGTGGTCATTCAAAGATATGCAATTCTTGCAAAGGGCTTAATTGAAAATGGTGCATTATACTCATAGGGACTCTTTTCTAGAATAAAATCAAAGAGCTTTTCAACATAGTGTGGCTGATGAGACCTGATTTTGATAGTAGTTTCCTAGGTAAAAAACTAAATCTTGGCAAAAAAATTCAAAATGGTAAGGAGAGTGGTCAAGTAGAATTTTTTGACACTATTGCAAAGTTGAAGTTTGTTGGCAATGCTTCGTTCATTGCCATGATATTTTTTTGCATGGAAACATCAATCAAAGAATTTTAATATAGTTATTATTTTTCATTTTCAAATTCATGGAATGAACTTACAAATGAAATATCCATTGTAATATTTGTATGCAAGTGTAGGTGGATTTCCCTAATGCAATTTTATAGTGGTGATCAACACCAGTTTTGTCGTGCAAATGAATTTATATGACAATATTACTTGCAACATTCTTAAAATGTAAATAATTTGTTATGTTTACTAAAGCACAAATGAATATTTCAATGTTTAGTCAATATGCTATCCATTTTAGGCAGGTTGTGTCATCTGAAAGTCTATTTCTCAGCTAGTTTTTATTTTTGTATTGGAGACCATGTTCTTCGTAGATACGTAGTTCTAGTAAACCAAATTATGCAAACTCATTAGCATTGTTGAGTGCAATCCATAATTGCAAAGCCTTAAAGTTATACGACAATGACACAAAAAGAGCTAGAGTTCTTGGAAGGGAGCAAAAATAATGTTTGTGATATTTGAGGTTGTTATGATGGTTGTGATAGTAGTTGTTTATATAATGTTGAATAGTTGTAAGGGAAGTTTGACAAGAAGCATGCTCATGTGGCATCATATTTGATGATATAGCATTGAAAGGAAATTTTTAAGCAAGGGACTCTTGAAGTAAGTTGTTTTGAAAAAATTGTAGCAATTTAAAATTTTGACGCATGGTAGTTTGAAACCTAAGTTATCAATTAGAAATCATGGTGTGGAATTTATCATGATTAGTGAATTACTATAATATGTATATTTTTGCATGTGTATTCATATATACGCATAGATATATGTGTATCATATGTATATGTAATGACATATGTATGTGTATAAATTTATATGTTTAGACACATTTGTAGGTACAAAAATATATACATGTAGACAAATATAGTTAGATAAATAGTTAGACATTTATATATTCTTAAGGCATTCATATATATATGCATATATATACATACATATGTATTTAGATACATATACAAACATATATATACATGTATAAATATTGATGCAGGGGCATCTTGGTCTTGCAATTTTGGTTTTATTTTTGGTTGTTGAAATTTAATTTATTATTGTGTTTTCCTTGTTGCTTGTTGGTGTGCATTATTTTTGTAGTTGCTTGTGTAAAGAACTTTTTGTCACTGTTGTTGTAGCCTCCTATCACCCAAGCGATATAAAACTCATGTTTGAACCTCTTGTCATTTTTATCTCTCCAAACTCGATATTGTTACTTGTCGATTTGGGTTTGAATCAACAGTTTAGTAGTTTGGCAGACAATTGGAAGTGGAGGCCGATGGTTCAAACGAAGAATGTCAAACATCACAATCGGTTGGGTAGTTGTGTGGGTCAACAGTTGGAAACCAATCAACTATTATCCATATATGATGAAGGCCGATGATGGAAAAGGGGTTAAATAGTGAAAGAGGATCCACCAAAACCAAGTGTGAAAGAGACAATAGGCGAAAGGATTGAATGTATTGATGTTTTATTTTTGTCCGTTGAAAAGCCATTGTTTAAGGTTGCATATGTTTTGATTGTAGAATCTCTATTACTGAATGTTTCATGAACGATGGACAATGATTTGGTTTCCTAGTAGTAAATTTATGTTTATGTTTTAAATTGAAATTCTTCCTATTGCTGGATGTGTTTGTTCAATGCAAAATTGAGATTAATTCTTAAGTTTTTGTCAATCAAAGTTTGTTGTTGAATTGTGTTTGGGAATCAGTTAAGGTTGTGACCAGTGAGACTTGCCATCATTTAGTATCAGAGCCTATAGTTGAAAGTAACAAGAGTGTGGACAAAATTCCTCCAAGACGGATGGGCAGAGGTGGAGCCTGTGGAAGAGGCAAAAGAGGGCATGGTGATGAGTTGTTGTAGCATATGATAGAGAGGATGGATGCCTTGGAAAGGGCACAGAGAAGAGGGATGCTTGATGAGGATGCAAGTGATAATGAAGAACAATAATAGAGAGAAGATGATGAGGATGGACAAGGAGAGCAGCAAGAAGGATTTAAAGAAAGACTGTTGAGAACAATCATGAATGTGGGTTCTAAACCAAAGGTAGAGGTGCCAACTTATGTAGGAAGCCTAAATGGAGAAGAATTGATTCATTGGATCAATGACTTGGACAAGTTTTTGATTATGAGAGTGTGCTAGAAGAAAGGAGAGTGAATTTTTCCTGCACCAGATTGAAGGGCCATGCTGCCATGAGGTGGGACTTTGTCCAAACTGAGAGAAGAAGCAAGAATAAGGAGAATATCAACTCTTGGGATCGAATGGTGGCTAAGTTGAAGGAAAAATTAATTCCAAGTGATTATCAAACTAATCTCTTTAAGAGATTGCAGAATTTGAAGTAGAAAGACATGTCTATAAAATACTATACAGAGGAATTCTACAAGTTGGTAATCGGATTAGGAAATAGTGAGGAAGATGTGGAGAAAATAGCCTAGTATGTGAATAGTCTCAAGTATATTTTACAAGATGAAATAAGCCTTATGTCCCCTAGAAGCCTAGAAGAAGCTTATCAACTTGCCCTAAAGGCAAAAGAGAAGTTGCAAAGAAAGCAAAGTCAACAAGAGAAGATGAGAGTAAGAGGGTTTAGAGGAAGGGGACAACAAACCGGTAGGGGTCGGCAACATCATCAAGGAGAGGAAGTTGGGAGTTCTTGTACAACAAAAACTAATGATAGAGGAGGTTTCCAAAATAAAGGGGGCATATCGTATGGTAGAGGTGGTTTTCAAGCTAGAGGTAGAGGGTTTGCAAGAAATTGCTTTAAGTGCAACCAATATGGACACAAGAGTTGGGATTGTGTTGATTCATCCCAAGGAGGAAATTCAAAATTTGAGAGTAATCAGATTGTACATGTTGATCAAGAAAGTGTGGGGTCACTATTGCACCACAAAGATGAACCAGAATCAAGTGAATCCTTATTGCTCAAGAGGGTGTTGTTGAAGCCACAAAAAGAAATTCAAGAGCCAATTCAAAGGAGAGCATTGTTCAAAACCAAGTGTAAGTCACACGATAAATGTTGTAGACTCATTATAGATAGTGGTAGCATAGATAATATTGTTGCAATTGAGATGGTAGAAAAGTTAAATCTGAAAAGGATTAAACACCCCTCTCCATACAAGGTGTCTTGGTTACAAAAAGGTCATCAAATATTGGTTAGTGAGCAGGCCTATGTTGAATTTTAGATTGGAAGTTATAAAGAGAGCTTTTTATGTGATGTAATGCCAATGGATGTGTGTCATGTTTTGCTTGGAAGATTGTGGCAATTTGACAAGAAAGATGTGCATGATGGATGGGAGAATACATATACTATTTAGAAGGATGGAGAGAATCATACCTTGCTGCCCATAAGGGAGAAAGAAGAGGACAACAACAATAGCATCAATAGAAAGGTAATGATGGTAAGTGGCAAGGAATTTCTTCATGATTTGAAAGAAGAGGAAGTAGGGTTTGCTTTGGTTCTTAAGCCTAGATGTGTAATGACTTCTACAAAACTTGATGATTTTCCTATTGAAGTGCAAGATATTTTGAATGAGAATATGGATATTGTTGCATCTAATTTGCCTAATGAGTTTCCTCCTATGAGAGGCATTAGCCATCATATGGATTTGATTCCAAGAGCTAGCCTTCCAAATAAGGCCGCTTATCTAGGTTAACACCTATGTAAAATGAGGAGATAAGGAAGCAAGTGGAGGACCTCTTCAAGAATGGTTTGATAAGGGAAGTCCTTGTGCTATTCCCACAGTACTTGTGCCAAAGAAAGGAGGAGAATGGCATATGTGTACTGATTCAAGGGCTATTAATAATATCACTATAAGATATAGGTTTCATATACCTAGGATAGAGGATCTCATGGATTGTTTGAGTGGGTCTATGTATTTTTCCAAGATATATTTGAAAAGTGGCTATCACCAAATAAGAATAAGACCAGGAGATGAATGGAAGACAACCTTTAAGACTAGTGATGGGTTGTATGAATGGCTAGTTATGCCTTTTGGATTGTCTTATGCCCCTAATACTTTTATGAGACTAATGAATGAAGTTTTGAAACCATTCCTTGGTAAATTTATGATTGTGTATTTGGATGAAATTTTGGTGTTTAGCAGGTCCAAATAGGAGCATATAGAACATTTGAGGTGGGTTTTGGGGAGGCTACATGAAGAGAAGTTGTTGATCAATCTTAAAAAGTATGTGTTTATGCAGACGAAACTGGTTTATTTGGGATTTGTGATGTTAAAGAAGGGTTTGAAGATGGACAAAGACAAGGTACGAGCTATCCTTGATTGGCCTATACCAAGAAATGTAATGGAGCTAAGCAACTTTCATGGTCTTTCTAGCTTTTATAAAAAGTTTATAAGAAATTTAAGTCATGTAGCGGCACCCATATTGGAGACTATTAAAGGGAATAAAAGGCCATTTGTTTGGAGTAAGGAGGCTAAAGAAAATTTCAAATTTCTTAAGAAGAAGGTAAGTGAGCAGCCCATTCTTGCCTTGCTTGATTTTGATAAAGTGTTTCAAGTGGAATGTGATGCTAGTGGGTTGGCTATTGGGGCAGTCCTAAGTCAAGAAGGTAGGCCAATAACATTCTTTAGTGAGAAACTCAATGATGGAAAAAGGAAGTATTCTTCTTATGATTTGGAGTTCTATTCTTTGGTTCAAGCTTTAAAAAAATGGAGACATTATTTGTTGCCTGAAAAGTTCATTGTGTATACAGACAATCATGCTTTGTAGTTTATCAATAACCAACACAAGTTGAATCAAATACATGCCAAGTGGGTTGAGTATCTTCAAAGTTTTAACTTTGTTTTGAAACATAAGAGTGGCCAAATGAATAAAGTTGTTGATGTTCTAAGTAGGAAGAATTTGTTGCTATGTGAAATACAAGCTAACAATGTGGATTTTGAAGGTTTAAAGGAAGTGTATGTAGAAGATGTAGATTTTAAGAAAGCATATGCAGCTTGCCATGATCCTATTTATAGGAATAGAGAGCCTTGAATGGACTACCTGATTCAAGAAGTTTTTTTGTTTAAGGAGAACAAGTTGTGTATCCCTAGAGGCTCTGTGAGGGATAATTTATTGAAGGAAAAGCATAGTGGTAGTCTTACTAGTCACTTTGGGTAGGATAAGACTTATTTGCAATTAAGTACTCATTATTATTGGCCTAAGATGCATGCAAATGTGAGAAGGTATGTAGAAAAGTGTAGAGTTTGTCAACATGCTAAGGGAAGAAGCCAAAATGTTGGGCTTTATCAGCCTTTTCCAATTCCAACTAGGCCTTGAGATTCCGTAAGTATGGATTTTGTGTTGGGTTTGCCTCGTACACAAAGGGGCAATGATTCAATTTTTGTTGTGGTAGATAGATTTTTGAAAATGGTGCATTTCATACCATGTAAGAAAACTATTGATGCCACGAACATTGCTAATTTTTTCTTTAAAGAAGTTGTGAGGTTGCATGGAATTCCAAGGAGTATAATTTTTGACAAGGATACAAATTTTGTGGGTCATTTTTGGAGGACCCTATGGAAGAAATTGGGCACAAATATAAGTTTTAGTTCTTCTTATCATCCACAAATTGATGGTAAAACTGAGGTTGTCAATAAGATTCTGGGTAATTTGTTAAGATGTCTTGTTAGCAGTTCACCTAGTAGTTGGGATTTCATGTTGGGACAAGTTGAATTTGCATATAATGATTCAACAAATAAAAGTAAAGGTTTCAGTCCTTTCTATGTGGCGTATGGTATGCACCCAAGGGGTGCATTTGAACTTTATGATCTTGCTGGGATGGAGAAGAGAAGTGTAGTTGGGGAGGAATTTTCTCAAATAATTCATGATATTCAAGAGAAGGTGAAGCAAAACATAGAAGACATCAATCAACAATACAAAAAGTATGTTGATCAAAAGAGGAGATAGTTGCAATTTCAAGTTGGAGATCTTGTGTTGGCTCATCTAAGAAAGGAGAGATTTCCCACAAGAACCTACAATAAACTACAGATGAAGAAAATTGGTCCCTATCAAGTTCTTCAAATTTTTTTTGCCAATGCATACAAGATTTCCTTGCCTATAGATCCGAATATATCTCCCATTTTCAATGTAGTATAGATTTATATCCTTATAAGGGGGATGTAAAATAGGATGGAGCTGAGGTAGTAATCCCATCTTTGGAAAATCAGCTTGCAATAGTCTCTGCTCCATGGCAAATAGAATGCATTCTGGATAAGAAATTGCTGAAGAAGACTCATAAGCATGAATATTTTCAGTATCTCATCAAATGGAGCAATCATCCCGTTGAAGATTCTTCTTGGATCACTAAGAATGAGATCAATAAACTGGGCCATTCAATTACAAACCTCACGAGCAAGAGCTCATTAATTCTTTCCACCTCGGAAGTTTGATGCAGGGGCATCCTTCTCTTGCAATTTTGGTTTTATTTCTAGTTGTTGAAATTTTGTTTATTGTTGTGTTTTCCTTGTTGCTTGTTGGTGTGCATTGTTTATGTAGTTGATCGTGTAAAGACCTTATGTCACTGTTGTTGTAACCTCCTATCACCTGAGTGAAAAAAAACTCATGTTTGAACCTCTTGTCGCTGTTATCTCTCCAAACCTGACAATTTTACTTATTGGTTTGGATTTGAATTAACAGTTTGGTAGTTTGGCAGACAATTGGAAGTGGAGGCCGATAGTTCAAATAGAGAATGTCAAACATCACAATCGGTTGGGCAGTTATGTGGGTTGATAGTTGGAAACCAATCGATTGTCATCCATATATGATGAAGGTTGATGACGGAAAATGGGTTAGACAGTGAAAGAGGGTCCACCAGAACCAAGTAAGAAAGAGACAACAAGCAAAAGGATTGAATGTATTGATGTTTTATTTTTGTCTATTGAAAAGTTGTTTAAAGTTGCATGTGTTTTGATTGTAGAATATCTATTAATGAATGTTGCATGAACGGTGGACAATGATTTGGTTTCCTGGCAGTAAATTTATGTTTATGTTTTACATTGAAATTATTCTTATCGTTGGACGTGTTTGTTCAATGTAGAATTGAGATTAATTCTTAAGTTTCTCTCAATCAAAGTTTGTTGTTGAATTGTGTTTTGGAATCGGTTAAGGTTGTGACTAGTGAGGCTTGCTATTAGATACATAGATAAATACAAAGATGGATTTATACATGTTATAAAGAAAAGACATTGATGGATTTCAAACATTTGTTGGTGTAGATTTAGGCTATCCATATTTCATTTTGAATGGCTTAATTGATTGTTTATGTTTTTGGTAAGTTTTATGTCTTAGGTAATCATGTTTAAGCCTTGCATAGCTACTAAAATGTATAATGGAAATTAAGGAAAACATGTATTCTTTCAAGTAGCCAATCGCTAGGCTTCCAATCGGATAATTCCTATCGAAATCAATCTGCAAAATGTAGGGCTCCATCAATTGTGTCAGAGATGTATTTGCAGATGCTTTATAAGTTCCCATCACAATTTTCTCTTGTAATAGCTTGTGCCTTTTAACAAAAATTTTGTGACCATATTGACAGAATACATGTGAAAGGACAAAAGATATGGCACCTTGCTAATGTTTTTCTCTTTTTTGTAGCTAATTTTTGTAGTGAAACAGAGTCTATGACCAATGGTTGGAAGCAGATGATCAAATGCTTTTATGTATAAATTGAAATAAAAGTGAAATATTCACTGAAATATGCAAATACCAACTAAAATATGTTTCTTGATTGACATTCCAATAATATAGAAGCAAAACGTAATAATGGGGGATAAAGCACAAAGCAAGACAGACCTACGATGCAAAGGCAATATAGCTGCAAACAACAACACAAGAAGAAGATAACTGCAATGTAGTACATTTTCTATATCAAACCAAAAAAATTCTCTTGCAAGTAGAATAGGTTGTGTTAATATAGAATACAACTAAAGAACAGGTTGAACTTGCAAGTGTGCACCATAGCATGCCATGAACTTGATATTTTATCTATTCATATACATCACAAATGGTTTGAGTTGCAATTGCCACCTGAGAAAAAAAACAAGGCACCTATCAATCTTAATCATAAATAGAAAATATGTATAGGAATGCATACCAATTTCTAATGGTCAACTATTATGAACAATGTCACTTATCAACCAAAACATTTGGATTGAACATGTGTTTAGGAACAAAAACATTAGGAAAGCATAAGCCTATCGCATCCCATCGTGCAGAGATGAGGCTTTTGCTATATTTTGTAGGATTATTTTGTGCATAGCAAACCTTGGTGTTTTTTTTTGTAATTTTCTCATTGGAAGTTGCTTAGATTGGTCTTGATACTATTTAATGTTCTTTGTGTAGTGGCGTCTATTGCTTTGTGCACTAATGTTTTTTGTTGGGTATTGGCTGCTAAAAGAATCTATCGGGGCTTGTAACTAGATTGACATGCACTCATCATTAGTAGCTTATGTTGTGAAGTTTTAAATCTGTCAAGGAAACTATTATTTGCATTTTTTATTCATTTGGTGAGATCATATTCCCCATGAAAATGCATTGAATGATCCATCACAAACCAGACATATCTTCAACAGCCAAACATCCTTCAATACGTATCACTACTCCATCAATAGATAATTAATTTGGATTTGGTAAATACAAAACGACAAGAAAAATATCCAAAACCAATGACAAAATCGCAAAGTGTTTGATAGATCGATAAGGGAACTGAATGATAAGCAACAACAAAAAGTAGACTATTGCAAAAATGATTTAAATCATTGTAAACATAAAATATCTGTCTATTGGAACAATTTATGCTTATCATATTGAAAGCAAAGAACAAGCCAATTGTAAGCTCTTATATGCTTTTCTGCATAGCTTTTTGTATTTTTGCATTTTATGAGCTAATGTCCATTGTTTCCTATTTTTTAGTGCTTGTGTTGTTTCTTTATTTGCTTAGATTGTTTGTGTTAGTGTGTTTATGGGTTAGTATTTCTTGTTTACTTAAAGAATGAATAGGATAATGTGTTGGTCATGATTAACAATGGAAATAGATTTCACTCTCATCAAACAATCTGAGCAAATGATTGGACAACACAAAAAGGACAATGTAAAAGATATGTGAGATTACAAATGTCTGCTCTTTTGACAAGTTTTATTGTCAAGGAATAATTTGTCAAGATGATTAGGCACTGCAAATAATGCTTTTCTCAACAGTCTTAAAACTTGGTGGAGGGATCAATTAATGCTAGTTGCAACTCAACAATAGAGTCTAGGTAATGAAAATAGTCAAGGATAGTGAAGAATAGACATTAACACACAAAATGCAGACAACAACAAACAATACACATTAAGCCATAGAATGGAAAGATGTGAAAAAACTATAGAGCAATGTTGTAAAAGACACATAAAATTACAAATGCTTTGTCTTTCTCTCCCCATACAATAGACATAAATCCTTTCAACAAACACAGATTTGATGATTCTATATCCAGACATTTGTAATTTCTTAGAGCTAATTTTATGTCTCATTTGCTACATGTCTTTATCATGCTCAGCACAAAGATGACATTAATGAATTATGGTAATAAGTCTTCTAGTCAAGAATAGAGACTAATCCATAAAAGCATTCAAAGGTAGGGAAGAGTAGAGAATAAAGCATAGGGTGCATACATCAAGAAACAATAGACACTAACCCATAAAATGCAAAGGTGTAAAAAACTATAAAACGATATTGTAAAAGATATAGGAACTTACAAATGCCTTGTTTTTTGCTTCCAATACAATAGACATAAACCCTCTCAATAGGCATAGATTTTATTGTCTAATTTTTTATGTATAGTTTGGCAATGGCTTAATCTCTGTTGTTCCCTATCAATCAATTTTCTTATAGATGAACCTCTATTTTTGCAACTTTGTTATGTGTATTCTGAGAATGGCACTGAGAAAATAAAGATATGGTTTTGCTGATGTTGTGGGAAATATTTATAAAAAGTGAAATCTCAACACCATAGTCCATTTATGGGAACCGTTCTTGAATATATCCATAGTAATTGAAAATCATACCTAGGTATGTGCAAAATGTAGAGCACACACACAAACATATATGTACATATATATACACATATATATGTACACATAGATACATACAAATACATATTATATATATATATATATATATATATATATATATATATATATATATATATATATATATATATATATTATATATATATATTATATATATATGTGTGTGTATGTATGTATGTATGCATACAAATACACACACACACACACACATATATATGCATATACACATATACATATGCACATATATAAACATAGAGGCATATATATATGCATATGTATACATGTATATACATATATAAGTATAGATAGTTACTTGAACATATATATATGTATGTATGGATCTATATATATATACAGGCATATATATACATATGTATAGATATATATCTACATATAGATACAATGATTTTATACCCAGATATTTTCTAATTACCTGGACCTAATTTTCATTGCTATTTAATAAATTCAAGTGCAATTGCAATGCAAGTGTGCAAACAAAAAGCATTAATCTATAAAATCAGACCCAAGTATATGCAAAATGTAGAGTGCACGCATAGGCATATATGTACACACACACACACATATCTATATAAACAAACATACATATACATATGCATATATACAAACATAGAGACATATGTATACATATATATATGCACATAGTTACATGCGCATATATATATATATATATATATATATATATATATATATATATATATATATATATAAACATACATATGCATATGCATACACACACACACACACATATATATATATAGACACACATACATACAAGCATATATATACACATATATACATACATATGTACACATAAATATAATGATTTTATACCTAGATGTTTTCCAATTACTTCAACCTAATTTTCATTATTGTTTAATAAATTTGAGTGTAATTGCAATGCATGAGTGCACATAATAGAAATTAACCATAAAATGCAGAGATGCAAAAAACTATAAAATGACACTATAAAAGATATAGGAACTTACAATCACTTCGTTTTTCAATTCCAAAATCAGTCAAGGACTTAGCACAATAGTGTGCTTGCCATGATTAAGAATGAAAGTAATATTTCCTCGGCATGCATGCACTGCAATTGCACTTGAGGTTATTTGATGAAAATGAAAATTAGGTATAACTAATTCAAAGATGTTTGGGTGTAAAATGATTAAGTTTGTGTCTATTCAAAGGGTCTATGTATATTGTATTGGGACCGAAAGACAAGGCGTTTGTAATCTCACATGTCGTTTACAGTGTTGTTTTGTAATTTTTTACATATTTGTATTAGGCAGCAGATAAACAAAAAAATCAAAGCATAAAATATAGAGTAACTTACAAACACAACCTTTCTCGCTTCCAACACAATAGATGAAATCCCTCCCAACAGAAAAACTTTAACCTCATCAAACAACCTAAGAAAATGAACAAACAACAAGAATAATAGTTTGTTTGACAAACTTAAACCTTCAGATCATAACCCACTAATGATAGTTGCACTTCGGTCCACTCACAATAAATGAGAAGATGCAAATAGTAAATGTAAATGTACTACTCAAGACACCACACGTCCCAAGGAAGAGTCCATGACAATAAACCACTATACAAACAAACTCATGAAATATGTCCAATAGTAAATCTCCCTACAATAATTATTATTATTTAAAAAAATTTGAAGTTGAATTTATTTGACAAAAATGAAAAATTAGGTCTAACTAATTGGAAAATGTCTAGGTGTAAAATGATTAAGTTTGCGCTTGTTCAGAGGGTTTATATCTATTGTATTGGGAGTGAAAGATGAGGCATTTGTAATCTCATATGTCTTTTATAGTGTCATTCTATAGTTTTTTACACATTTGTATTAGGCAACAGACAAATGAAAAAATCAAAGCGTAAAAGATAGAGTAACTTACAAATGCCACCTTTCTCGCCTCCAACACCGTAGATGAAAAACCCTACAAACAGACACAAATTTTAGCCTCATCAAACAACCTGAGTAAATGAACAAACAACAAAAATACCACTTTGCTCGACAGACTACTTCACATCATAATCGAGTAATGACAGTTGCACTTCAGTCATCTCACAATAAATGAGAAGATGCAAATAGTAAATATAAATGTACTGCTTAAGACACCACGTGTCCCCAGGAAGAGTCCATGCCAAGACACAACTATACAAACAAACTCATGAAATATTTCCAATAGCAAAGCTCCCTACAATAATTATTATTATTAAAAAAATTTAGAAAATGCCAAAACCATGAGGAAAATTACACCCTCCAGTCACAAAATTGCAAGAACAAAAAAAAAATCGCTTTTTCTAAATATTCCCCAGAACATCACCAAAACCATAGCTTTATTTTTCCGATGCCATTCCCCAAGTACAATTTTAATATACAAGATTGAGGCAATAACATTAGTTCCTTGCCTTATAAAGGAAAGGATTAAAAATAATAAACAAAGATATTTGAAAGATTTGAAAATTTTATCATTGAGAATGGAAGAAATATTTTCTCCCAATGTATGCATTGTAACTGCATTTCAATTTATAAAATGAAAATGAAAATCAAGTCTAAGTAGTTGAAAAATATTTGGGTCTAAAATTATTAATTCTATGTCTGTTGAGAGGGCTTTGATATGGTTGTCCTCTCACACTTGCTCTTTCTGTGCATGCATAATACTCTAATAATGGGCTTATGCATAGATAGTGTGCCAATTTTGTTTAATATCAATAGACTAGAATGCAACTCTTGTTAATGACTTCTGCTATAAACTTCAATGGCTTGCAGTATTTATTCATTTCCTTACATTGGCTCTTAGATAGGGAAACTTCAAAAAAAGTTGTTGCACTATCATTTAGGTGTTGTTTACTCACTTGCTCGGATTGTTTGATGAGATAGACATCTCTGTTCACTTGCTCAGATTGTTTGATGAGATAGACATCTTTGTCTATTGATAGGATCTATGTCTTCCATCTTTGAAACAAAGGAAGAGTTGATTGTAATTTGACATGTGTACAAAATCCACGTCTATTGAGAAGGTTTATACATATTATATTCAAAGCCAAAAATAAGCGATTTGTAAGTATTGTTCTTTTGCATACTTGCTCAGGAAAACTAATCAATATCAAAACCGTGTCTCCTATCAGGGGTTATTTCTATCATGTTCAAAACAAGAAACAAGTCATTTGTAAGTTTTAACATCATTTACACTATTGTGCTAACACCATAATTCATCAATGTTTGCTTCTTTTCTATCAACAACTAACAAAGCATCTGATAGACTCAAACACACTCCACATCAATGAATTTAGGTATCAAGCTCCCATCCTTGCTGCCCCCTCAAAAGCACTTAAAAGAACATTTGTAACAATTTATTCATTTTGGATTTCTTCTATATTAAACAATTTCTCTTTCTAATATTTACGTGTTTTATTCTTTCAACTATTACTTGTGTAACCTAATTGCTACTTTCAATCTCTCTATACAGTTACCTATATCAATAATTTGATAAGGAGGCTCAATTGGGGTCGATTGATATTCATGCACCTATAACCACAATGAAGTTATTATTTCTACGTACATCAAGTTGATTGATTCTATGTACATAAAACTATTTAGATTTCCATAAATTATACATTACATTATTCATTGTAATCTATCAGATATCATATTTCCCATACATGCTACCTAGTAGAGCATATTTATCCTAGATTTGATACAAACACTTTATTAATACAAGTGTTCATACAAAGTTATTTTGACTTCATTTTCATTTTGGTCGATGGTATTTTCCTCTTGCTTTTCCCATTCTCTTGATTTGTTTTAATAATAATAATTATTCTAGTGAGCTTTGCCATTGAAAATATTTGATGACTTTGTTGATATACTCGTGTCTTGGCATGCATTTTTCTTCATGAAGACTTCACATGGTAATGTACCATTCATGATCAAGGATGGAAGTAATATTTCCCCCATACACATGCAATGCTATTGCACTTGAATTTATTAAATGAAAATGAAAATTAGGTCTAAGTAAGTGGAAAATGTCTGGATGTAAAAATCATTAAATCTATGTTTACTTTAGGGCGATTGTAAAACAAGGAATTTCTAACTTCAAATGACTTTTACAGTGTTGTTTTGTAGTTTTCCCACTCCTTTGTATTTTATCGGCTAATGTCTATTGTTTCTTATTGTATGCATTCCCTTTGCACATGCATTGCAATTGCCTTTCAATTTGTTAAATGAGAATGTAAATTAAGTCTAAATAATTGGATATTGTACAGGTCTAAAACTATTGAATCTGTATCTATTCAAATGATTTATAATTGTCAATTTGTATGTCTTTTACAGTGTCATTTTATAGTTGTTTTACACTCTTGCATTTTATGGGTCAATGTCCTTCCTTTCAGACTAAATAAATTAAATCAAAAAAATGGCTTGCATAGACAAAATCCTATTTTTGTATATGTCTACATATCATTTTTATATACATCATGCATGTGTATCATGAATAATATAGATATACATATAAAATGCATATAATCATATATATCTACTATCCATAAACGAATTATACATGTATAGATATGTATGTAAACATGCATATGTATACGTGTATGTATATATATATATGTGTATGTGTGTGTATGTATGTATGCATGTATGCATGTCTATAGATTATATATATATATGTGTGTGTGTGTGTGTGTGTGTGTGTGTGTGTGTGTGTGTGTGTGTGCAATTCCACTAAATATAATAATACATAGTTACTATTTATACAAAGTTTATCTAACTTCATCTCATCACAACACAGGTTCGGTACTTTGCAATCATGGGCTACTTCTATGGGTTTTTGTCTGTTGTCGAGTTAAACACTTAACACCAAAATTCATTAATGTGGATTTCTCTGATACCCATGATTAAGAATGGAAGTAGCTAGTTGCACTTCAATCTATTGGGTGAAAATGAAAATTGTTCGTATTTGAAGTATTTCTTGGGCTTTCAAAGTTTAAATTCTATCAAGCCAAGTGTTATTTGCTTTGTTTTCTCATTTGTTGTGTGTATACATAGATATGTATTTACATAAATATACAAACTATACTAAGAAAGGCATGAAATATTTCAATTAACAAAGCTCCCTACAATAATTATTATTAAATAAACAAATTAGAAAATGGTAAAACCATGAGGGAAATACTTGCAGTGGATAAGAAAATTGCATAAACAAATGGGGAGAAGGCGTTTGCAACTTGCTATATGTTTTACATGATCATTATTTGTTTTACTTCTTTGTCTCAACAATAATTTTTTATCGCTTATCTCTATTGCGCAATCAGGGACTTAACATCATAATCCAACAAGTAATTTTTTTTCCTTCCTGTATTTTTTGTGTTAATGTTTATTCTTCGCTATCCTTGCCAAGTTAAAGACTTAACACCATATAACCATAATTAAGAATTGAAGTGGCTAGCTACAATTCAATCTATTTGATGAAAATGAGAATAACTCGTATTTGAAATAGTTCTTGTCTTTGAAGTTTTAATTTTCTCAACCAAAGTATTATTTGCATTGTTTTTTCCATTTGCTCAGGTTGTTTATGTCAGTGTATTTATGGATTAGTC